>LPNX010461148.1:124426-299904 GCA_001517045.1 Pseudotsuga menziesii
AATCTAAGTCATCATTGTTGAAATATTGTAACTTCGAAGAATATTCTATATGTATCTTTTGTGGTCCCCAATGGTCCTACTGGGAGAACCAATTGTATTTCTTTATACCTCGATGCTTCTAATCGAAAGAACTAATAAGAGGCATGAGGAAGTCCCCTCAAATTGTAATGTGAGTCATTAGCACCCCAGTTGTGGTTACTCGAGCCTACATGATTAAATTAGGATTACTCGAGCCTACATGACTAAATTAATTATTAAGTGAACAAACGAATATAAATAGAGGTGTGGCGCTCCTAATTTGGAACACACACACTCACTTGTGTAGCGCATGAGAGAGAAAAAGAAAGAGCTGTGGCTGGAGAAGAAGGAGGATCAGTCTTTTGGGTTTTTCCTTTTATCTTTTTGGGGCATCTATATTGAGGAAGCTTTTTCTCGGTTTTTCCCAAGATAAATCTTTGTGTTCTTTTTGTATGGTTGTGCTTGTCTATCTTTCAGTGATCTTTTGTCTTTTGGTTATGCTGTTATGATGCTAAATGTTTTAAGATCTGATATAACCATTAAAAATTCAACATGGTATCAGAGCCACCCTGAAAGAAGACATTATGCAGCTATAGAAGCTATGGCTTCTTAATTTTTGGGTCTCTCTCCACAATCGATCGACAAAAGAAGGCTAGGCTAACTCTCCTTTGAAGGGCGCATCTTTCTGTCCAAGCGGAATTCGATTCCGAGCATTTTTAGTTTTTGGTGCGAGAAATTAGAGCTTCTTACAGAAGAGAAAATTTTGAGTGAGCCTAGCATAGAATTTCTCTCCTTATAAAAATCAAATTTTAGAGACCTGGATCAATATTTTTGGTTGGGTGAAACTACGGGAAAGTCAAACCCTAGTTTGACCCCGAGATGGAAAAACCCTAAATACTAAAAATGATAAGTTTTGGTACATTCGATATATCTAGGGATTGGTGAAGTCTCGGGAGTTGAAAATTGCAGAGGTCGAAGCTAAAACGCGAATGTACAATGTGTCCAAAATTCAGCCTTAGATTCGCTATATTCTGGGAGCTATGATCCCTCCAAGTTAGGGTTCCAGCCTCTTCCATGATTCATCCCTAAAAACGACACCTGGGGAGAATTGCTATATCTTGGACTACAAAGGTTCAAATGAAATTTCTGAAGATGTTGCAGAAAGGGAATGGATTATAATTTCTGTGGTCAGAGGTTCAGACCCAGAAGATGAAACAGTGACACATGGAATTTCGTACAACTTTGATGTTATGAACAGTCCTGTAACAAGTCACCTTGGGAAAATGATCATAAGTCCCAATTGGTGAAACAAATTATTATGAAACCTATGGTGTTGGAATAGGGACACGCGAGGATACCTTAGTGCAAAGTTTCAGATGCAGAGGAGCATCAATTTCGGAGATATTGTAGAAACAGTATCAGGCATTTCTGCAGAAGAAATTGGTAAACTAGGGCTTCCTGTTCCGGGAGCTTCCCTCCATTGTTTTCAGAAAGGGAGTACATTAGACAAATCACCTTGAAGAGATCTATATTTCTATCCAATTATATCTGAAAGATTTCAAGCTCTAAAAATTAGGGTTTCTCTGACAAACCCTAGATCAGCCAGCTCCGGAACCAGGACAGACACCTCAAATCGGTAAGATCTAATCTTTTGCTATTTTCATTTGAGGTTCTTATTTCAAAGTGATCTATCACATCAGCTTGATGAAAAGCTTGGTGAAGTTGACAACTTCCAAGCCTGGAAGTATATGATCTCTCTGAAGAAATGAATTGGACACCTACATAAGTAGAAAGGTTCCAGTTCCATAGGGAGATGAGGCTCAAAGCCTTACACAAGAAGAACTTGATCAAGGCCAAGAAGATCATTGTTGATTCAATCATGGATCAACTTGTACCACAAGTGTCTTCCCTAAAGACACCGAAGATGTTTGATTCTTTGATCAAGCTATTTGAAGATAAGAACACAAATCAGAAGATGGCTTTGAGAAAACAGTTGAAGAATGTGAAGATCCAGAATGTAGAACAACTTGAAGCGGTAGAAGAAGAAGTGGAGAATGCAGAAGTGGTGATAGCCACCTTGAATGGTCTCCCAGGATCATGGGATTCATTCATTCAAGGAATGTGTTCCGGAAGGAAGTGATTACTTTCAACAGACTTTAGGAAGAAGAAGAAGCTCAACTCATAATAAGAGAAGAGAAGATGGGAGCAACTGAAGATCAAGCTCTCACCATCGAAAGAAGATACCTCAAGCGATGAGGAATATGAAGAACTCAATTATTGAAGAACCCCTTATCCATCTTAGCATTTAGATGAGAAATGATGATGTCATGAATGAAGAAGATGATTAAGAAGGAGTCTACCCATGAAACAAATAAAACATAAGTATTCAATTGTCATTTAATGATATTGTTTTGTTATTCATTTGATTATATTCAGTTGATGTGTTATGCATGATAGATTCTTTGCATTAATGACAGTATACTACTAATATGCATGTGATGGGTAAGTAGCTCATGGTACTATACAACTCTCCATTGCTACTTATCTAGAATGAAACCTCTTTGCTAACATATTGGATTAGTGCACAATCTCAATGATGTAATGGTAGAGATGGAAGGCATCTAGAAAGTTTCCGTAAGATATGGATGAATGTTGTATTGACTAAACAGTTGCATGATGCATAAGAATTTATCGTTATGTATATGTTTTATGAAATAGTTCTAACCATGCAACTTGTGCATCTAAATCGTAGGAAAGGTCCTGTACAACCTCCTACAAGAAAAGAAGGATGAGACTCGTTCCAAAAAAAAAACAAGTAATGACAATTCAAGATTCACTCCAATAAACATGAATCTGAAGCTCCCAGGGTCAGAGACACCATGACGGAAGAAAGAGCTTCAGAGAGCAGTAGATCTACCTTGAAGGATGAAGACCACCATGGGTACGAGATATAATTCAAGATGAAGAAAAGAATGGTGAGACTTCCAAACCAAATTAAGAGTCCAGGACACACTCTAGTTGTGTAACATAGTTAGGTGACATCATTGATGCTAACCTTTCCAGCTATGAAAGAAGCTATGATCAAAGAGTAACGGTTGATCATGGGGAATGATGTATACGATATGGTTTCGAGACATAAAGGGAAGCATCTTCCATATGGATCTACAAGAACAAGTGTACAAAGAAAAGTTCGTGATTTGTCTCAGAAAGAATAGACTATGACATGACATACTATATTGACCAGTATATATCAAGCGTAGAACCACCTGTGCAGAATGAAGAGGGAAGATGATACACCACTTCAGGGGGAGTGACTATAGAAGATATCTGAATTTGACATGGTACCACATGATGGACAACTTTCTGATGGATCAAGACTTTACCAAGAGTAAAGTGGGTTCCAACCTTCAAGGTTGAATGCAGAAGACTAGGATATGTTGATGACCTGACAAGATGAACTCATGGAAGATGTTATGATGAAAAAATACTAGAATGATGTTTGGGATATAGTACTCAAACCAGAAAGCAAGAATGTGGTATCTTCCAAATGGATTTGCAAGATAAAATATGTTACTGATAGACTTATGGCTAGAGGTTTCTATAAGAAAGAGGGAATTAATTTTGAAGAGACACTTACTCCAGGAAGCAAGGTACACTTCCTTCAGAACTGTCATGGTAGTTGGATCCATGATGAAGTAAAGACAAGCCTTCCTTAATGGTATGTTTGAAGAAGAGTTTTACATTGAATAGTCACAAGGATTTGAAGTTGAAGACAGATGGACTCACGTATGCAAGTTGAAGAAGGCCCTCTATGGCCTGAAGCAAGCTCCCAGAGCTTGGTATGGAAGGATAGATAGTTTCCTCACGAAAGTCTATCCTAACATTTACTTCAAGGTTATAGAAGATGAACATGTCATACTATTACTGTATGTGAATAATTTATTCCTGATAGGGAATGAGAAATAGATTGTAGAATGCAAGAAGAAGCTCACTGAAGAATTTTAGATGAAAGACCTTGGGTTAATGCATTATTTCCTAGGTCTGGAAGTATGGCAAAATTCAGAAGGAATCTCTCTCAACTAGGGAAAGTATGCAGTATAGATATTGAAAAGATTCGATATGTTGTAATGCAAAGCCATGGCCACACCCATGGATTCCAACTTGAAGTTGTTAGTTGATGACTCATCAGAGTTAGTGGATGTGACTCAATACAGACATATTCATTAGAGGAATTTTGGGGTCTAAAATGGGCCTCCTAAGGAAAATAATAAAATAATAGTTAAAATAATAAAATAATAGTTAAAATAATAAAATAATATTGATTAATTTTGGAGGAAGAAAGAAAAAAACTACTTTTTGTGTTCATATTTTCGACATATCTCCCTGTGTTTTTACTCAAATTTTGATCGGGAGAGCTCGTTGGGTGCGGAATTTGATTCCACATCCAACGAGTACCCACACTGCATACTTTTGACAGACCCCGCTACCCCAAAAACAAGAAATACTTGAAAAAACGTGATGATGACATCATCATCACGTTTTTTCAGGTATTTCTTGTTTTTGGGGTAGTGGGGTCCGTCAAAAGTATGCATTGTGGGTACTCGTTGGATGCGGAATCGAATTCCGCATCCAACTAGCTCTCTCGATCGAAATTTGAGTAAAAACACAATGAGATATGTCGAAAATACGAACAAAAAAAATAGTTTTTTTTAATGACAAATATATCAATTCAACCATTATGGTTGACTTATTTTATGGAAATTCTATTGGTTCTTGAATTCCAACTCACAAAAACTTATTTTGGCACGTTTTTTTATAAGGCCCATTTTAGACCCCAAATTTCCTCTAATGATTGGGTCGTTAATGTATCTAACAAATACCAGACTAGACATTTGTTTTGTTGTGAACACCTTGAGTCAGTATCTAGTTCAACCTAGATGTGTTCACCTAATAACTGCAAAGCATGTGATGAGATATCTAAAAGGGACTATAGACTTTGATCTATACTATGACGGAAACCATGATTACAGATTGTATGGATATACAGATGTAGATTGGGCTGGAAGTGTCTCAGACAAAAGAAGCACATCAGGTGGATGTTATTGTCTGGGATCTGCTATGAGTTCATGGTGTAGCAGGAAACAGTCCAGTGTTTCTCTTAGCACGGTTGAAGCAGAATACATAGCAGATTGCTCTGCTAAGTTGTGAAGTCATATGGCTTCGGAAGCTGATATCAGGTCTCTTTGACCTAAAGATGGATACTACAATGATTCTATGTGATAACCAGAGTTGTGATGACACAGAACCTTGTGTTCCGTCGTAACACATAGAAATCTGGTATTTCTACATATGAGATAAGATGTAGATGATGATGTTTCAGTATTCCCATACTGAAGATATAGATGATGTTTCAGTATTTACATACTGTAGATGCAGATGATGGTGATTCAGTATTTCTATACTGAATATAGAGATGATGATGTTTCAGTATTCACATACTGGAGATACAGATGGTGATAGTTCAGTATTCACATATTGAAGATGTAGATGATGATGGTTTAGATGATGATGTGTTGACGAAACCTCCGTCTCGGGTAAAGTTCGAACACTTTCGAGACAAGCTTGGTGTTGTTTGGAAAGACCTTCCTCGAAAGGGGGAGTAGTGATGTTGCAGTGGGATTGTATCATCCCTGGGCACTTGCCCTAAAGTGATCTGGTGACCTCGGTCCTCGAGAATGAAGACGGATTGTATCATCCCAAGAAATATTTCCATAATGGATCCGGTGACTTTGGTCCTCAAGAATGTGGTAGGATTGTATCATCCTTAAACTTCGGTTCAGAATGGATCCGGTGACTTCGATCCTCGAGAATGTGGTAGGATTGTATCATCCTTGAACTTCGGTTCAGAACGGATTCAGTGACTTCGGTCCTCGAGAATTTGGTAGGATTGTATCATCCATGAACTTCGATTCAGAATGGATCCAGTGACTTCGGTACTCGAGAACATGGTAGGATTGTATCATCCGTGAACTTCGGTTTAGAATGGATCCGGTGACTTTGGTCCTCGAGAATGTGGTAGAATTGTATCATCCGTGAACTTCGGTTCAGAATGGATCCTGTGACTTTGGTCCTCGAGAATGTGGTAGGATTGTATCATCCGTGAACTTCAGTTCAGAATGGATCCAGTGACTTTGGTACTCGAGAACGTAGTAGGATTGTATCATCCGTGAGCTTTGGTTTAGAATGGATCCGGTGACTTCAGTCCTCGAGAATGTGGTAGGATTGTATCATCCGTGAAATTTGGTTCAGAATGGATCCGGTGACTACGGTACTCAAGAACGTGGTAGGATTGCATCATCCTTGGACTTAGTCCTAAACTGATAGGGATTGATTATCCTGTAATCAATCCAGTGACTTCGGTTGTCAAGAATGTGGTGGGATTGCATCATCCCTGGAATTTAAGTCCAAAAGTGATCCAAAGACTTTTTGTCTTTGTACTGTGGATTGTAGGTTGTTGATGATGATGATGATGTTACTGATCGAAAGATTAGAGTGTGATGATGATGATGTTCCTAATCGAAAGATCAGAGTGTGATGATGATGACATATTAATGGAAAGGTCAAAGTGTTGAAGATGTTGTTGCTAATCGAAAGGTCAAAGTGCTGATGATGACGTTGCTGATCAAAAGGTCAAAGTGCTGAAGATGTTGTTGCTGATCGAAAGTTCGAAGTATGAAGATGTTGTTGCTTATCAAAAGGTCAAAGCGCTGAAGATGTTGTTGCTGATTGAAAGGTCAAAGTGTTGTTGCTGATGTTATCAATCAAAGCGGTCAAAGTGTTGCTGTCGTTCAAGACTGAAGATGAATACTATATGATGTTGAAAAGATTCCAATGATTTATAGATGTGTTACCCTGATGATGTTGATGATGTCCTCTCTCTCTCTCCTATTATTGTTGTTGTTGATGTTGTTGTAGAATACCCTTCTCATTAAGGGGGAGTGTTGAAATATTGTAACTTCGAAGAATATTCTATATGTATCTTTTGTGGTCCCGGATGGTCCTACTGGGAGAACCAATTGTATTTTTTTATACCTCGATACTTCTAATCGGAAGAACTAATAAGAGACATGAGGAAGTCCCCTCAAATTGTAATGTGAGTCATTAGCACCCCAGTTGTGGTTACTCGATCCTACATGATTAAATTAGGATTACTCGAGCCTACATGACTGAATTAATTATTAAGTGAACGAACGAATATAAATAGAGGTGTGGCGCTCCTCATTTGGAACACACACACTCACTTGTGTAGTGCATGAGAGAGAAAGAGAAAGAGTTATGGCTGGAGAAGAAGGAGGATTAGTCTTTTGGGTTTTTCCTTTTATCTTTTTGGGGCATCTATATTAAGGAAGCTTTTGCTGGGTTTTTCCCTTTAGGGTTTTCCCAGGATAAATCTTTGTGTTCTTTTTGTATGTTTGTGCTTGACTATCTTTCAATGATCTTTTGGCTTATGGTTATGCTGTTATGATGCTAAATGTTTTAAGATCTGATATAACCATTAAAAATTCAACAATCATCATCATCCTCATCCTCATTATCGTCATCATCCTCATCTTCGTAATCATCATCATCATCATCATCATCATCATAATCATCGTCATCATAGTCATAGTCATCGTGATCCACATCATCATCATCACCATCATTGTTCATCATCATCATCATCATTATCATTGGCATCATCATCATCATCATCCTGCTCCTCATCATCATCATTGTTCATTATCATCATTCCATTGCAAATGCTTGAAAATAAAATCAAAGCAAAATTTCAACTAAACCTATCATCATCATCATTGTCATCATCCTCCTCAACATCATCATCATTGTTCATCATCATCGTCATGGTCATCATCATCATTCCATTGAAAATGCTTGAAAATAAAATCAAAGCAAATTTTCATCTAAACCTATCATCATCATCATCATCATTGTTCTTCATTATCGTCGTCATCATTATCATCCTTGTCATCATCATTGTTCTTCATCATCATCGTCATCATTATCATCCTCATCATCATCATCAACACCATCGTCGTCGTCATCGTCATCATAAGCATCATCCTCATTGTCATCATTGTCATCATCCTCATCATCATCATCACCATCATTGTTCATCATCATCGTCGTCGTCATCATCATCATCATCATCATCATCATCATTCTTCATCATCATCGCCATCATGATCATCCTCATTGTCATCATCCTCCTCCTCCTCATCATCATTCCATTGCAAATGCTTGAAAATAAAATCAAAACAAAGTTTTTACTTAACAAATGTGCACACGAGTCTTTAACGCGTGCGCACAAAGTAGCGCGATCGCGCTTCTAGTGCATGCGCATTGTGTTTTAAACTACACGCACGCATGATTTAAATTTAGAATTTTGGTGGGCACCTTTTTTCCAAGCTACGTGGTGGATGACTTGGCTGCTTTGGTTTTAGGTTCGGGTTGCCAAACCAAGTGGTTTGGACTGTCTTATGACATAAAACATGTTTTGTACCACTTCTCTTATTTCGTGCATGATTTTGCATATGCCACGCTTGTCCACTGCTAATGAAAATTCACACACTTGTGTAACTCTATCTGTAGATCCTGAATATGTAATTTTTATTTAAATCTATTATCTTTTTCTACTTTTTATTTAATTTTAAATGGACTAACGTCAATCTAATACAAAAGGTAGGCTATTTGCTTCGGCTATAACTTTTGATTGGCTCACCTATATAGAAAACGGAAAAGAACCCGCACAAGAAGACACAAAGACCTACATCCTAAAAACAAATAGTGTTCATTGACTATATTAAGACCAAGATGTGGTGGACCAACGCTCCACCTTGTCATTTTAGGGCATCACTGACTTCCTTAATTTGAAAAAAAAATATAAAATAAATAAATATGGAAAAATAACACCGCACTAAACACACCTATTTGTTATCTACAACTCTATATAATTTTTTTCACAAAATTCCACCATTTACATACCAAACGAGTGGACCAACGCAAACATATTCATTATTTTTGGGGGAAAAAATAACATACCAACCTTAGAAGAACCTCGTTTTTTGGGATTTATACTTAGTTTCCATAAATAAAAGTTATATATTCCGGAAGGTTATCCGATTGTCCATTTTTCATATTCTTATGCCATATTCCAAAAAGTTGTGTAGGTACCTCTAATATTGTTTTTTGACGTTCAGATTTATGTTTTTCCAGAATTCCATTGCAACGAACGCGTCATAAGTGACCAACATTAACTTGCACCAGCCCTAAATTTTGTATTTTATTTGGAAAAGATGAATTAATTTTGTTTAAAAAAAAGGCTACGCATTGATCCATATTTTCCTAGATTGATGGGGGATTGATATTCACAAACCTAGACAAACATATCCAAGGGCAAACAAGGTGGAGCTCAAATAAAGACATGTTCAAAGGCTTTTGGAACAATAGAGGGTAGATCCTTACACTATGTCAAGTCCCTTTAGATACTAAGAGTTACATCGGTTCAAGTCATTTCCATAGGGTTGGTAATTGATTGTACATTAACACTAGCCATTTGGATCGTCAATGTAGAGAACATCATAGTCATGAACACCATTGTTGGCCACAATTGGGAGTGACAAGTTCCCTTGACTCAAGTTATCCATCTCTATGGAGAAGTAGTCAAAGTAAGACAATGAGGGATGTGAAATTGCACTCTTGTTGACGAACCCACAATTAAATGAATGTGGGGGCGCAAATCCAAAGGATAAGGATCATTTTGACATGAGGAATGGGGATTGTGCCTATTATTGCTTGGGCTTATCTTAGTTCTAGCTAGCTTAGCTCTTTTTGTTGCTTTTAGTCCCGCCAAGTAGTCCCGCCAAGTTTATGAGACATATGAGACATGGGACTAAAAAACACATATGAAGGGTAAGCTCACCAAAATTATAAGGAACACCATAAAGAGTGTCCCATATAAGACCCCTCCTCAATACTAAAAATTTAAACTCAAAAAATATAAACTAAAACATAAATCATTAAAATCTTATACATAGTTACAATACAATAACACGTATTATTAAGTGCAACATAATAAATCATAAATAATATAATCACATTTCATTTATTAACATTATAGTTTACAAATTATATATATATATATATATATATATATATATATCCAAATCTTAAAATAATTTAATGTGCATGAAAGAATAAATCAAGACCAACAGCCCTACTACATCTTCACATCTTCCCCTACCTCAGGGAACTTGTTCCTTCTAGGGTCCTCGAAAAAGAGACATGAAAACAAACCCCTTTGTAAAACCCACATCCCTAGGATGTGAGAAGTGCCTCCCACCTTATCTTAGGAAACTCGCTCCATGTAGCAATGTAACACCTTAGAAAAATCTGTGTAATATTGTTAAATAATTTCCAAACCCGAGGAGAGTAGGGTTTTTCATTAGCCAGTAAGATAGGCGACCTCTGGTATAGAGGCTCACTTATCTAAATAAGTGAAACCCGAATGAACTTTGAGACATCTCGACCTCTCATAAGCCACAAGTTATTGATATATTTAACTTGAGAACTATTATACTTTCTTATACTTTTTATATTATAATTTATTATACAAGAAAAAGGAAAAGTTGTTCCATGGTATAAAAAAAAATTATTAAATAACTTTATTTTCCATTCTTACGATTTATTTAAAAGAAAACATTGTCCATACACATTTCACGAAATTTCACTTTTAACTGACAGTTGATTGTTAACTTATCAATTCCCATAATTAAAAAAAAAAAAAACTACAAACAACAAAGAAAACATTGACCATATACATTTCACGAACTTTCACTTTTAACTAGCTGTTCATTGTTTACCTTATTATCAATTCCCATAATTAAAAAAGGAAAAAAAAACTACAAACAACAACATGGTGAAGTAACCTTATGGCCATGAACATTTGACTTTTAGGTAGCTGTTCTACTTGTTTCTTTACCATATTACATTGCTTTGATTCTGGACGTTAGAATGACCACTCTGTCATATGTTGGATCGTTGATTTGTAGAGCAGTTACGTAGGGGGGGAGAACAGGTGCGGGAGGACTTCCTGCAATGGGTAAAACCCTTATTCCTGCTATATGGGTTATCATTATTTTCTTGAGCATTTCTCGTATAATAATGAATGGATCTAGTCTCACCTTCCTTGAGTAGTGAGATATTGTAGGTTATCCCTTCCCTGAGCAGAGCTCAGTCTTTGAGGGGAAGAAATATGAGGCGCAACGTATTTACTATTTGATGTAATCAAGGCTTGGTCTCCAAGCATGACATATGTTTTTGTTGGGTGTTTATACAGTTTTACCCCCCTAATATATCAGGAAGGGACTCTAGCACTGAAAATTTTTGTATACCACACGAAGTGACTGGCACATGAAAATTTTTGTATGACACATTTTTATGGGTGTGAAATGATGTGTACGGTTTTATCATATTATGTTACGGAGCAACTCTGCATACTAAAAATTTAAAAGGTCATACACAGTTGGAAAAATATTATGATTATTTGTATTCAAATGTGATAGATAAAAATTTAAAAGGCCATACACAGTTGTAAAAATATTATGATTCTTTGTATTCAAATGTAATAAAATTAATTCAAGGCCAAGGCAGAAGAAATAGGAGTTGGCTACTCTTGCCAAAAGAAAAGAAATGTTGTTAAATTTAGCTAAAATTTCAAATATTATGATTCTTTGTATTCAAATGTAATAAAATTAATTCAAGGCCAAGGCAGAACAAATAGGAGTTGGCTAATCTTGCCAAAAGAAAAGAAATGTTGTTAAATTTAGCTAAAATTTCATGGGTAGTTTCATGTACTTCAAAATTTTGCTTCTATACGTTTGCTCCATTTTAAATCCACCCAAATGCTCTGAAAAATCGATCGTTTGCTCCATTTTAAATCCACCCAGATTCTCAGAAAAATCGATCAATGTTACATAGGGACTTCGAGAAAAATCGTTCAAAGGTAAATATGGAATCAATTTTCATATGTTGGACTCAGAAAAATCTATCAAAGTTATATACATAGATCACCAAATTCTGACAAAGGAAAGATTAGTACAAAATTTAGTCGATTAAGTCGAGTACTCAAGTAAATACTATGAAAAAGATAACAGATAAACATGACGAAAAGAAAGTATCTTAAATGATTTATCGTGTCTGTGTGGTGGGGCATATAATGTATCATACTCAAGAATATGAATATATTGAAAGCCGGATGATAAATTCATCTTCAATGAACTATGAAATCACACGGGAGTGTTGCATTTTCTGGTCTCTTTCAGGTTTTAATTTCCTCTCTGTCACTGTAAGAACAAAGAGTCATTTGAGGACTAGGCCAAATATACAGATATCCAGCGGCTGAACCTGCCGCTCTTACACTTGATAATATCCCCTGAAGAGGAATTCGTTCAGGCACAAAGTGGTTAATAATTATTCTCATCAATTGAAACGTCATTGAATTTAATTTCTACAGTTAAACACAGCGGACCATTCAACTACAGAAGCTCTCTCAGACACAAGCATGTAGAACAATACCAGAAACTATGGGCAGTCACTCCCCTAAAATCAAGTAAATCAACCGGACACCATATTGGAAAAGATTCCATGCAAAGCAATGCATCCGAACTATTAGCCTTACAGCAAATAGCATATTTGCATTCATAGAAATGTAAAGTACTCTCCACAAATCACACCATTGTAATCCATAAACAAACAGAGAAACCCTAAATCTGCCAAACCATTGTAATGTGTTCAATCCAAGATTATCAAACAATTTTTATTTATTGAAATCTTAAAAGGATCGTGAAGAGATCCCGTTTATTTCCTAAATGGCTAAACAATGAATCAAGAAAACCGTGTTCAGGATACAAAATACTCTGGCCCTCGTCCAGAAAAGAATAACCTCCACAAACCAAGACCTATAATGTCGTATACATATCAGCAATATATATAAGAGAACAAGAATAGATGCCTTCCCTGATCATAAAAAATAGATCAAAGAGCAAACGCAAGAGTTCTCAATAAAACCGAAAAGCCCAAATGGATCAAAGAGCAAACAGGCAAGAGTTTTCAGTAAAACCGAGAAGCCAAGAAGGGGATGAATGAAGCGATCAGGACGGTGAACAGGGAGGGAATGGAAGGCATTGAAGCAGCGCCTGGCTCCATTGTCGGACTGGGAGATGGTGCAGTCACATCTGCTGCTCCAACCATTACTGTTCCCACCATAATCATCACAACGGCCAAGAGAACTGCAGATGCATAGCTGCCTGCGCCTGCCATTCTCGCTCGCAACGCCTGTTACAGCTAGTTGATGTGGAAAAGCCCAAACCCTAAGCACAACTCCTGCGGAGAAATGTGGAAAAACCCAAACCCTGAGCACAACTCCTGCCGAGAAAATCTGAATCTCAAACCAACCGACCCAAATTCGAAGCAGCAATGTTTCTTGTTTGAGATTCGAACAGTCGACCAGAAGATGTGCAGAACACAGATTTTGGACAATGAGAGGGTTGAGAGTCGCGCGTATTAATAACCTCGCCTGCTCCTCTCCCAAGACCAACGGACAATTCACGCGTTCCCCAAAAACAATATAAAAATATCGACGCTGTATATGAACGCGTGGGATACAAAACAACCAAAACGCGTGTATGAATGACGAGTAAAATGCGTTGTAAGAATAAATAGGGACCGCGACAGCAGGGAAATTTGCCGGGATACGCGCTTTGTTTTGGCTCTTCTGGGTGATCTTTCTTTATTTTTTGTTGACTGACAGCGCTCCGCGCGGCAATAATTTGGTGACAGCAAGGCAAAGGAAGCAGGTAGGGCACGGCATGTGACGGAGAGTCCTTCCTGTTGTGCAAAGCAGAATGAAGTAAACGGCGGTGCCATCGACATAAAAGAAGCGTTTAGATGCAACGAGGAAAACAATTTTATGGCCTATTTTTCCAAAATAAAATTGTGTAATTTAAGTATGGTATTGAAAGGTGCTGAATTTATTTTTATATTTAAAATATATATAATTTGAATAATAAGAATTTAATTTTATTATAAAATTTATTATAGAATTAAGAAAATACTTGAAAAGACGTGATGTTTTAGTCAACTTCATTGAGATGTATTGACCGTTAAATGTGTAACCCAATTTGCACACATACATTTAAAGTTGAGATCATTCACACAACTCTTTATGGTTAGGTGAGGCCTTGAGCTTAAAGAGCCTATGGAGAGGCATCTTTAGACAAGGTTTATGAAAAGATATTATTTATGCTAAATATTTTTAAAAACTCTTTTTAAATCATTGGATTAGATACATAAGGCTATAATTCAAGTATCAAATTTTTGGAGAGGTTTTATGAAGGTTTAAATCATTGGATTAGATACTCTAATAAGGTTATAATTCAAGTATCCAATTTTTGGATAGGTTTTATGAAGGTTAACCATTGGAGGGTGGGAAATGGCGATTTCATACACTTGGGAGTGGACCCTATTGTTGGTGAGGATGAATTTTACTATTTATCTCAACCACTTAGCTGCTTATGGTTATTACAAATTAGCTCAAGTTAGAAATACGATGATTGGATGCTCTTGTTATCGGTTTATTACAGGTGATCTGGGCTTAGTAGGTCCTTGCAAAGGAATGGACCATGTTTTTCTCAGAGTTAAATCATCTTAACATAAGACTCTCATAGGGTTCTGTTACTTTAAATTGGGAAAGGAATAAATTTGATGGACAAATAAATGCAAAATCTGCATATGAGGCAATCTCTTCAATTGTTGTTGTTTCTATAGGGAAATGGTGGTTCAAGAAGTTGTGGAAGTGGAACTTGCCACTAAAAAACAAATGTTTCAACTAGTAGTGCTTAGAATACAAGATATTGACATGGGACATTCTTATTACTTGAGGTTTTATTGGTCCAAACTCATGTATTATGTGCAGAAATAGAGTTGAGAATGTTGATCACCTATTTGTTGAATGTACATTCACCAAATTTGTTTGGTTTGAAGTTCTTTTAGTTGTTCACATTTATGATGGCTGGAAGGAGTCATCCTTTGAGGATATTTCGAAAATATGGTTTCACCAACACCCCTAACATAAGGAGCTCCCCTCCTTTGTATGTTGGGGCATATGGAAATCTAGGAACCTCTGCATTTTTGAAGATATTCAGGCTCATGCTCAGAGGACTAGCATCAAAATCCTAGGACTTTATAAGGAATATCATAAGTCTCAAGTTATAAAGTCACCAATGTTGTTGGCTGAATCAGTTCACCCTATTGATGGCATATGTGTGGTTTTTTTATGGCATTGCTATAAACAGTCACTGCAGTTGTGGTATGATGTTGAGAACTACATAACATAAACATTCCCTTCTTTGGATGGGTGCTGGAAATTGTACTAACACGTGAGTAGATCTCTTGGCTCAGTGGACTCTGATTCAAATAGCTCTTTCTCAGCACTTTACCTCTCTACACATTTTTGGAGACTCAAGACTTATAGTGGATTGGGCAAATAACAAGGGCTCCATTTAGGTAGCAGTGTTGGATCAGTGGTGCCAGAGGACTAGGTGCGTTGTCTCCAAATTTTCCCACATATCCTTCACTCATATCTACAAGACTTAAAACAAGCTAGAAGATAAACTCTCAAAGAAAGCATTAAGAGCATATGAGGGCTCTCTCTTTTATGAAGAATTTGAGGATTTTTCGAAGATTGATGAGAGATGTTTTGAGATTTATTACTGGTCTTTAAGTTTTTGGACTCTGTTTTGTATAACTACAAAAATGACTATACAGACTCATGGTAACTGTAATGTTATTCGTTTTGGTTCTCATGTATTTTGGTTTTCAACTTTTCATCGTTGTTGTATGTTATGTTCTAGACCTCAATATTGTTTAGCAGTTGTTTACTGTTGAATATATGTTGATGGATATTTTATGTAATGCGAAATTAGAACTTTGATTCAACTGAATATCAAGTTATAGATTTTTTCTTCTTGAAAAAACTCTTTATATGTCATCACCCTTAAAGTTTAGTGTAGTACACATTTTTATTGTTTAGTCTCCAAGTTACCAAAAAATCTCCCTTTAAACTCAGTCGACCACATTGGAAATATTTTGGGACAGAGTAGTTTAAGAAAGCTAGGATTTGGACCCTTTTTCTATTCTATGTTTTGATTATTTGTCTAAATTTGGTCAAATTTGTTGGAATCGCAAATATAAGTGATTGAGATTATAAATCTCAATGCAACGTGGGCATTTGAGGGTATTGAATCCATTTTTTCAATCAAAAATAGATTTTGAATAATGAAAAATATTGATTTGACCAAACATCAAATCACCAAATTCCGCCAATATTGGCCAGCAAAGTGAAAATCATCTAATATTTAGACATCTTCTTTTAGGATTGTTCATGTTCTCACTTCAATGTTTGTCGTATGGAAAATCTCAACCGTGAATTTTCAAGGTGGTTTTTTGTTCAAAATTTATAATGATGATTCAAACATCAAAATGAATAAAGTGAATAGATTGAATGAATTGAAGTGAATACAAATGAATTGTGTATAAAAGCATTGTACTTTGAAATGTGTGTTTTTCTTTAGAAGACAAGTACATCGCCAATCTTGGACATAAGAAGGTCCCAATTCTCTAACAAGGAGACTAAAAACTCCATCATTTGGACTTTTCAACAGTTTTTGGTCAGACTCCGATGATTCTTTTTATACCAAATCTGAATTTTGTGGGATTCAGATTGAGTTTATGAATGCATAAATGGATTCAACACCCTCAAATACCCCCAAGGCACCTTGATTATGTAAATTTAACAATTGTTCTTTGGGATTTTGGGAATTCCTTTATAATTCCTACCATATTCCATAAAAAAACATACAAAAAAACCATCCCACTAGGGTTAAAGAAATTGGTAATGATTAATTGAGACGAGAAATTGTAAATGGAAGTTCACGAGTTAAAATACCCCATGGATACTTACAAAAAAAAAATACCAAAAAACCCCACCGGAAAAGGTTCAAATCATTGAACCTTTAGACTACGCTAATGTAGGCTTTGCATAACATAAATTTTTGAAACTTGACTTAAGAAGGCTTACTACATTGTTGTAAAACAAACATGATAATAGTGATACGGTTCTATCAAAGTGTGTCGCCATGTGATGTTCTTACATACATTGGAGTACCTCTTATTAGTGGTATTTCACCAAGATCACTAACAAGGATAATGGAGAGGCCACCAAATGGGGTGTATTTATGGAAAGGGAATGGTTCATGAAATCATTCATCAATGTGATTAAACAATTTTTAGTTGATGAATCACATCTTGTCGATGAGAGGATAGAAAACATGCTTCAATTCTTCTTAGAGTTTCCAACATTTGTCCCTCTAGAGGTCTCATCTTCTTTATAGGGATTTGAAGGGTTGTATGTATTATTGATGCATATATATTGAAGGTTGTTATGTAAGTCAGAGAAAAATTATGGCAAAGGATAGATTTTGTTAGTTGTGGTTGCCAAGACTACATGTTTAATGCACCAATCAAGTATGAATTTTTTGTCCCAGTAGTGTCCTTGATTATCATTTTTAGTGGAGGGGTGTTTCCATTTCTTGAAACCTGAGATATAACAATTTAAAAAATGACATATCATGTTGGTCAATGAAGAATCTATCCAAGTAGGAATGGAAACATGAGCATGTTCACTATAGTGGTTTGGGAGATCGAACTATATGAGTTGTATGTTTTTCTCTTAGAAGTGTAGATGAAATGCAAGGGAAAAGGTAAGGCTCCAATTATGGTTGTTGTGAGCGTCCCAATGACCATGCATGTTAAAGTCATGTTGACATGGGAATACGACCCTCATTAACCACTTAGGATTACAAATTTCCAATTAACTCTCTCACTAATGAAATGGAAAACAATTTATCTATTGTGTGGCTACCATATGCAAGGTAAGATGTTGCATTGTTCTCTCTTATCTATCTAATCTAAAGTTAGTAGTGAAAAATGCATAAATGTAAATGAAGATGACAAGAATGCAGAAATGAAATGCGACAAATATAATATGATAAAATGAAAGATGTAGGTATTCAAATCCTAACTAAAGGACCAGTGGACAAGATCTGGAAATACAACAAATAATAGTGAGAGTAGTCCACCAACTAAAGTACATGTATAGTCAAAAGTTTTCAGTAACTAAGAATAATCCACAACCAAGCGAGAAACTCCTTGTTTCAAATAAGATGTTAAAAAGAATAAGGTGGTTGAGAATATACGCCACAACAAGAGAATAGTCCACAAGTTAACATGTTCACAACCATAAGCACCAAAAAAAAACTACGAGAGGAGATAATAGACACTACCAAACATAGCTCCGCAAAAGTATAAACGCACTAGCTAATAACAATCCCTTTATTAGCATATGAAGATATATTAAAGCATTTCTTATATTAGAGTGGGAATAACAGTGCCTTTATTAGCATATGAAGATATTTTAAAGCATTTCTTATATTAGAGTGGGAGAAGACTCTTGAAAGGGAAAGGCCTTATGAATTATGACATACTTTTAGACTTTTCATCTTCTTTAGACCAAACTTCTCAACATCAACTCTTTTACTCAAGTATTACAATTTAATTAATAATTGAGATCATGAACTTTGAAGTATAATTATTGAGTTGGTTGAAAGTATTGGTAAATAACTCTTCAAATGGGGATAAAATATTTCCACTTTAGTTCAAATCTCTAGATCCATTTTTTTATTAGAAAACTTGAAAGTATAATATTAAGCACTCTAACTTGCTAAGTAGGAAAGTTGCATGACCATTAAAGACTACTCCATTGATTCTTTGGCTCTCATTGATGGCGAGCTTCTTTAGCTTGATGTTTTTGACAACATTCTCACTAAAATTTATGTTTGCTTCATTGCGATAATGATTTAGGAGAATTAGCATATTTCACATAACTTGTATATCTGAATTTGAAATCTCATTCATTATGTTGATTAAATTGGCTTGTGAACTTTGAGCACTCGAATCTTAAATAACCATATGTGCATTACATTCAACCACTTCAAACTTGTCGAAGGTATGTATGAAAGAAAGGACTAGCACATGCCACTAATGCCATTGGGTGCATTTTATGAGTTGACACTATCATTAGAGGACCTTGATGTTGTTGAGCAATATCTTATCACATTCCTTCATAAAGGGGGGATTTTAATTGTGAAAAATAAGGTCAATATATTGTAGATATTGGGGCGAAGGGAATAGGGTATGGGGGGTTTAAAGTTCCTAAAACACCATGGGTGGAAAGGATCTGTCGTCTCTGTGAGAATAGGAACATTGAAGATGAAAATCACTTCCTCTTAGAGTGCCCTACATACACCCACATTAGATCTCAGTTTCATAATCTTTGTTGCAATACCGACCTTCCTAGCCTTTTAACTTGTCAAAATTATAGTGAGCTCGGGACACTTCTCACCAAGCTCTTTGAGCATAGGAATACAATTTTAAAACAAACTAATTAATTCGTTTATTTAGGTCTAATAGACCAAAGTTTGGTCTGAGTGGACATTAACCATCATCATCATCAAAAAAAAGGGTTTCTAGTAAAAATAAGGAATACATTGTAAAAATAGGGGTTTTTTCATTGGAAATATGTATTGGGAGGGGACTCAACAAAAACATTTTTGTAAGTAATTATCAATATCTAGTGAAATTAGGGATATTCTTTAATATCTCGTGAACGAAGGCGCTATGACATGGTTTCACTAAGCCAACCTATTATTGATATGTTGATTGAACTCTCTATAACATAGAATGTAGGTAAGGCAATGTTTGTGTTAAAATATATAGTTAACAATATTATTAGCTTATCTCTTGGTGAGGTACTCTTTCATATTGATTTCATCTTATCATCGGTCTTTTCACTTAAAACTTTGCTCTCTCGAAGTAGCAATGAATACTCACCATCCACATTGCACATGAATTATTCATTGTTTATATCTCCCCTTAGTTTCTTTTATAAGTTATCATGTTTGAGGATTGGTGCTAATTTGGTCATTTCGCACATTGATTTTAACATATGCATGGCATCACACTCTATCTTTACTTCATCTCACAATGATGTGTGTTTTCGACACATACCCTAAAAGGGTCTCCTTAACCTTTATTATATACTGAGAGGTATGGAAGAATTACATCACAAAACACATGTGGGATAAAGGATTTTCCACCTCTTTATATAATTAATGGTAATAGAATAATATTTCTCCATGACGCATGTGGGATAACTTCCTTTTACATAATATTAGAGTTCTTTATGCCTTTCAATGCTAGATAAAACATCTTACGATATCATATTAGACATCATTACACACGTAACATACAAATTACACATGCTGATAGTTTAACTTTGGTTTGATCATCTTGCTTCTCGATAGTAGTGCCTTACCTACTTTGTTCATTATTGAAATGATATTGTTCTTCAAGAGACATGACTTGATCCTTTTGAGATAGAAATTTCCTTGGAGTAGGCAACCTAGATTCCATGGGACCAATTATTTCAAGTCATTCCACTTCCTAAATTAGAACCATATATATTTATGTCTCTCATTGTGATTCCTTCAATTGCTTCAAAATTAGACTTTGATTGATGGACAAGAACGTCAACCACCTTTATAAAGGTTGTTTGCAAGTTTCATGATGGTCTTGAAATCATCAAGATGGAGCACGTAATACCTACTTACCTATTATCCCATCTATATTATCCCATCTACCTTTGTGGAATCCTTAACCCCTTTTGTAAATCCCTTCTTGACTGTTATGCTCACTACAACAAAACTCTATCATTAACATCCACAATGAGCTTCCTTTTTTTCTTCCATTTACCTTTTTAGTGATTTTTTTGTAGTTTTTATGGAAAATTGGTGCTATTCCGCGGGATGGTACTAAAGTTAGCATTGTTTTACTAGTTGGTGATAAACTCAACATTAATAGCCCTAAGTTTAGTGCGAGTTTAACATGAAGTTTAGCATTTGATTTCCTCAATAACTAAATAAATGTGAGGGAAATCTCTTATGTCAACTAAATAAGGGATAAAGTAAGTCACGTATCTCATTTCTCATGAGTGTGAAGGAATTTCTATTATTTTAATTAAAATCTCTTATTTTACCTCATACCCCTCAAAACGTACTCTTTCATTGTTTTCTCATTTTATCTCTTTCTCTTTTCTTGTATCATCCCTTCTCTTCTCTCCCATAGGGTTTCCTCTCTTAGGATTTCATCCTCGTCGAATCTAGGGATTTAGTTTCATGGAGGAACCTCTATGAGGAAGGCAATGGTTTTCCCTTCCCTTCGCCTCCTTCCTTCCTCTTTTAATTTACTTTTCCTTTATTGATTTGTTAATGCATTTTGTTGTTTCAATTTTGTAGGTTTAGGTTTTCATGCATGGAGGCTAAGGTTTCATGGAAGAAACTCCATGATGAAGGTAATTCCTTCTCCCTTCCCTTCTTCTCTTTCCTTCCTTCATGTTTTATTTTATTGATATGTTGATGTTTATTGTTCTTCTGTTGTTGTAGGTTTAGGGTTTCATGGAAGAACATCCATGAGGAAGGTATTGGCTTCTCCCTTCTTTTCTCCTCTTTCCCTCCTCTTTTCAGATTGCTTTCCTTTACTGATTTACTAGTGCATAAGTTTTTGTTGTTTTCTTGTTAAGGGTTTAATGGAGAAAGGAGAGAAAAATGACATTTTGGGGGTTACCTTTAATGCATAGATCTAGCTTATGGGTATGGCCTAAGGAAATCACTTGCATTCTTGTGAAAATATTTAGGTTCAAATCTTGGCATTCATATTAAATGTTGATATTTATCAAAGATCTGTTTCCATGTATAAGTTAGGTTAGTTTCAATTCAAATCTATACTTTTAATGGTAGATTTATGTGAGAATGTAGCTCAAGTAGAGTCTTTCCATTTTGCAAGTGATCTAAGTTCAAATCCCAACATTCACTTACCATTTTCAATATATGTTTCCATTTTACTATTTTAGTTGTTTTTCTTTATTTAGTTGTTTGTCTTAAACTAGAAATTGCAATTTCATTTTTGTTCTTACTTTATTCTAGTTGTTTTCTATGACCAAAGATTCCAAAAATAGTTAAGGCATAAATACCTAGGAGAGAGATGCATGCACACTACTTGCCTTCTCTTTTAATGGGAACTCTAACATAAGAGTCTTATTAATGCTTCCAAAAATAGTTAGGGCATAAATACCTAGGAGAGAGATGCATGCACACTACTTGCATTCTCTTTTAATGGGAACTCTAACATAATGCGGGATCGAGGCACCATTCTAGGCTAGACTAGGGTTAGGGCTTAGCATTCCAGCCTACATGCAACACAAGGATGACCTAACCCCTAATCTCTAAAGGAGTGAGATGGTCTTCAACTATGATGGTTAAATATTTTGATATTTTGAGCTATAACATTGTAATTTTTCAGTGAATAGAACCCAAATGCAAGGTTGAGAGTTTAGACTTGCATACTCACTATTATTATTTTATTGTGATGTGTTTATAGAGTCTAGCATTCATCAATTTCAAGTTTCCTAATTTGATTTTCTAAGTGTAGATATGAGAATTTCTATAGAGTGTTGAATTCAAATTTGTCAACACTTACAACTTGATTATTGAGATATTGGTTAAAGATCTTACGGAGAAATATTTGTTCTTAAAAATTGGAATGTAATCCCCAACCATTTGGTGGCAGGATTAGAGGTGGACTTGCTTCAAAGGTTTCGAAAGGTATCAATATGTTGATAGACATCATTAGTTGATTAGCACGAGATAACATATGCTGATTGGCCTCTAAGCAAACTACCTAGTTGTATCAACTTTAAACTGCATGGAAACTTTACATTGAACTAAAGAAAACATTTTTGCTTGATCCTTGATTTTGGACAGCTTTACACTTGATTAGCATTTCAATATTTGGGAGTAACTCATCCCAAGTGCGCCTCTCAATTATTCCCTGAAAATCTACTATTATTATTCCTTAATTTTGGACAGCTTTACGCTTAACTAACCCTTCAATATTTGAGAAACCCTTCAATATTTGAGAGTGACTCATCCCAAGCTTTACACTTAACTAGCACTTCAAATAATATTTGAGAGTGACTCATCCCACAACTTGTTAAAAGAATTTTTTTTAAAAGAATTTTTTTTGTTTTTTATTTGAGAAAGATTAATGGAACCCTCCCAAAATACTAAACATTTCACTTTTAGCTAGCTATTCTATTGGTTTAGTTTCACTTAGCTCTTCTATATGCTTCTTTGCCATATTATAGCTTATTTGTTTCTTTGCCATACTATAGTTATTTGTTTCTGGCACATGAAGATTTTTGTATGCCACATTTTTTGGGACTAGTATACGGGACAAACCAAATTGCCCCAGACGGCCAGAATCGGGAATCAAAAGAATTGCTGAAACTGTTGTTTTCATTGTTCGTTACAGAAATTGCAATTTTCAGGAACATTTTTTTACCGGATTTGATTAAAAAACCACTGAAAAACTGATGCGTTTTTTTTTTTTGGTTCTTCTTTATCCTATGTGCATTTTTTAGTACGGCTTTATCCACTAAATATTTATTTTAAATGGTCATACACAGTTGGAAAAATATTATGATTTATTCTACTTAAATTATTTTTAGTACGGCTTTATCCACTAAATATTTATTTTAAATGGTCTTACACAGTTGGAAAAATATTATGATTTATTGTACTTATTTAATTTAAACGTTAAAAAAGAAGGAAGGAAACTAATTCAATGCAAGGCAGAACAACTAATACAATTTCATTTTACTCAAATTTGATCGTTACAAAAAGTGAAAGAAATTAATTGAATGCAAGGCCGACCAAATTGAAAAAAATGGAGTTAAATTTAGTTAAAATTTCAGACGCAGTTTCATGTATATTTCAGGAGGAGATAAATTCATCTCAACAAACTATGAAATCACACGGAAGAGCTTCTGCTTTATTTACATTATTAGAGACATTATTAGAGGGGCTTTTTTATGCCCTTTTTCCGGTTTAGTTTCTTCTGTCACTATAAAAACCGAGACCGAGAGCCATTTGTTGAGGACTAGGTCAAATATACAATTATCGTCAATTATTGAATTGATTCAATTCAATCGAAACGTTAGTGAACCTCTCTCTGAGACTCGAACATTACCAGAAAATTGGACGGTAGTCGGTCACTCCCCTAAAATCCGGTGAATCAACCCGACACGATGTTGGAAAATATTGCATTCATCAAAATGTAAAGTACTCTCCACAAATAACACCATATTGTTTAAAGAAATTCATAAAGAACAGAGAAACCCTAAATCTGCCACAACATTGTAATCTGCTCAATCCAAGATTATCAAACAATTTTTATTAATTCAAATCTTAAAGGACCGTGAAGAGATCCCCTTTATTTCCTAAATGGCTAAACAATGAAGTAAGAAAACCGTGTACAGGATACAAAACACTCTGGCCCTCGTCCAGAAAAGAATAACCTCCACAAAACCAAAACCTATAATGTCGTATACATATCATAAATATATATAAGAGAATAAGAATAGCTGCCTTCCCTGATCATAAAAAAATGGGTCAAAGAGCAAACGCAAGAATTCTCAGTAAAACCGAGAAGCCAAGAAGGGGATGAATGAGGCGATTAGGGCGGTGAACAGGGAGGGAATGAAAGGCATTGAAGCAGCGCCTGGCTCCATTGTCGGACTGGGAGATGGTGCAGTCACATCTGCTGCTGCTACCGTTCCTGTTCCCACCATAATCATCACAACAGCCAAGATAGCTGCAAATGCATAGCTGCATGCGCCTGCCATTCTCGCTTGCAACGCCTGTTACAGCTAGTTGATGCGGAAAAGCCCAAACCTTGAGCACAACTCCTGCCGAGAAAAACTGAATGTAAAACAGACAGACCCAAATTCGAAGCTGCAATCTTTCTTGCTTGAGATTCGAACACTCGACCAGAAGATGTTAGAGCACAGATTTTGCACAATAGAGGGTTGGGAGGCGGACGTATTAATAGTCGTCTGGATCCAACGGACAATTCACGCATTCCCCAAAAATAACATAAAAATATGGACGCTATGTATGAATTTGAATGATGAGTAAATGCGTTGTAAGAATAAATAGGGAAACAGCACGGAAATTTGCAGGGAATACGCAACCCCACTGCAACCCACGCGGCAAACAAAAAGAAATAATTTGGTGACAGCAACGCAAAGGAAACAGGTAGGGGCCAGGGCCATCAGAAATAAGAAGCGTTTAGATGTAATGAGCAATGAATGTGAATCCTATTCTACTACAAAAATGCACGTGCCATTCATTCATACAAGTCTTGATATATCATCACCCTTGAAAGTTTAGTGTAGGCGCACATTTTTATTATTGCTTAGTCTTCAAGATATCTGCTTTGGAAAATCCTCCATTTCAATGTGAGTCAGTTACATAGCTTTACATTGAAAATTTCAGATACATATTTTTGAATATTTTGGGATAGAGCACTCTAAAGAAATTATGATTTTTTTTAGTTTCTTTTTAATATTGTTATTATTTTATTTTTATTTTATTTTTTAATTTGATTTAAGTTGTTATAGTTTTTTTTTTAATATTGTTATTATTTTTTTTTAATTTTTTTTTAATTTGATTTAAGTTGTTAGAATTGGAGATATGAGTTGTTGAATTTGAAACTACACAATCTAAGTGTAACATTGATATTTGATAGGATTTTTCTATTTCTACAGTAAAATTTAAATTTTGAATAGAAAATTCACAAAAAATTAAATCACTATATTTCATCAATAATTATAGGAAAAACCAAAATTATTTAATGTTTAGACAACTTCTTTTATAATTGTTGTACCGAGAGAAGCTAGATGCTCTCCACAACAAGTTTGGGGGAGATCCTCTCAGGTTATGCTAACATACATAAATGAAAAATATTAAAAAAATGAAAAATATAAATTACATATAAACTTAAATAAATAAATAATTTAAACTAGCATAAATCCATTTTAAGCTCGGTGGATTTATGCTAGTTTAATTTTTTTTAAGTCTATATGTAATTTATATTTTTAATTTTGTTTTAATATTTTTAATTTATGTCCGTTAGCATAACTTGACTAATGTGACAATACACTATTTCTATTTCTACTATGGAAATTTTCAAAAAAGATTTTGTTCAAAATTTATCATTGTGTATAAATGCATGGAACTTTGAAATGTGTGTTTTTCTTTACAAGACAAGTATATGAAGGCCATCTTGGACATGAGAGGGTCCTAATTCACTAATGTAAACTTTGCATTCTAATGTTTAACATAAGATTTTGAAAAATGACTTAAGAAGGGTTAAAAATAATAAGAAGGTGTTTCCATGTGATGTTCTTGCATAGATTGGAATACCTTTTTTTGGTCAATAATTTGCAGAGATCACTAACAAGGTTAATGGATAGGCTACCAAATGGGAATATAGAAACCATGCTTCAATTCTTTGTAGAGAGTTGCCAACAATCTCAATAAGGTTAATCAATCTCAACTTGTCGATGAGAATATAGAAACCATGCTTCAATTCTTTGTAGAGAGTTGCCAACAATTATCCCTCTAGAGGTATGATCTTCTTTATAGGGATTTGAAGGGTTGTAAGTACTATTAATGCATATATATTGAAAGTTGTTATGCCAATTGGAGCAAGTTATGGCAAATGATAGATTTTGTTAGTTGTGGTTGCCAAGAGTGCATGTTTCATGCACCAATTAGGTGTGATTTTTTCTCATGGTAGTGTCCTCGATGATCATTTTTAGTAGAGGGGTGTTTCCATTTCTTGAAAAGAAAGTTAGAACAATGTCAAGAGTGGCATATTGTGTTGGTGGATGAGGAATATAGCCAAGGAGAATCGAAAACATGAGCATGTGCACTATGGTGGTTTGGGAGATCAAACTATATGAGTTGTATGGTTGTCTCTTAGAATTACAGATGGGGGATTCACTAAGTAGACAATATCATATAATGTGAGTTCATATTGTGATATTTAAAATTCTGAAAAAATGGAAGTGATATATTGCTTAGTGTATGGGGGCCTATGGGTATTTCTAATAAACCAAAAATATAAAAATATTAGGCAGGGGTTATAATTATGCATAAAGTCATTGATTTGGGTATTGGGACGTTTAAATGGGTGTAAATTTGCATGCGAAAGTGGTGTGGGTTTGAATATTTGTCTAGACCACTAGCCATCTACTTTGAATCCCCCATGCAACTCCTTAACCCCCATGTCTCCCTCCTCACAACCTGTAACTACTTACCAATGAAATGTTACCGACCTTCTCCCAGCTTGCCCTTTCTCTCCTTGGCTCAGTCCTCGAAGTCTTAGCCTTTGATATTCTCCTCTTCCTCCAATGCCCTCCTACCACGCCCAACCATCATCATCTCTTGCACCTGTTCACCTCGCTCCATTAGCAGCATCAATGCAACCGTTCTTACCCTAGTTCATGCCCCACCCTTACTAATGTGATCTCTTTAGATGCATTTGTTACCTAAAACCCTAATACCCCCTCTAATTCTAAATCCAATTCTAACCCTATTTGACCCTTCCATTCAATCCCTATTTCTTATACTAACCCTAAATCTAATTCAAATCCTAATTCACCCTTTAATTCAATCCTTATTTCTTACACTACTTCAAACCCTATTTCATCCTCTAATTCAATTCATAATCCTAATTTAACTCAAACTCTAATTTGAACCCTAATTCTTCCTTTAATCCAAACTTTGACACCTTTAATAACCTTTCTCCCCAAAATCATTTACCTACATCTATCTCTGGGTCTTGTCTCTCAGCTTTCATCCTTTACTATAGTTAATATCTCCTCCTTATTTCTTGACTCTCTGACTCTTAATCTCCTTAAAAAAGGATTTAATTTCGTCATTGTTCCTAATCACATTCCTTTTGAATATATTATTGTGCCATTGAATCCATAACCACACACCTACCAATACATGAAGCCTAACAACTTAGGCAATATTGCTCTAGAATCCTCAAATCCACTAAACTTCCAAAATCTAACCTCTCTAAAGATGAATTCTTAGCGCTCTATAAACTTAATTCAAACATGGGCATTGTTATCCTCAAAGGCAACAAAGGAAATGCCATCGTGATCATGAATTCGTTGAATTATGAAGCTAAATTGTTCAATCTCTTATCTACCTTCTCTCACAAAACCCTCTCCAAAAATACCATTGTTAAAATTACCAATTTGGTTACTAACACCATTGAATCCTCAACCTTAAACCCCTCAATAAATAAAATGTATCCTTCCTCTTAATCCCATCCCCCTAAAATTTATGGCCAACCTAAAATTCATTAAAAAGACGTTCCTCTCAAAACCATTATTAGTGTCATAGGAGGTCCCACCCATGCGTCATATATTTCACTAACCTGATATCCCCCTTCATTGGTCAATCTCCCTCCTTGATTAAAGGTTTTGTTGATTTTGTCCTTAAAATTCAAACTATCCAACTTGATGACGAAAAGTTAATGGTCAATTTTGACGTTATCTCACTTTTCACCAAAATCTTAGTACCTCAAGCCTTTGACCTTATCTCCAAACTTGTAGATGAGGAGACCCTTAATATCATTTGAATTTTCCTTACCTCCACTTTCTTGTGCTTGAAAGACACATTATATGAACAAATTGAATGCACAACCATGGTATCATGTTTATCATCGGTTGTGGCCAATATCTTCATGGAACATTTCAAAATCCTAGCCTTGAACAAATTCCCCTTAAAACCAAAATGATGTATTTTTTTCGTAGATGACAATTTCTTCGTCTATCCACATGGTCTTGCATCCCTTAAAAAATTTCACTCTCATCTCAACAATATCTCTCCCCATATTCAATTCACCATAGAGATCCTGTAGGAAAATTCTCTCCCCTTCCTTGATGTCCTTGTAACGCGCTAGTTGGATGGCTACCTGTCTCACCAAGTTTTTCAAAAAAATACCCACACGCATATATACCTGCATGGATAGTCCCACCACCACCTAGACCAAAATTCGATTTTTCTTAAAACCCTTATTGTAATAGTTAAAAACCGTTTATTGTAACTTCTCGAACTTCCACTTTCTAAAATACAAATAATCCATGAGTTGATAAAATAGATATGATATATGATTTTACATTGAGGCTCACCTTTATAGGCTTGAACATATGTAGTGAAGGGTTACACTCTTTCACTTAGTAATTAATATATTATTTTATATTTGTTACACTCTTTGTTAAGAGTTACTTATTTAATTATTAGTAGTTATTTAGTGTTTATTTATTATATATATTTTTGTTCATTACATTGCCTCTCCCTTAGAATTGCTTTGTCCTCAAAGCACAATTATGGAAGACTGTATCCCTTGTTCTAGCTCGTAACCCTTTCTCATGACATTGTGTGTTGGTAGTTGCAACAATTGACGAAATAAGATGATACATTCTTTTAAACATTGTGTGGAAATGTTGCGTCATTTGTGAAATCGTCCATCCGAGATATACCCTTAACAGAATTATTTGCGGATCGATTGTCAGGAGTTGTCGATTTTGCCTTTTCTCTTTGTAGGAATAATACCGGTAATTTTCCTTTTGATTTTTTCGTCTATCATAATGACTCTTGTGATTTGGATGGTGATAAGGAACTCGAATCGCCTGTGAAGTGTTTATTGGAACTTCAACTTTTGGTGCTTCTAACGATTTTTGTAATTGTTTTTCAGAACCGTTTTCTGTTTATGCTTGTAGCTATGTGACAATAAGAGTTCTTTTTAACTTTGACAAGATTTGCATTGCTTCCCCATTTTGATGTTTGAATTTGAGCCTTTGATGACTTCTCTATTGCGTTAGTCATCATTTCTTTGTCGACACTTAATCTCTTGCAATCTAGCTTTTCTTGTAAATATTTATTCTCTTGCTTTAGCTTCCTAACTTGTATAAGCATGTCCCAATTAACTTTCTTTAAGTGTAAGAGTTCTTCTTTATAGTTTGAGTTGACAACGTCATATTGATTGCCTTGATTTTTGGGTTCTCTTTCTTTTAAGTTTTTTATTTTCTCTAACAATCCCTAATTAACCCTTTTTAAGGAAGAGCTTTCTTCGTCTTTGCATGATAATTCTTTTTGAAGATCTCGATTCTCCTCTTCAAACTGTTGATTGTGTTGAAACTTATCCTTTGCCTTCTTGATTTGCAGAAGTAATTTCTGGTCATGATCTCTTAGACGAGAGATCTCTTCTTCTTTACCTGCAATAACCTTGTTGAAATCATTATGTATCGTCTGTATTGATTTCTCATTTCCCTGCGACAACATCTTTGATATTTCTTTGAAGTCTTCAGATGATGTGCCCTCTGATTTTGTCTTCATGTTAATGTCCAACAATGTGATTTTTTTCTTTTTGTAGGGGAATGTCAGAAACTTTTTTCCAGCATTTAAGATAAAAGTCCCCAGTGTTTTTAGCCATGGTAATCCCAAAACTAGGTCACCATTACTACTCCACAAGGATTTAACTATAAATTGTGAAACACCAATATAATCTCCAATGTTCCATTGTAAATCGCTTATTGCATATTCTTTGTTATTCGAAAAGTCTAACCTTTCACTTATATTTGTCCTTGGAATCACTAACTGATTAGAAAATTCATCACTAATATAATTATTACGTTCGTCGGGAGAAATAGAAATAGTAATGGCTTTCCCTCTAATAGTTCCTTTTATTTGAAATAACACTGAGACATAAGTTTTTAAATTGCTTGGAAATATTCCTTGTTTTTAGCTATTAGACCCCATTTTTTTAACCTAAACTTCCTTGAAAAAAGACCTTGATTACAACTTAAATAATACTTTAATACTTGAGGTTTGAACTTTTTTCAATACACTTCCCTTATAATCCTTTGATTTGAACTTAAGTATTATTTGTAATACTTTTTTTTAAATACCTTTAATATGTAACATAAAGTTTACTTAATACCCTTATAACGTTGAAGTACTTTTAATAGTTATTGGCAGCTTATGATTTTGTTTATTTTTATTTTTATGCCTTCTTGTATTGAAGTCTATATATATTGGATAAATATAAACCTTTCTTGAAAAATGCAACTCCTTTATAATAATACTCTTCTTTTTTTCCAATAGTTTTTAAAAATGCCAGTAGATTGGGTGGTTGGGAGGAATGAGTGTTACCTTCCCCACCTAAGTTCAAATCTCACTTGCTTCTTAGTAGCAATTATTATGCACTTTTATATTTTTTTTCCTTAAGTTTTGTAAAATGTCAATAGATTGGGTGGTTGGGAGGAATGAGTGTTACCTTCCCCACCTAAGTTCAAATCTCACTTGCTTCTTAGTAGTAATTTTTATGCACTTTTATATTCAAACCCAAACCCACTTATTAAGAAACCACGGGTGGTTTCACTTTTTACCTCTTTTTTGGGGGGGTTTACTTTTACCTCTTTTTTATTTTTATTTTTTAATTTTCAAGGACAATGTTCTATTTTTTTTGGGAAACTCAAATCTACACAAAGTGTAAATAATGTCCAAGGGTCGTATAGCTATGATACCACAGTAACGGTAAAATACCGTTTAGGCTTGAGCATATGTAGTGAAGGGTTACACCCTTTCACTTAGTAATTAATAACTATAATTAATATATTATTTTATATTTGTTACACTCTTTGTTAAGAGTTACTTATTTAATTATTAGTAGTTATTTAGTGTTTATTTATTATATATATTTTTGTTCATTACACTTATTACCAAATCCATTCGCATATCTAATCCCGATAATTTAAGCATAAAAATATACAACCTCACCAAATCATTCCTAAACAATGGTTACTCTATTATTCAAATAAAGGAAGCCTTTCACTCCATCCTACAACCCAACCCATCCTGACCTAACCCTCATCTCAAGCCTTAATTTCTTTGCCTTAAATCCAAGGTATCACAAATCGTATCTCTAAATTTATAATTAAGAAAAACATCAAAACTGTCTCCAAACCTCACAAAACTCTTAAATTTTTTTTTTCGCAATGTCAAAGATAAATCCAACCCCCTTCTCTCCCAAGGAGTTTATCAAATTGCATGTTCCTATGAAAAATCTTATATTGGCCAAACCAGTAGATTCATTCATGCTCACCTTAAAGAACACATTGTTGATACCAATCACAATCGCTTGGCTAAGTCCACCTGTGCAGAGCATTCTTTCAATTCTAAACACTTGATCTGTTTTTACCAAACCCAAATCCTCGCTGATATCTCTCATTACTCCTCTCCCCTGATAAGAGAATCCCTAGAAATAGAAAGGAATCCAAACATTTTTTGTAACCGTGAAGGAGGCTATAAACTAAGCATTTCTTGGAAAACACTAATCCATCACTTAAACCACCAACCCGCTTTCCTATTCTCTCCCCCTCCTTTGTCTTCCTATGTTTTCTTACAATTAAATCCCGTCTCCTTTCTTATTCTTCTCTTCAAGTGTTTCCTATTTCTATCTTCCAAATTTTATGTTATTGTCCCTTTATTTCATTTTATTTGCTTTCTAAAATATCTTTTTGTTTTTTGTTTTGTTAAGCTTCCCCACACACACACACACACACACACACACACATATTCTTTTATAAACCTAATTCCTCTTTTACCTCTTCCCCCTTTTCAATTTTTTTTTTACTCTAACCATTATTAATTAAAAAAATATTGTATTTCCTTAACATTATAATTATTTCTCCCTAATCTTTATCCTAATTTTAACTTACCATTTTTATTTTTTTACTTTTTACAATTTTTTGTGTTATCTAATTCATTCTCCCCCAACCCCACCTTTTATTTTTATTTTATTAATCTTTTCTCCATTTTTTTCCAATATCCCCCAGCTTAATTATTTTTTACTCCTAATGTCTACTTTTCCAAATACCTATTTACTCTAGGCCTAACTCTTTTCTTATCATATGTAGCTTTTCTCTTTGGTTCCTTGAATATGCATGAGGTGTCCACCCAAAACATCACATTTTAAAACTTCAACACACTGAAATTCCAAAAGCAATGACACAATGGATCTAGTGTTTGTATATACATAATCTATGTGTGAAGGTGGTGTGAAATTGATCATGTATGGAGTTTGAGCTTGTTTGAATAGGTACACTATGTGTGTAAAGATGGAGTGAAGTCTATTACAATAGATATGTGTGAAGTCGAGATATGTTCAAGGATTTGTTCCACATCTTGAATATCTACTCCCACCAAGATTTCATATTTCACCCTATAATGTTCCAATGATTTTAAGAGTTGTGTCTTGTTACCATATTAGCAATGGAATAAAAAGTAGGTTTAAAAAATGTCATTGGAAAAATGGACATATAGGACATCTAATGAAAACATGGTGTTTTAATTGGAAAGATGTATTGGGACAGGAGTTCAACAAAAGGATTTTGCAAAGTATTCATTAATACTTTAATTGGCACGTTCAGTAGTGGTTGATGATCTACTATATGACCGACTCCATTTTCAATTACAAATTTAATAGAAAGATAGACATCGAACAGAAGAATCATTTTTTAAGATCAACATAAAATCCTTTTCTCACTTGATCAACTAAATTCCTTTCTTCCACAACTTGTTCTTCACAAATATATTCACATATGTTTTCGAGCCACTTTTACATGTTTTCCCTTCCTCTGTTATAAATCTTGTGCATTATCTTTCATTATGGGAAGCCAACTTGGTCATGAAAAACATCAAGGAATTTCTTTATTTCATGGTGAATGAGATTCAGTGAAGAAATGTATCATCTATGTAGATGTGTATCATCATATTGTAACAAAGGATGCTGCTTCAAATGTAAATAAGTTGGTTCTCTAATAATGTCATAATCAAAAGAGACATAGAAGTTTCATACTCTTCATGTGGAACCATTAAAAAGAAACCTTTCACCCATACTTCATTAGGATGAATGCTGCAAAATTTGGAAGTGTAGGATGTAGGAGAAATGTTAGATTTTTATCATTTAAGCAATATGATCTTAGGATATTATCTGAGAGAATAAAATGCATGGCAATCAATCACAAGAGACAATAGACACAAGATTTTCCTTGGGGAAACCATAAAGGAGAAAACCCTGCAACTTCTTCAGAGATAGAATGAGCACTAATGGTAGCAGTAAAACCCAAAGACAGAAAGATGATCTCCAATATCTATTCTCTCTCTCACTTGTGTGAGATCCTCTTCTCTCACCTATGCACTATAATTGGGTGAGTGTGTGTTACAAATAGAGAGGCTCACTCTCTATTTATACTAGTTTCCGACTTGACAATTACTTACCAGGGCTGACTTCACTAGGAGAGTCTAATAACCCTAGTGCCCCACAACTGTGGGGACTTTGACCCCCCGATCAACAAGGAGGGTTAACCTCTATGAATTTGCATGACTTAATTACATTAATGATTCTCCCGATAGGAACATTGGGGACCAATGAAATACAATATATGAAATATACAAGTGAATACATTCCGAAGTTACAAATACATCAACACTCCCTCTTAACTAGGAAGGTATTCTCTTGACACAATTCATCAACACAAGTCTTCGTCATTGGATCATCACTGGATCATCACTAGATCATCACTGGATCATCATCATCATCACTGCTCCAGCTGTCTCGATCAAATGGTGTTATCTCTCAATTCTACTCATCATAGAAAGTTCTACAGAGCCAAACCTCTATGAATTTTCATGTTGGTTGTAGGCCTAGCCTCCATGTAGGTCTTCATATTCTTCAGCACTTATATCTGACCATGGGAGGAGCACATCCAGCATCCATGTCAGAAAGACTCACTTAGCACTTACATCTGACCATGGGAGGAACACATCCAAGACCCATGTCAAAAGGGCTCTGCACTTACATCTGACCATGGGAGGAACACATCTAGCATCCATGTCAGAAGGGCTCTGCACTTACATCTGAACATGGGAGGAACACATCCAACATCCATGTCAGAAGGGATTTGCACTTACATCTGACCATGGGAGGAACCAATCCTACCACCATGTCAGAAAGGCACAACACTTACATCTGACCATGGGAGGAACCAATCCTACCACCATGTCAGAAAGGCACAACACTTACATCTGACCATGGGAGGAACCAATCCTACCACCATGTCAGAAAGGCACAACACTTATATCTGACCATGGGAGGAACCAATCCTGCCACCATGTCAGAAGGGATCAACACTTAAATCCAACCATGGAAGGCCTATCCTACCACCATGTCGGAAGGGCTCAACACTTACATCCGACCGTGGGAGGCCCGGCCTGCCACCATGTCGAAAAGACTCATGGACTCATGACTTCCCCTTGGAGGGAACCTTGATTTGGAGAACACCAAGATTCTCCCTCAAGTACTCAAACTTCACTTTGGCCATTTCTAGCATAGAATCACAAGAGGGTTGATTATGTCTAAGGATAACTTGCGAGCTTCTCCAGGACTGATTACATCTGAGGAAAACCTACAGGACCATTTATGTCTGAGCAACCTATGAGCTTCACCAAGATTTTATGCTCATACAAACTGCCTCACTGACTATGCTAGAACTCCTTCTTTCGAGAGATATCGATCTGGATCACAAATTGGAGCTTCACTGCTCCTCTCTCCCAAGTAGTCGAGCAAGTGGCAACATATTTTGCCTTGGATGTACTCAGCACCATATAGGACTCCTTCCTACTAAACCAAGAGATCACACCCGATCCCATACTCAAGCAGCACCCCAAAGTTCTCTTCCTATAAATGGCACTGCCCAATCTGAATCCACATAACCCTCTGGGATAATCTTCTGATTCGCTTCATACTTGAACCCATAGTTAACTGTACCCTTTAGGTACCTCAATGTATGCTTTTCAACTATCAGATGAACATGTCTCAGATCCGTTAGGAACTGGCTCAATGTGTTCACAGCAAAGCAAATATCTAGTCTTGTATTCGTTAGATACATCAAGGACCCAATCATCAAACGATACATCGTGGCATCAACCGTATCTGATGAAAAATCACTCAATAGCTTAAGGTTCGATGCCATAGGTGTGATCATGGCCTTACAGTCCATCATCTCAAACCTCTTTAGGATCTATACTGCATACTTCCCTTGTACCAAGGAGATTCCTTCTGCATTCTACCACACCTGCATGCCTAGAAAGTAGTGCATCATATCGAAGTCCTTCATCTCAAGCTCGACAGTAAGTCTCCTTCTTGTAACTTTAATGAGTTCCTCTTTTCTATTAGGAACAAGTCATTGACACATAATAGGAGCATCACTGGTCTTCCGATGTCAACCTTTGTTAGCTGGAATATTTCACCTCATGGGGACAGCAAGGTGTTCCACTGGTCTGAATGGTTCAGAACTAGAACAAATAGAGGACAGAGGTTGAAGAATCTCCCTAGACGCTGTAGATATCTGGAATACAAGGCTTTGACAGTTCACCTGTGTACCTGCAAAAAAGATCAACATGAAACGAATCAAAGCAACCAGAATATGATCTACTAATCTATGCTAGTGACTAAGGAATCTAGCAACATATATATGCGAAATCACAACAACAACATCATATGTGGGACAGAAATCAACTTGCATTAGAAATATGAAGAATTTTACAACCAAGCCTTAGTGTTGACATGCATCTCCATGAAACCAACTCTTCATCCCCAAAAGCTCCGACTCTAGCTCTCTATGCTCTCTCCAAATGATCTTGGGCCAAGAATCAATCCAACATCATAACAATACCTTCAATGTTCTCTCCTCAACCATGGATATGAGCTCATATTTATAGGGCTTTAATGGATAGAGATGGTTGAGAAATTAGTGGGTGAGGTGGCCTCTAGGATCCTAGGATGAGGGATCTCGAGCTCAACCAACCCACAACAGTAGGGATAAGGCAGTACACGAGGCTTATCATCTAGAAGCCTCGAGAAACTTCTCTTTTTCCATTTTTACCCAGGGTACTGCACTTCTCCTTCTATGACAGAGCGGTTCTGGTAATAACCACCTATGGACCAAGGGAAATGGGTGGTGGCACCGCTTGTGGACAACCGATGAAAGGCGGTGCGAGTAGGGGTACCGCTCCTGGACGAAGGGGCATGCATGGTGCTGGGAATTTGTATGACAGATTGATAAGAAACCATTTAGTTTCCACTCTAGAAGCTGGGATTCAGGGCAAGTAGGTATGTCAAATGTCTTATCACATGATGGTGACAGAATTTTGGTATAACAGGATGCCCCCCAAAGCATGAGTCTTAGAGTGATACGATAAATGAGAGCTTTGAGAACAAGTCGTCGCCAGGAGATGAAAATGTCGGCTCAATCGGAGTATGCAGTCAAGTAGGTATCTGTAGTACATCAGTATGTTGACTCATAGACACAAGTAACCAAACTCATAGCTGCAGACCAATACAAGGCAGATCCATGAGTGGAATAAACAAGCATGGCTACTAGAATACAACGTAGATCCATGTGATAGAGGACTCAAACTTGGACATAGCTACCAAAAATACAACGTAGATCTATGTCATACAGACACAAATTTGAGCATAGCCACGACCATACAAATGTGGATCCATGCTAGATATGCAAAACTCCATCACAACCCGGGAAAAAGCAATGAGCGCTTTTAAACAAATGTCTGGGGTCTTTGTCTCGTCTTCCACAAAGTACGATTCTATCCACGTGATTACAATGATATGACGTCAATCATGGTAGAAACCACTTGATTACTGGCCAATGATGTGAGCCGTTAACAAGTGCGAGGGAGATCACCATTAATGTCAATGATTCCCAAGGTACTCTAGTACAATCTACTGAGTGCGAATAGTTGTCCTGATGTCGAAAACCCAGTTGATTCTATCGATCAAAGGTCAATGATGTGAACCTATGTCAAGAGCGAGAGAATCTGTTATTAAGGCATACAAATCTCAAGGCACTAAACATTGTTTCTAAGATTATTTCCCTGATGATGAGCTGATGTCGACGGCAATAGTCTCATCGAAGGAGGGCCATGATGAGTCCCACATCGACGACATGAAACTCGGAACATAGTTCTGGAATGATGTGCATGTAGTAACCATATGACTGACTCAAAGATACTGACACAAAGATTGTGTAGACTACAGAGGTAAAACTTCTTCAGATCCCCTTTGAACATCGGGCGGCATGACAAAATTACTTGGCAGCATGACTAGATAGGACAGATACACAATGCGACAGTGGACAATGCATTCTTTTGAAAGACTCAAAGGATTAACATGACACATGAAAGTGGATCATCACGAAGATCAGCTGAATACCCAATTAACTGACATGATTGTGCAGACAAGTGCCATGTTCAAAGGTAATGACAAACAACTGCCATTATTTGCAAAATGATTCCCTTCGCATTTTCCCCATCATGATCGATGAGTGCCTCTTTTCGGTTTTACGAGTTCAAAGAGGGTAACAAACACTTGATATAGCTTGTCAGAAGACAAGTCCAGTCTCATATGTTTTACGAACCTGAGAGAGGAGGGGTTCATTCCCAAAACGGGTCTCTCAATGTTTAATTTTAACGAGTCCACTGAAAGAAAACTCGGTATCGTTCATGTTTAGAGAATCTGAACAAATACAGAAGAAAAATCCATGGGGGTCCTTTTTCGTATGATTTAGTCCCTAAGGCCCGAAAAAATGTAAAATCATACCTTAGAGAACTCTTCTAGTCATGATTGGCTGGAGTGTTCCTTTCTCATAAATAGTCCTATCCAAACCGAGAAAGAGGTAACCTACCGTCGGACGGACGACTCTTCAAATACTTTAATGAGCGTGAAGAAGACAAGATCGCTCGACACTCTTTTCATATTTAGGGAGCCTGAAAAGGATTTAAAGAGAACTCCATGAGGTTACTTTACACAACGTAACGTTTTATGAGCCTGGAAATAATCGAAAACGGACTCGACGACTTTTTCGTGTTTAAGGAGCCTGAAAAAGAGGTGAAAAGAGGACTCCATGATGCTTCTTTACACAATGTCATATTTTATGAGCATGGAAAGAAACTTGAACTGAACTCTGAACTTTGATACTAGATTTTAACGAGCGTGACAAAGTGTTGTAATAAACGCTCGATGACCTTTTTCGTTTTGTGAAAGTACGAAAAATCCATAAACAAACTTTCCAAAGCTTCTTAATAAGGTCAACCTGCAGACGACTCATAAACAAGTGTTAAATGCATCAAAAATCAACATTAAGGGATTATGACAAATAGATTTTGACCAGAACATGATGTAATATCAAAACTATAGTAAGTCAAACCCAAAAAACATCTATATAAGGCAAGTAAATAGTAAAAAATCAAACATTTCACTATTTACTTCTAGCAGAGAGCACTTGGAGCATTTTCTAGCCAGATCTTCCACAGTTGATACCAGGAGTTTCCACTGTCTGTTTTCAGTCTCGTCAGTTGCAAGTAACAGCTAAGACCCTTATCTTTCATTTCATAGCTTCTATTTTGGGATTTGGTGGGGTTTTAGGCCTATTTGGAAAGCCTTAAAATCCAATTTGCGGGCACCGTGGCTACCCCTTACGGGATAGGTGGTACCTCCCGAGAACTGCGCCAAGAATACGGTGGATAAGCGGTGCCACTGCCTATCTCCAACGGGGCACAAGCGGTGCTGGCCGTGGAGAAGTTAAACAAATGATATGGGAAAAATTCATTCGTTCTTTTGATTTGCAATGACTCAAGGATGATATTAATGCATACCATTGTTGTTTTTGGCAGGTCTAGGCTTCCAAAATATGGTGATATGGAAGGAAAGAACACATGATGACGAGGATGCTGCTGCTAAAAGGAATGTGGTTTGTATTGCCGCACTCCGGAATTGTGGGCTCTTAAAGTTATTCCAGAAACCAAGCATGGTGTCCCATGAGAGATTACTGGAACACATACTGAGAATGTGGAATCCAGAACAATAGTATTTCAAGGTGGGGGCACACATACTTATAGTGGATTTAGAGGATATCTACTTCCTGACTGGCCTATCGAGACGGGGTGCCCCCATCTCACTGACAGGTTCCCGTGGTGGGGACATTACCACCAGAGAGCTCATAGATCGACACTGTGTACCAGGTACAGGTACATCAGGGAAGAAAATCCCCATCAGGGCAGTGACAGACAGGGCTCTACAGATTGTCTTATTCACCATGCAGAGGATGGCAGGGAGCTAGGGTGTGCATCAGGCTTCCAGGGCATATATGTTGTACGCCCTAGAGGCTATGGCACCTATGGTGTTCAACTGGGTGGAAGCATTTCTTCCAATCTTCAAGGATCAACTGACTAAATGTCGGTAGGGAGATCTGAAGTAGTTCGGATTTGGTTCCATCTTAGCTTTCTTCTTCTTTGAGCGGGTCCCACAGATGAGGCCCCGGGTGAATTTTCGGAGTCTGAGAGCACGGGACCCCTGTATGCTGAGGTGGGTCCAAGTCATGGCTCGCACATGAGCGGGTAGGGGTAGGGTGAAGTTTGGTGATCCATTATTTAGATGGATGTGGGATCAAATGCTCATGGTCGAGGACTATGCCTATGAGGGAACAGATTTTATAGGTGATCCTGACCTACCACTCCCACCTGGAGGGCAGTGGGGTGACATTGGTAAGAAGCAAGAAACCCTAACAATGGAAAATGTTTTTATGTTTTTTTATGTTTTATATTTTTTATGATAAGTGACGAGACCTGTTTGTCTTCATACAGATGTTGGAGCAGCGAGGCCTGGAGGAGCATCTCCATTAGACAGGCGAGCTAGAGCTTGCTTCGTGCCACAGGGTGATGATATCACCGGGGAGCTGGAGGAGAACCTAGAGAGGTTGACTCTGGACATGCCAGATGCTGATATAGATGACCTCCCGACTAGATATCAGAGATCTATAGCGGGAGTACCAAGCCGATTCAGCAGGCTACTACGTAGGGTGGCTCGAGTAGTGATGTGCTATCACGAGCACCATTAATGGATGAGACATGTCTACTGAAAGCTGATAGCTTCAGGATTTTTTGTATGATGATTTTTCCTAAAAGCCTACATGCTTCAAATGAGGTCTCGGGACCTATTTTTGTAAAACTTTTTCGTATATATATATATATATACAGACTTTTACACGGTGTTTATATGTCTCAAATGGATAAATGCATTTTCTATGAGTTTTATGTGTCTTTAAATGTTTATTTACAATGTATCATGTTTGATTTGATGTCATGAATGGGAAATATGCCAATCTAGGATGTAATTAGCCAATGAAGCAGCAACTACATTATGTTCCCTAGGGATATGCCTATAGGTAATGGTTCCAAATGATCTTTCTAACAAACGTACCCTTTAGAAGAGGCGGAGGAGTATTGCGTTCCTAATGGTGTAGACATGGTTTAAATGACAAACCATGAGCTGAGAGTCCATCAAAACTACTAGATCATAGACATCCTAGGAGGTAGCTTCAGTCAGAAGACCAATGACTGCTTCATACTCGGCGATGTTATTAGTAGCGGGACCTAAACAAACCGCTCCTGAACTGACCAAATCTTCAGCTGGGGAATAGAGAACCCAAGCAACCGAGGCTAGATTCAAGGTGTGGTAGCAAGCACCATCAGCGAAGCCGTAGAAAGCCATCTGCATGACCAAAACATGGTATAAACAGATGTGGACACTAAAACTCAAAACCATCTTGAAAATAATGAAAGCACACTAACAGTTAATCAATATACATATATACAATATACCATCCATGAAAACCTAGGCATGTACCTTTTCAGGTACAAACCATTGCGAGGTTGCCCCAAAGGGATTACATCATAATCAATTAACTCATAGGCTCCTTTCTCTAACACCTTGGAAATAACGAAAGGTCCATACCACATGGACTCGAACTTACCCTTCCCTAGCTTGTCATATCTCTGTTCATAAGTCAAAACTAGGTCACCCTCGTTGAAAACATGAGGCTGGACGGATTTATCGTACTGTGCCTTGACGCATTTCTTATGGGCCTCATTAGCAAAGGTAGCATCTCCACGAGTCTCATCAAGGTTATTTGAGTACAAAAATCTCGCTTCCTCTGCGAAAGTGTCTGGGAGAAGTTCGACGACAAGTTGTAAATATGGAATTTGACATTGGATCGACAAGACAGCTTCAAGTCCATAGACAAGCTGGAATGGCGTGAAACCAGTAGCTGTTTTCAGGGAAGTTCGATAAGCCCAAAGAGCGGAAAAAAGAATGAGATGCCAATTGGATTTATGATTTCCAACCATCCGACGAAGCATAGTTTTCAAAACCTTGTTAATGGCCTCTACCTGACCATTAGCTTGCGGATAATACAACGTAGAGTTTTCATGGAGAAAACCTAGCTTGGCACTCAATTCCTCCATCATTTGATTATGGAAATGAGATTCGTGATCAGTGACGATGGACTGCGAAACTCCAAATCTAGCTATGATATGATTGAACAAGAAGAGAGCGGCAGTCTTGCCATCTTCTGCATATGTAGGCATGGCCTCAGCCCATTTTGTGAAATAACCCACGGCTATGATGATGTAACCATGCCCCCCGGTTGAGGTAGGCTTACAATGCATGAAGTCAATCCCCCATTTGGCAAAAGGGCCAACGGTAATGACGGGGTGAAGCGGAGCACGATGGGTGCGCTTTTTGGGATAAAAATGTTGGCAAGGTGGGCATTTCTTAACAGCCTCATGACAGTCTTTGAAGACAGAAGGCTAGAAATAGCCAGCGCGAAGGATTTTCTAGGCTGTGGCCATCCCAGATAAATGACCGCCACATGCTCCAGAGTGGTAATCATTCAGCACATGTTTATCCTCCTCATGAGTGAGGAATCGCCGGAGAATGGAATCAATCCCACGTCTATACAAGGTATCATTTAAGATAAGATAGTACTTCGCGTGGTGACGGATGCGGCGATGATCATCGTGAGATAGATGTGGCTGAAAATGCTGGGTTTGGAGATAAATCAGCAAATCTCCATACCAAGGATCAGTAGTGCTAATTAGGAACATGAATTCATCTGGAAATGAATCACTGGGCTCATATTCCGTGGTAGCACAGGGAAGGTCACACATAAGCTCAACAAAAACCAAGGATTCTTTGATGTAGCCTTGGCAAACTCAATATCGAACTCCTGAAGGATGACGATCCAACGGGAGTACTTGCCCCCGAGTACCTGACGAGTTAGAATGTAGTACATCGAGTTCTAGTCTGCCAATACGGTGGTGGTGCGAAGGATAATGTAGTGACAAAATTTTTGCACAGCAATGACCGTGGCCAAAGCTAGCTTCTCCACATGTGAATAACGGGTTTCAGAATCAATAAGATTCTTACTGGTGTAATAAATCACATGCTCCTGACCGTGGAGATTGTTCTGCACTAAAACCATGGGGATGGTAGTAGTGGAGGTAGCAATATACAAGAGAAAATCATTTGAATAATCTGGGGGGTGTATCATGGGTGAATGAGTTAGAGCATGCTTAAGATTATCAAAGGCGCATTGGGCTTGGTCATCCCAGAAGAATGGAGTGTTCTTCTTGAGGAGACGCATATAACCATGTGTTTTCTCAGCGAAATTGCACACGAAATGGCGGAGAAAGTTTTCCTTCCCCTGCAAACTTTGGAGTTCAAGGATGTTGGTTGGGGCTGGTAGATTAATGATAGTGGCAATCTTCAAAGGATCGATCCGGATTCCATCTTTGGATACCACAAAGCCAAGCAGATGTTGTTGAAATACTGAGAGGGGGGTGAATTAGTATTTGCCAATTATAAAAAAATTTCAATCAATCACAGCAGCATATCATCAACAATAACAAGATACACAGTACACACGATTTTTACGTGGAAACCCAAGTCCTGGGAAAAACCACGGAAGCCTTTTATAATAAAATTTGACCCAGAAATAACTGGGGTTACAAATTTAATACAACTTCTCCAGCTACAACTGGAAGGAGCTACAACCCCTAGGCTTCGTCAGCTGCCACTGATGAGCTGCTACAACAGCTCAGCTCACAGAGTTGTGAGCCCTAGCACCACCCTACCACCCTGAAGATGAAGAATATAGATCCTGTGGACCTGTTATACATGAATGGGTAACTCAAAGCCCGTTTAACAATGCCTGCACCAATCTTCTGCTCGTCATTTTCAAGCGTATCTCTGATAGCATCAACCTTTGAAGCAAGTCTCAATAGAGCATACCCACCACCAACACCAATGCCTTCCTCAACAGCTGCCTTTGTTGCATTCAAGGCATCTTCCACTCTTAACTTCTTTTCTTTCAGCTCTGTCTCTGTTTGTGCTCCAACCTGAATAAATGCAACACCACCAGAGAGCTTCGCAATTCTTTCATTCAATTTCTCTTTTTCATAGACTTGCTCTGCGACCTCTATCAAGCTTTTAATTTGAGCCACCCTTTTATTAATAGCTTCCTGAGTGCTCCCATCACCAACAAGTGTTGTTGAATCCTTGTTAAGAACTACCTTGGCAACGGTACCTAGAACTTCACTTCCAGCTTCATCAAGGGCCAATCCAGCTTCATCTCTGACAACAGTGCCTCCGATCAATATGGCAATTAAATCTTCATATTTTCCTGTAGCAGCACTTCTAAAACAGAATAAGAGATTCTAGAACCTTGAATAGGAGAGGATCAAGTTTCCAGTCATGAAGATCACCTGTGTTTCCTTAATCTCTGCGTGTTGAGTAGATCTGTAGTCAACACCCAATAAACTGCTTTTGTGGTGGTTTTAACCAATGCTCTGACTCAATCATATATCATTTGAATACATCCTTCTTGTGCCTTTCATGCTTTGCACTCTCAGGTGCAGATCCACCCACAATACATCAAACTGCAGACCTTTAAAAGCCCGAGCTTCATTCCTCTATTGTCTTGACTTTTATCTGCGATTTCAAAGACACAACCCCAAATTCTTGACACCTTGTGCGCTCCAGTATGATCAAACTGTCAAAATAGGATATGCTCAGATCTTTATCAGGCAAATTAACATCATAGATCTGTCCATGGAATCATCTTCAGGTAGCTTCAGTTGTGTTCAAGGGTTAATTAATCAATTGCTGAAGATGCAACTATTGAAGGTCTGCTAATCGAGTCAACTGCTGCTGTCTACCATTAAAACTTAGCCAAAAGGAAGAAATCACTGAACTTGGATCCTTTTCACAAGGAGAAATCGGGTCTGTTCCTTTCCCCTTTTTTTTCAAAAAATTGTATCTCAGGAATTAGGCTGGACACAAAAGAAATGAACCTTTCTGATCTGCGGCTGCTCCCATGTCAAATTTCTCAGGCAGCGAGGGTCTTGCCTCAGATCTCTAGCAAAAAATCTGCTCTGAACTTCTGCCTCAGAACCTCCCGAAATTTCCTCAGAGCACCGGCCAAATTCTCCCTCCGAAAATGAGTGTTTTAAAATCTCTATTTATATTAAATTTCACAAGCCATTTGGGGCCGACCTACTATTATTTTTAATAAAACAAATTGAGCCGACTTCATATGGATTTTTAAAAATATTTTGAAATTTATTTATGCTTTTTGTGAATTGCTACTTGGGTTATAAACTCACATCTAATGATCTTTTATTGAAATGGCAGTTAGGCCCTGGAATAGGTCAACTGTGTTATGGAATTCCATGCTATGCGGAAGAAGGAGAAATGCCTTAACCCTTCCTTCTCTTGCTATATTTTTTATATATCTCTTGACTGATAGAACTACAATATGAAGAGAAAGAATTATGGCATAGGAATGTTTATAATGCAAGAGAGTAGAATAGCATAATATGTGATATTTAATAGTGTAATGTTTTCTCTTTTATTATGCGGATGCTATGATCTTGGCATGATTACTCATGTGGATGTTATGGTTGCGTAACCAAGATATGGTTGAAGACATGATTGGAGATGTCAGTTATGCAGCTGCTTGTGATAAGAAACCTTATTATAAAATATAGGACAAGATGCTTGTCAAAGAAGTTGGTGATGGGACCATGTCGAGTTTCCATGGAGTCTCAGCTTATTAGGTAACATCAAAGATGTTAATGGCATCAACAAGTATATCTGTAATTGTAGATTTCATACTCTTTCTTCTTAGCTCCATCATGTGCTTGTTATTATATAACCTTTTTCAACCTTCAAGGATCTCATTATCAACGTTAGAGGTGTAGTCACAAGGGCTCTGAAACTTAACTGTTGGCATCAATGACAACTTAATTAACAGATGTCCCGTCTCAACGCAAAAAACACATTTATGCGGGTTGAGCCGTATATTATAATGACGACATCTTAGGAATATGTCTCTAAGATGACCAAGATGGTCCTCCCGTCGCTGTGAATGAGCAGGGATGTTGTCAAGGTACGGTTCAACAATATGTTTAATGTCGTGAAACGCATAGGACATCGCATGCTGGAACGTGGCTCCAGCATTTTTCAAGCTGAAAAGGTAACTTCTTATATGCAAAGGTTCCCCATGGGAAAATGAATTCCGTCTTATGCTGATCGAAGGGCAATATCTCAATTTGATTATAGCCGGAGAAGCCATCCATGAATGAAAAGATGACACTTCCAGCACAATTGTCGATAATCTGATTGATATGCGGGGTAGGAAAGTTGTCCTTGGGACAAGCTTTATTTAAATCCCTAAAGTCGATGCAGACTCTAATGGTGCCCTACTTTTTATTGACAGTGACAATGTTCGATACCCATTCCGTCAGAGGTACATGATAAATAAAACCTAGCTTTCAGAAGTTTCTCAATTTCAGCTTTAATAGCTGCGGCCTTCCTAGGATGGACTTGCCTAAGTTTCTTCCTGACAGGTTTAGCTGTGGGATAAGTTTTAATCTCGTGGACCACAATGGAAGGGTCAATCCTCGGCATCTCTTCATAGGACCAGGCAAAAATATCACGGAATTCCTTAAAAAATGCCTTATATGCTTTAGATTCATCTGTGGAGCAATTCTGCCCAACATGAACGTGCTCAATAACATCAGGCTTGGCTGATATGTCAATTGGGTTTGTCTGAGTAATGTTGCAAAGGTTTCCTTCAGAATCTGTGTCTTTTAACAATATAGGACTTTTCGGAACGTTGACAATATCAGTAGGAAACAAGGATGCAAAATCATGGCTGCCCGAACTGGTATGGGGGAGGAACATGGATCTATGATGGTGATCCTCCCAAATGGGCTCATCCATATTCATGATCTCTATAATGGACTCATCGGAAGGAAAAGTCTTAGAGAGATAATCTAGGACCGGAAGAGAAGGTTCTACAAGTTTGAATGGTGTCATACATAACTTTGTGCGGGCTCAACGAGGTGGAATCAACAACATTTGTGCCCTGGGGCTCAACATCGAATGAGGTGATCATATGTACTGTCGCGGTATCCATGCTAGGAGTAGAGGGAAAAATCCCCATAAGGAATGAATCCTTCAGCATACCTACCCCAATTGACTAGTAAAGAGGAGGGGAATGACCTAACATGGGGATTTTATTAGCTGTGGATGTAGTAACATCCGACGTACAGAAATCAAGCTGGTCAATTGTAAGAATTCTCCCAAGATGCGGGAATTGGACCATTCGAAATACTGTTGAAGCAACAATAGTCATGGCATAAAACAAATTCCTTCCTAAAAGGAGGTTATAATCCAGACGGGCATCTACCACTTCTACTTGGATGGAAACGGTTTTGCCCCCCATCTCTACCGTGAGGGCTGATATGAGGCCATGGGGTTGGAAACCCCATCCATCAAAGGCTTTAAGGGTCGTATGTGATGTAAAAAGCTCGAGAGAGCCAAGAGCTTTCCAACAAGTCAGAGATAACACCGAGGTCGAAGCTCCTTCATCTAGTACCGTTCGAAAGACTTTCTTTCCCACTACTTTTGTAATGATCTGAAAAGCAAGTTTATGCGGTAATCTAGGTTTATAGTTCTCAACATTGAAGTGAATCAAGTTAGTGTTATCTAGTTCTACAGCTCCTAATGCTGTCAACAAGTTCTTGCACTGTGTGGGGCAACTTTGGAGTAGTTCTAGGGTAGACATCGCACAAGGTGCCTGAGCGAGATATTCAACCACATTATAGAATTGAGCAGCTCAGGCATTGGGATTAAAGACAACCTTTTGAAGAGTACTCTTTGGTGGGCACAAAATCATGTCAAGAGTAGGCTTCTCGATAGACAAGGGAACAGTAGACGAGGATTCCAGAGAACCAATAGAGGGAGCTTCCCCTGAAGAAGATTGATCTTCTTTCTTATCTATGAGTTTATCATAATTCTGGCTTAGTTTGCAGATGGATGGTATTTGAGGACATCATATGAATTTCCTCCGATGAACTAGAGTTACCCTGGTAAGACATGTGGTCTACCAGCTATTGTTGAGAGGTAAAGGGATCCGTAAGTATTGCAGGTGCGGGATTAGACTTCAGAAACTAGGAGATTTCATCCCGACGGGGACACTCCTTTGAAAAGTGGTCACCACCGCACAACAGATAAGGATATTTAGCCTTCCTTTTCCCTTTGTCGTTGTCATTTTTGGTTGATCGTGGGGTCTCCTGTTGGTTTCTAGGTTTTTTATTTCAATTTTTACCTTTCTTTTTATTACTCAAGGTTTGAGTACTTTGAATAGAATTGACCTCAACAGAAACCTTAGGAGTCGAAGGAGTAGCGGTTTGGGTTTGCTTGGAAGGTTTCACTATAGATGGGGACTGGATTGAACCAACAACCCCATCAACATGTACTTCTGCTGGTGGCTTGGAAGGGTCAGTGCTAGGGTGAGGAGCTTGAGGAATTAGGTCATAAACCAAGTTTAGGTACTGATCCCGACTAATAGCTTGCTCTTCGGTAACGACACCACCCATGGCCATATCTCAGGCAATAGGAGGCAACAAGGACTTAGTGAACCAATCAACTAACAACTGATCCAGAATAGGGGCCTTAATAAACCTTCTCCGTCTTCTCCACTCATAAATATGATAAAAAATGTGGGTGGAGGTGTTCTGTCACAGAGAAGTTAAAAGATCAATGCCCATTTCATAACAAATAGGGAGCTGAAAGTGCGTAAGAAATACGGTTGCCAACGAGCCAAAATCCACAAATGAATGTTGTGGGAGTTCAATGTACCACTTCGCGACCGTACCGGTCAAAGTTCACTGAAAGATTCGTAACCGAACGAAATCATCCATGAGGGAGTTCGAGGAACACCACAAATGAAAATTCATAACATGGTTCTACGGATCTTCACCCTGCTTCCCATTGAATTTCAGAATATCCGATGGTAACTTTACCGGAATGGGAGGCCACGAGGGATTGTGTAGAATGGGATCATTAATCAACTTGGACAAATTAGGCAAGTCCAAAATTGCTAGGAAAGGTAACTGTCTATTGGGTTGCACATACTGGTAATATTGATATGGCATATAATTACCAGTAGGGCCATCGGTAGACTGATAAACAGGTTGCTGTGAGGAAGAACCACTGGAGAATCCACCCATGGGGGGTTGATTTCCGGAATTAGGACCGCTAGGACCACTAGGGCCTCCAAGAGGAGGACCACCAGAGCCACCGGGACCACCAGGACCACCGTAACCACTAGGACCACCAGGAGGCGGACCACCAGACCCTCCGAAGCCTCCAGGAGGTGGGAAAACTCCAGAGCCACCAGAACCACTAGGTGGAGGGCCATTAGACCCTCTAGAGCCATAAGGAGGAAATCCACCAGGTCCCCCAAGACCTCTAGGACCACTAAATCCTTTGGGACCATTAGGTCCCCCAAGGGGAGGACCTCCATAAGGTGGTCCTCCCGCACCTCTCACAGTGTGTATAGGTATCCCTCCCATAGCTGGCATGTAAGACTAGTCGGGTTGCCCCCATGGTGTAAAAGTGTTACTAGGGTATGGAATGACAGCATAAGGTGTTCCCGTAGGGTTAGATGGATGATTACCTATAGGTATTTGATAACCATAACCACTAGAAGAATGAACAGTAACAGGTTGTGCCCCCAAGGGCTGACCTGAACTAGATGGGGGATTTACCACATTAGTGTGGGTGGGAGTGACAAAAACTGTAGATGTTTCTATGTTAGAGGTCTGCCCTTGAATAGGTACAACTCCGGTATCAGATAACATAGGTCGTGCTGGGGGTTGTCCCCCAGCATTCAAAGGTACTGACAAAACAAGAATTGAAGGTTGGGCCCCAGATGCAAAAGACCTGGGAGGATTTGGAATAGACATAACATAAGAGGTGAGAGGGGTGGAAATTTGACCTGGGTTGTGGGCTGTTAATGGACGATCTATAATCGGTTCAATGGGTCTCATAGAATTGGCTAGTGAATGATATCCCATAGGAAGGAATGTGGAACGTCCTGGTGTAGAGCTTAATAGGTTGTCAATTTGCTTTTCTACCTCCTGTGCACGGAGAATAGCAGCATGGTATTTCCTGTGTTCTTCTTCACTCTCAGGAGAACTTACATGGGTGCCAAATGAGGCAATGGCCTGTCTGATAGGTGTCTCCCAAAAAGGAGAATTAGGACCAAAGTTTGGACGAGTATCATCAACATGACCTTCCAAGGGGGGATGGAACGATGAATCTTCCCAGGAAGGCTGTTGGACCAAGGGAGGTGAGTGTGAATAATATGGTACTCCACTTTCCACCACCACATTATCTCCCACTTAGGAGGTGGTAGCAACTCCTTGGTCGATAGCTTCCATTGGATTTTCTCCTGAAACAGGAGTAAAATCAGATGGCAAGCCCTATAATATCCTGGAATGTATTAACTCAGCCAGTTTGTACAGTTCCTATCTAACCTAGGGTCTGAAAATCTAGAAAAACACACCAAAAGACTTCCCTACTCAAACTATAGGTCAAAACAAGCGGACTTAAAATGATAGGAGGAGTTCAAAAGTCAGGTCTCTCACTAGGATTGTCAAGAAGGTGCCACTCACGATATACCTTGAGGGTACATGCATAGTAATCTCCCCGAATGTTGTTTTCGGTGTATGGCTCCAAACAAGATGGCCAAAAGGCTTTTCTTAGATAGATAAGGTACCCTAGTAGGGTCTCCCGATATACTCAAGGTACGTGGGAGCTCGAATTGGTAGTAGTGCTGTCTAATGCATAACTATACACAAGGGGTTTTCCGATATACAATCGAGTACGTGAAGTACCTTTCTATATACCTCAAGGGTACGTGAAAGGCCATTCGATATACCAACGGTACATGGAAGAACCGCACGAGTCTCAGAATGTAATGTTGACAAATAACGAGAGTTCCTATGTTTTACGACACCCGAACACGTCTCTAACCTATCACTCAAGTTACTACGTAAATTTTAACCTACAACTACCGTTAATTTTAACTTGTATGGTTAGGTGAATGCATGATGTTTTGACAGAAAAGTAAAACCATGCAATATTCTTGCGCAAATGTTCACTTTACCGTTCAGTATGCCTACTTACGGGAGGGAAGAGAGCATTTTTCTTTTTGTTTCAAAACCAAAAATCATTCCAATCAACAGTCATGAACATCAAATCAAAGATAAGCAAACACTTTTACAAACCAAATTCTTCTTTTCGAAAGCAATTGAGAAGGGTGAGAATCTATTTTCCTAAAAGAACAACACCAAGCACACCTATATGCCAATGCACTCTAACTTTTCAAATTTCTTAAAAACATAAGCAAATCTAACTTAAAACTACCATTTTTTTAATTTTGATTGAGATAGTGCTATATGCATGAGAGATGAAAGATCATAAAGGTTTTGAAATCTTGTAAAGCCAATCAGAAAACCCAAATCCAATGCTCAAATATGATGTCCTAATCTCAAGCAAAACTTTTCTTTTTTGAAGGGAAGAAAAAGAAGTTTACTATGCAAGCAAGAAATGAAATCTAGAAGCTAATCTAGTGTTCTTCTTTCAGTATATGCAACAAAATGAGAGTTCAATGAGCACCCTAACTTTCAGAAAATAAGAAATCCTTCTTTAAGCACAACCAACAAGCAAGAAGCGGATGAACAATCAAAAAGACTAAATAAACTTTTGAAATTCCACTCAAATCAATCTTAAACCATCAAAGCAGCAAGCCACACACATCAGATTCAATAAGACAAGCCTGATTACAGAATTGAAAGCAATCAAAATTCCAAATTTTTACAAAGAAAGATGAAGAAAAAGATTTTTGGACTAATGCCTACTTGGCACCGCGCTTCGTAGGCGTTGACAGAGCGTTTCCAAGACAACACCACTCCTTGCAAACCAGATACAGGTGGTGGCATCACTTACTGCTCACTATGTTCAGGCGGTGGCACTGCTCCTTGTACAAAGCATGGATGTGGTTCCCTGTAGATGGAGAAAACAAAGAAGAGAATGATAGATCAGATCAAAAAAGGCCATATCAAGGCAAATGATGTTGAATTGAATGTGGTAGCAGAGCATAAAAGACCGAAATGACTCAGATCTAAACAAATCTAGAAATTTCAAACCCAAATAATACAAATCAGAAAGTAGATCTGACTGAAAAGAGTTGAAGAAAACGGAGCCTGGATTCGGACAAGAGTTGCAGACTGAGGAAGATTAGAACAATTGAATACAATATTCCCCAGTGGAGTCGCCAGATTTGTTAGCTGGAATATTTCACCTCCTGCGGACAGAAAGGTGTTCCACTGGTCTGAATGGTTCAGATCCAGAACAAATAGAGGACATAGGTTGAAGACTCTCCCTAGATGTTGTAGATATCCGGAATACAAGGCTTTGACAGTTCACTTGTGTACCTGCAAAAAAGATCAACATGAAATGAATCAAAGCAACCAGAATATGATCTACTAATCTATGCTAGTGACTAAGGAATCTAGCAACATATATATGCAAAATCACAACAACAACATCATATGTGGGGCAGAAATCAAGTTGCATTAGAAATATGAAGAAGTTTACAACCAAGCCTTAGTGTTGACATGCATCTCCAGGAAACCAGCTCTTTATCCCCAAAAGCTCTGACTCTAGCTCTCTATGCTCTCTCCAAATGATCTTGGGCCAAGAATCAATCCAACAGCATAACAATACCTTCAATGTTCTCTCCTCAACCATGGCTATGAGCTCATATTTATAGGGCTTTAATGGATAGAGATGGTTGAGAAATTAGTGGGTGAGGTGGCCTCTAGGATCCTAGGATGAGGGATCTCAAGCTCAACCAACCCACAACAATAGGGATAAGGCAGTACACGAGGCTTATCATCTAGAAGCCTCGAGAAACTTCTCTTTTTCCCATTTTACCGAGGGTACCGCGCTTCTCCTTCTATGACAGAGCGGTTCTGGTAATAACCGCTCATGGACCAAAGGCAATGGGCGGTGGCACCGCTTGTGGACAACTGATGAAAGGCGGTGCGAGCAGGGGTACTGCTCCTGGACAAAGGGGCATGCGCGGTGCTGGGAATTTGTATGACAGATTAATAAGAAACCGTTTAGTTTCCACTCCAAAAGCTGGGATTCAGGGAAAGTAGGTATGTCAAATGTCTTATCACATGATGGTGATAGGATTTTGGTATAACAACCTTCAAGAAAAGGTTGTAATTCGCTTTACTCTTAGTAAATCCTACAGCCATCAATAACTTGTCCATCCTATCATACCATGTCGAACCTCGGGATCTTCTGTAGTCACTCCCTCTGAAGTGGAGCATCATTCTCCCTATGCCTTTCATACTCTATGTATTGAAACATTATGTACTGGAGTGACAAGTAGATTCCTTTGCTACTAAGATTCTATGTATCCATATAGGGTCTTTGGATACCAAGATCCTCTATCTTGAACCTTTTTCAAAAGTTCTTCTCGCACCCATATGTGAGATTGTCATCCTCTATAGGATTTCATCTTCAACTTTGTAGCAAAGTTTAAGATATTCATCACTCTAGGTGATCTTCAAGCTCCTCATGTATGTGTTATCCCATGGGTGTCTTCTGGGCTCGTACAAGGCTATCAAAATCCCAAAATTTCCGAAAAATTTAAAATTTTAAAAATACAGATAATCTTCATTAATGCAGTCAACTAATTGTTTTAATTAGTTATATGTTAATGATTTCATAATTTGAATTATCTACTTGCTTATGTTTATCTTATAGAATAATTCTTTTTCAGTTTAATGACTTGTTTTTCTTTGCGACCACAAGGTGGAACTGTCTTGGTGTTCTGGGGCTTACTTAGCTTTGAGCTAACGCAGAAAGTTTACCTGCTCTTACAGATTTACAGGTAAGAAAGATCCGGTGCTGCTTGTCAATAATCCTAAAGCATTCAGATATTTGTTCGTCGCAAAAATAATAGCTCAGTAAAAGAATATAAATGCTATTCAATTTCAAATACCTTTATGAGGTAAAACCATTAAATCGTTATTCTTTTTAAAGACGCCATGGAAACGAGATTCAATCCTATCAGTATTGGTGACGTTTGCTTTCTCTCTCTAGTTGTAGTTTATGGTTTTTATTATGTACTAAACTCTGCGATGTTTATCAATGTTTACCATGGTCGTTGTGTGTACATGCCTTAAATCATTCTTTACAAGCAGACTAAAAGATGGCAGGATTATTACGTTAAGGGTCTATCTTAAATTGTGAACATATACCATTTACGTCATGCTAGATTTGATTACCCCATGGAATATGAAAGTAATGCGTAATAAATAAAGATTTTTTTATACTTTTATTCTATCTTCCAAAGCTTTGAAAATTTGAAGGAATTATCTCTTTGTTACATACTGCTATCAATTAAACTAAGTTAGTGTGAAAGAACTAAATTCTCCTACACATAACTTATGCTGAAGATATGGCCCAGTTATGGTTATTAATCGTCAAAGGTTACCTATTGTCAAGCCTGATAGTTACTATAATGCTTAACATTTTTGTTTGCAAAATTAATAGTTTAAACAAAATTAATACTTAAAGGCATAACTAGAGTCAATCTCACAAGACGGATATTTATCGTAACTAGGTCTTATGAATTTCCTTTTTATAGTTATTAAAAGGCATACCTTTAATGGATTTATAACCATTGAAAGAATGAATATCATGTTAGTAATAATAATGGGTAGTAATATTGACCCCGCCCTTGATGAGCCTTAAGGCATAACTTTTATATTGATGAATCTTTTGTTTATCATGTGATGTGCATGCTAGGTTGACATTGGAAACAAGGATTATGGTGGAACCTCCGATTCGCCAAATGATTGGAAATAATACTCTTTGGTTGATTGCTCGCCGGGACTATATGATTTCACCCACTGCATGCAAATAATTTGTTTGTGGACGTGGCAAAACCGTAGCCAAGTGTTGTGTGGTTATAAGGCAATTTGCAACCCTAGTCTCGTCATTTCCTCCGTCGTTCTCGTCCTCTGGCTGATCTGCTACTGCATTTTGACCTCCATGCCAATTTCTGGAACTGGTTTGAATGCCAGTCTTCTAACTTACTTCTTGCCTTTCACCCTTCATAAACCTGCCTTGGAAACTGAGAGAGAAGAGTTGTAATAGGAAACCTCCGCTGTTTAGATTGGGTTGGTTGTTTTCTTCCAAGGTTTGAGCTTTCACCTCCCGCTCAGTTCAAAAATTACCAGACTATGTAGTCCCATTTTTCTTTGGCTCGGTAGTGGGGTCATGGCTTCACATCGTAAGATTTATTGGGTCTTAGGGTTTCACCACAGAGTGGTTCTGTGGCTGGAAAAAAGTGACGGCTCAAGCGTTTTTCTTGCTTGGCTTGCTGCTCCTACTCTCAGTCGCTGTTAGTCATTACTGTGTTAGTAATCTCCTTCTTTCTTGCAGCAGATGAAGGGTTTAATCCTCCTCGCGTTGGTAGCTGCTCTACTGCTTGTGGGTGGTCACGTTTCAGTGAAATTTTAGGTAAGGAGATAATACTGATAACTTCGTTTCTTGTTTTAATACATTCCAGCTTATATACAGCAAGATATTAACAATTTTAATGTTTGAGGTTACATAGGTGTCGAACTGTCCTTATACGTGGTTGGTGCAAGGCTGGGACAAGTGTTTGCTCACGGGTAAGCCTTGGATACCCCATGGCAGTTCGTCCTTGTTCAGTCCCTTATGGGACATTTGATGGTTGGTCGTCATGGCCTGCAAAACCCTCATGCTTTTGGTTTACTTGGGTTTTTCTTGGTTCGTTGTTTCTGTTAAAGAAAAGCCCATGCTTTATGTGGGGCTTCCGGCTTAAGCCGTGACTGTAGATTTTGATTTTTGTTATAGTTATTTGTGTATATATGTATAAATGAAAGAAAGGCTGATGAATCCATACTCTGTTGAATTTTAGAAGCCGAGAGGCATTTAGAAAGGAGCTTAAACTCTTGGTTTTATACCTCTGTTGTAATTTTGATATAATAGGGTTTTTACCCTAACTCCGTGATGTCAAGTTGTATATACTGTCTCTTTTGAAATATCTTTTGTTTACAATATAATACTATAAATTATTCGTTTTACTTATATTGTATAAATGGTTATTTAAGCTCGGCGAATCGAGCATGTTTATGTTCTATTAATTTGATTTCTGCAAGTTATTATATTTAAATTTACCCTGTAAATTGTTTAGGATAACTGTATATTGTTTTTACATGAACTTACCTTAACTTACTCTGTTTTAATAAGGTTATAAATATTGTTTTGTATTTGTTAACCTTCAGAAATTATGTAATTTAATGTTCTTAGCGTTGTACTTATGTAACTGATAGTTACATCTTTTAAGTACAGAAATTATATTTACTTGATATTTACTATAATGGGATAAGAATGTTATTTTACTTACAAACAAAATGTTGTTCCTATAATTATATACATTATCTTTGAATTTAGTTTATTTATAGATGTATAATGAGGAAGTATTTTGTTGTTATATTCTTATACTTTCTATATTAAATAATTTATAAAGAAATTCCTCTTGTATCTATATTATCTATTTATATTATAACACTAAAATTTATAATTAAAGGTAATAACAAAATAACTGTATTCCTTTCTTTAAGTAATTAGTAGTTTTGTTTAAAATCCTTTAAACAAGTTAGTAGCTGTAGATCTTGCTTAAGTTCATTTAGAAAAAAACGAATGAGTTATTTACATTATCAGTCATAAATAAATATGAAACCAACTAGTTTGTTCTTAGAATTAAATCAATGGTTTTTCTATCTTACTTGAAGTTTAGTCGCTAATATCACAGTAGTTATTTATTCTGCAATAGGAAGAGAAATAAACTGTAGAGCTGAAAAACAATTTATTTAACCTAACACTACACAACAGCAATGGGAGGCTGTTCCTCCCTACCAACTCCTGGAGAGTGCTCAAACAACGACTCCTCAGGACCCCTGAGCTTGCTCTGGTCTCCCTGGCTGGAACTAGGTGCAACAAATAATCAAGTACTAGTCTTGAGACTCAATACCAGTCCTGAACTTGTCAGTCAAATTCTCTCAGCTAAGAAGTTGTATCAGATCAAGTTACTGCAGTTTATCCTTCAAAACACCTTCCTTACAATTTCCCTTTTTTTTCAATGAATTCCTTGAAGTGCATTCCACTTGAATGATACTTCTCCTGGAAAATATCTAAGCAGCCTCAACTCTCTACATTGGGCACTTTTAAAAGATTGCCTAGGTCTTTTTGGGTTTGTTGTCATTAATTGAGCCACCTGCTCTGATCCCACTTTCTTGGGGGATCATGACCCCAAATGTAGGGAAGTTTCCACCTGCAACATAGGAAGTGTTTGAGGATGCTGCCACTTGTCCTTTTGCTCTCCACCTAGTTCCTTCCACTAGTTTGATCAGTAACAGTCTTATTAACAGCTCTCCCAAGCTGTTGTCTCCACTTTTTATTTATTAAAATAAAATATTCAGAATTACATTCCACATATTTTGACTCTGCTGAGTCATCAGTTTCTACTTATCATTAAATTTAACATAATGTCTTAGGAATCAAATTAAAACAAATAACATTATTTTACAAAATTGGGGGTATGTGACAAAGGCCTTCTTTAATTTGCACACACGAGTCTGCCTGTCATGTATCTTAACTTCTAGTGGCTGCAAATGTCTCTTCGTAGTCTATGCCTTCTTTCCGTGAGAAGCCTCGTGCTACGAATCTTGCCTTGTATCCCATGATGTTCCCATCTACTGCATGATGGAACTTGCAGATACCACATCCTAGATATCATTCTTCTTGAACTGGTACTCTCCTTCCCTTTCTTCTTGGCTACTTCTTCATAACTGGAAGATTCTGCATCAATGATGTCGCTCAACAGTGTCACATAACTGCATTGTGTCTGAGACCTCTTCTTTCTTTGAAAGTATGGTCATATTATTCTTCATTTTGGATAATTTCTTGAACTGTCATCACTTGTTCTTCAGAACAAGTCTCATCCTTCTTTTCTTGTAGGCGATTGTATGTGATCTTTCCTACAAGTCAAATGCATTAGTTGTATGGTTAGAAAATTTTCATAAGGCATATTCATATTGGAAAATTCTTATGCATAAAGATATTATCATGCAACTATTTTAGCCAATACAACATTCATCTATATCTCACAGAAACTTTCTAGATGCCTTCCATCTTTACCGTGACATCATTGAGATTGTGCACTAATCCAATATGTCAACAAATAGGTTTCATTCTAGATAAGTAGCAATGGAGAGTTGTATAGAACCATGGGATACTTACCCATCACATGCATATTAGTAGTATACTGTCATTAATGTAAACATTCTATCATGCATAACACATCAATTGAATATAAACAAATTCATATCCAAAAAATATCATGAAATGACAATTGAACACTTATCTTTATTTGTTTCATGGGTAGAATCCTTCTTTCAGCTTCATCATCTTCTTCATTCATAACAACACCATTTCTTATCCAAAAGCTAATATGGATAAGAGGTTCTTCAAGAATTGAGTTCTTCATATTCCTCATCGCTTGAGGAAACTTCTTTGAATCGTGATAACTTGATCTTCAGTTGCTCCCATATTCTCTTATCTTATTATGAGTCGATCTTCTTCTTGTGTGCACTCTTCCCAGAGTGTGTTGAAGGTAATCACTTCCTTCTGGCACACATTCCTTGAATGAATGAATCCCATGATCTTGGGAGGCCATTCAAGGTGGTTATCACAATTTCTGCATTCTTTACTTTTTCATCCACTTCTTCAAGTTGTTCTTTGATTTGAGAGACCCTTGAAAAGTATGACTGTATGGTCTTTGCATTCTGAATTTTTACATTCTTCAACTGGTTTCTCAAAGTCATCTTCTGATTTATGTTCTTCCCTTCAAATAGCTTGGTCAAGGAATCAAACATCTCTTTAGGTGTCTTTAGGGAAGACACTTATGGTATAAGGTGATCCTTGATTGAATCGGTAATGATCCTCTTGGCCTTCACCAAATTCTTCTTGTGTAGGGCTTTAGCCTCATCTCCCTCTGGAACTGGAACCTATCCACTTATGTAGGTGTCCAATTCATTTCCTTCAAGAACCAGTGAAATCTTATACTTCCATGCTTGGAATTTTTCAGCTTCACCAAGCTTGTCTTCAAGCTGGTGTGATAGGTCATTTTGAAATGAGAACCTCAAATGTAAATAGAAAAAGATTAGATCTTACCGATTTGAGGTGTCTGTCCTGGTTCCGGATCTTCCTGATCTAGGGTTTGTCATAGAAACCCTAATTTTCAAAACTTTGAATCTTTTTGATCTGATTGGATAGAAATATGTGCCTCCTGAAGGCGAGCTGAGCAGCATACTCATTTTTCCAAATCTGTGATCAGAACTGCAAAATATCTGATGCCCTAGTTTTCTTCAATTTCTCTTGCAGAATTTCCTGATATTATTTCTGCAATGTATCCAAAATTAATACTCCTCTGTGTCTAAAACTTCATACTGAGGTATCCTCGTCTTTCCTATTTCCAACACCGTAGGTTTGAGCAGAATTGGTTTCACCAATTGGGACTTATGAGAGTTTTACCAAGGTGACTTATTTCAAGACTATTCAACATAGTGAACTTGTACGGAATTCCATGTGTCACTGTTTCACCTTCGGGGTCTAAAAATTTTAACATAGAAAGTACAGTCCGTACCCTATCAGGAACATCTCGCGAATTTTTATTTGGACCTTCATAGCCTGATATATAGCAATTTCCCCTAGGTGTCTTGTTTAGAGATGAATCCAGGGAGAGGTTGAAACCCAAAATATAGCGAATATTAGGCTTAAAATTTTACATAGGGTACATTAGAATTATCTTCTACCTATAAAAGTTTCGATTCCTGAGCGTTTTCCAATCTCAAGATATAGCAAATGTACCAAAATGACTAGTTTTAGTATTTTAGGGTTTTTTGGTCCGGGGTCAAATTAGGGTTCAACTTTCCCGAAGTTTTACCCAACCAAAAATTTTGATCTTGGTCTCTAAATTTTGATTTTGAGGAGGAGAGAAATCCTATGCTGGGCTCTCTTAAAAATTCTTCTTCTATGAAAATCCCTAATTTCCTGCAGTAGTGACAGGTCAAAAACTGAAAATGCCCGGAATCAAATTCTGCTTCGATAGAAAGATGCACCCTTCAATGGAGAGTTAGCCTAGCCTCCTTTTGTTGATGATCTATGGAGAGAGACCCAAAACGTAAGAAGCCCTAGATTCTGCAGCTGCATAGTGTCTTCTTCTCAGGTTAGATCTGATACCATGTTAGATTTTTATCATTTAAGCAATATGATCTTCAGATCTTATCTCAGAGAATAACATGCACATCAATCAATCACAAGAGACAATAGACACAAATATTTTCCTTGGGGAAACCATAAAGGAGAAAACCCCGCAACTTCCTCAGAGATAGAATGAGCACCAATGGCAGCAGTAAAACCCAAATACAAAAAGATGATCTCGAACAACTGTTCTCTCTCTCACTTGTGTGAGCTCCTCTTCTCTCTCCTATGCATTATAGTTGGGTGAGTGTGTGTTACAAATAAAGAGGCTCACTCTCTATTTATACTAGTTTTGGACTTGACAATTACTTACCAGGGTCAACTTCACTAGGAGATTCTAATAACCCTAGTGCCCCACAACTGTGGGGACTTCCCCCCCCCTATAAACAATGAGGGTTAACCTCTATGACTTTACATGACTTGATTACATTAATGATTCTTCCGATAGGAACATCGGGGACCAATGAAATACAATATATGAAATATAAAAGTGAATACGTTCTGAAGTTACAAATACATCAATAAGAAAGAGCCAACTCACCCAAAGGATTAGAAAGTGCAAAACTTTCATCATGTGGAGAATCCATAGGGGTAGGAATATGCACCTACCTTAAAAATTCAAAAATTTCCTCATGGGTTGGTTCCAAGGTGGTGGAATCATGCACTTGTTCAAAAAGTGTGTAACCATTTTCAAGAGGCAACTCAAGTTCTTCTTCCACCAAAAAAAAATGATTGGATCTCATCAAGATCATCCTCAAACACATGAAGAACCTACAATTTTTCATGTTTCTCATGATCCATCATGTCATGAGAATCCTCCAAGAAATCTATCATATGATGATTTGAAACATAGGAGGAAGGACAAGTATCTTGCAACCTATCAAGAAGTTGCTCATTTTGAATTTTGAGCTGATGAATATCCTAATTATTATTCAAGTATGCTTCATGTAACCATTCATTAAGATCAACCAAATTGTTTCTATAAAAAAGCAAAGACATGAAATTACCTTCAATGTTGCACATTGCTATTTGAATCTTCTCCATATCTTCAAGGAAGGATGGCTCCTCGAATGAAGAAAACTTCCAACAAGAATTTGATACCAATTATTTAGTGTCATTTAGTATGCTAAGGGACTCATGGATATTCATTTAACTCATCTTCAAATACCCTTCAAGAAAAATATGTTCTTGTTGAGGAAACTCCTCTTCTTCTTTCTTCTTGATTTGATCAACTCCTTGAAGCTCAAGTGGTGATGGGGAAGTTGACCTTGGTTATTCATTAGATGCTACAAGGTATTCCTATTTATGCGCATGAGAAATTTGGCTTGCAAAAACATTTTCAAATCTAATCTCTATGTCACCAACATAGAGTTGTGAGCACCCATTAGAAGGTACTCCTTCACAATTCAAGCATCGATTAGTAGATGCCCTTTGGTCCATGTACACAGTAGAATGTGTTTTAGAATGATATTGAATAGTTTCAAGGTTCTCTTGTTCATTCTCATTGATGTTTCCTCATCTTTTTTGAAGTCATTTGGGAGGGAATTTCGATCCTCTTGATGTAATGCTTTTTCTGCTTCACCACCCACAAAAACTGGTAGCTCCTTCATCTCCTCCATACTTATGCATTGTTGATTATTCCTTAATGAGTTCTCATTTTCCTTCTTGTAAAAAAATCCATACTTGATAAGATACTCTGGGAAAAAATACATTTCACGAATATCCCATCTCAAAGTTTGATACCCCTGGAAGCATGCTTCGATATTTTTGGTTGTAATTTCATCTTCCCTTGGCGGGGGAGGAAGGAAAGTGGGCTTGGTGGGTTGATTATGAAACCAAGACATATCTGAGATTTTTTTATTCAATGGATGGTATTAATTCATAGGTGCAAGAACCATGCTATGACACCACTGTAATGTCCATTTTTAATATTTTTTTACAATGACCATTTTTTTCACTTTTTTTTCTCTATTTCGACCTTTGACTAGTTTTGATGTCTAGGTCTCCAAATTGACCCAAATGCTCCCAAATATTCTGAGAAGGTATATGAATGATATTAAGAATTGAATATGATGTTAAGGGATGATTTATTACCCTCAACATACTTTTGAAAACTTGTTTAACATTCTGGTCGAGGTAGGAGTTTTCACTATCAAATTGGGGTTCCAATTCCCCCAGGGTAAATGTTGAAAATGGATTTCCAAATGCTCCAAAACCACTCGAATTTATGAACAGAGGTAGAGGATGTTTAATATACATTATTAATCTCTATTGTGCATCATTATTTAGTTTATAAAGGCTATTATAACCCTTTCCCAAATAGCTACAAAATCACTAGTTCAATCCTTGGGGAAATGGCACCAAATCTTTTCCAAATGCAAATAAACTGAGTAAGATGACTTCAAATGCTTAATTTTTGTATATGAAACTTGTAATAATCATCAATGGATGTAAATCCATCATAAATATATCATATAAACATTATTTCATTCGAAATCATCAGCCTTACAATGGCATACATCAATATAGTTGGGAAATGGTCATTGTTTGCTCATTAATAATCACTTTTACATACAACCATTTGGTATTTCGACCTAATAATTTCTGAATATGAATAAAAACGTATATTAATATTATTACAATCATAAATGTACCATGATAGTATATCCCAAATAATACAATAGCTCACTCAAAGTGCAATCCCTCCATGAGCAAGAATATGCAATAAAGACTAGAAATGGTTGCGAGAATGTGTTGCACTAGAAGAAACCAAGAGATTCCCTGTAGTTTACACCTGCAAATACAAAATCTATTAAATTTCCATGAAATACCTGAATGGTCTCTCCAAACACCAACTTGGATGGGAATCTTTCACCCTCGAAATTGGCTAAGGCAAGAAAGTAGTCATTCACTAGCTCTCTCTCTTCACAAATGAAAATGTCTAAAATGATCAAAATCCATTCTCTTGGTTGATCCCTATATTTTATAAACATCCATATCCTTATAAGGGTAGCAATCCATCCACAAAATCAAGCCAATTTTAATTAGGGTGTGTGCTCAATATTTTCCATGTGTCCTCCCTTCCCAAGCCTTCCATCTTCCCCCAATTCGAGTAGGGACCCATTGAGCTTCCCCAAATCACATGAGCGCTTTCTTGGATGATATATTTAGGCATGAAATGTCATAATGGTCAGATGTTAGCCTTCAGGTATGCAATATGTCATAAATTCCATAGCATCTTCATCATTGGTGTCATAGATGTCATAGATGTTAGGGAATCTAGCCCAAGTGTTCAAGAAGCTTCCATTTGACTCTTTCTCTCCCATGTAAGTTAAATTTCCTTCCAAATTCAACCTATGATGCATATGGCCAAGTGTATTATCCTTATAAATCATCCAATAACATTAGGCTTCCCATGGATTCGAAATTGCAAGAGGAGGATGCCATGTGGCACAAAATTCTAGCTTGTGTGGGCCCCATAATCTCCATGTGTCTCCATGCTCCATTTCCACTTAAATTTTATCTTGTATTTATTTAATTAGATCCATTATTAAATATTTATTCCATTCTAATTTCTGAACATCATTTATTATCTCTCTTATTAAAGTTCCAAATGTATCCATCCAACCTATGGAACTAGTAGGATTGATGGATTGATGGAATTGTTCTGCTATGCAATTATTTGAATGGGGACATTAGAATACTCCCCACATAATATTGCATGTCCTCAAGAAATTTCATATTTGTATGCTGCAATATTTTTCATATTCCCAAGTGGCATCCTCATTTGGTACTCCTTCCTTTGCACCAAGTGCTATGTTATGGTTCTGCTCATTAATTTTCTTTAGCTGCAATTTTAGTAGTGGTGCTCATGTGTTGCGATTTTGTGTTCCCAAAATTAAAGAGATGTGGATTGTTCATATTGATATATCTTGTAACATCACCACTAAAACCAAAAAGATTAATCAAATCCATAAAAACCGATTTTTTGCAAATAATATTTACCTCCATATTTTGGAAACCTTTTCTGAACTTTCACCCCTTTTTGCTTCTGTATAATTCTTTGAAGTTGGTACTGAGTTACCAAACTTTGAGTTTCTTAACATTCCAAGAAAATATCAAAGAGTAACCACCATTCTTGCCGCTGCACTACTCTGATTACAATCATCTTCTCAAGTGGTGACTAAATATCCAATGTTTCTTCTTGCCCCCAAAATTGAAACCAATGCGACCAAAAATGATTCTAGGTTCCCATATGATCCTGATACATGCATGGTGTGAAATGTCTATGATGAAATGCCATGAAAACCAAGCATGTGAAAATTCAATCCATATCTCAAAAGGTCTCCAACATAGGAAACTGGAACATTTCTCTGCGAAGTTGAACTCAAATAACTGAAGGTTGGTTTGCTTTGTCAAACCAACAACCAAACTGCTACTCCAAGTGAGATGAAACCAAGCAATTCTAGGATCCCATTTCTGGTATTGTACCCTTCCAAACATTAGTAGTACAAAATATAGATCATGAAAGTACATAAAAACATCATACAAATGTACATCAAGAAGGTACCTCATCAAAGAATCAGGAAAGTGCTTGTACATCCAAGTAAGCAGATCATCGTGTAGCCCATACACACAAGCATCAAATATTATATCAAATCTGCCCCAATGACATAGGTGAGGATCCCATGTCCCATAAAGCTGCTCCAAAATAATATAATGTGCATTAAGATAATAAACCATGTGTTCTTTCATCAAAGAAGTGGGTAAAGAGCCTCCACCAAAATCTGAACCAAATAAGGAGCAAAGAGAACATGAAGAATCAGAAGAGGATCAAAGAATCCTCATCAATACACTCATGAATATGTATATTATCATGAAATAACAGAGGATGTTGCTGCCAATAATAACATTTCTCAATCATATGTCTCTTCACCCAAGTGTGGGATGAATTTCCTCCAACATAAAATGTACTAGGAAAGGAGCAAGGAAAATCATGAGTCTCCAAGTGAATCAAGTGAACATCATAGGTGCACCCATGTAGATGTGTCTAATCATAATGTAACAAAGGATGTTTCTGAAAATGTAAATAATTTGGTTCTCTAATAATGTCATAGTCAAAAGGAGAGATATAAGTTTCATACTCCTCGTGTGGCACCATTAAAAAGAAACCTTTCACCCATACTTCATTAGGATGGATGCTGCAAAATTTGGAAGTGTAGGATGTAGGAGAAAGAACCAACTCACCCAAAGGATTAGAAAGTGCAAAATGTTCAGCATGTGGAGGATCCATAGGGGTAGCATTATCCACCTACCTTAAAAATTCAAAACTTTCCTCTTAGGTTGTGTTATAACTAGATCTTGTTCTTAATTTATCTATTCTTTTTGTCCTAATTTTCAACCGTTGGTTTAAAATGATTTTACATTTTATGTTGATTTTAAGAATTTTTGACAATCAATCATTTTGGTTGGATTTAATGCTTTTAATGGTTGAATTATTCCATTCTTTTAGTTTTAAGGTTTGTCTTTTGGGCTTATTAGTTAATATGTACATCTTTAAGCTTTCAAAAACTTATAATAAAAGTTTATTCCAAGTTTTGATTTATAATCTAACTCTCATTTTTGAGTCCTTTGTCAAATATTTTCATGAGGAGATTCCTGTAGCAGCTCTGTTTTTCCTGTTTTTGTCATTGTCATTAGGAGAAGATTACGAGGAGATGAAAATGAATTCAGGAAAAAAAAAGAGGTTGTTTTCCAAAACAGACTCATTCACAAAAACCTCTCTCAGTTTTGCAACAGCTGTTATCATTCAAGAGATTCGAATTCATCTTTGTGGCCTATTTTCAGGGTTTGAATTATTTAATAATTTCCTGTTTTAGTCACAAATTTTCAGAATGTATTGTGATCAATTGAAGGGGATTTTTGAAAACAAAAGAGAGGTTTTTGTTCATAACATAATAATTTACACAAACCTCTCTCATGTTTTGCACAAGTGTCCTGGATTGATAGATATGAAGGCATCTTTGAGACCCAAATTTATGAAATTCGCCAAATTTCCCCAAATCCGATTTGTTATTTTTGAGTTAATTGTCTTGAAAGATTTTGAGTTATCATGTAACTAATTGATGTAAATGTTTCAAATTTCGACCTCGAAGGTAGTTATGGAACTACTTTACTTTTGTAATGATAAAAGGAAGACAAACATACAGTTTTGTGCGGGGATTTTTCACTCAAGGAGAGGATTTGGAGCTTTGATTTCTCAAGCTAGCATTTATAACTCTTATGTAAGTGGATGAGTGTTATTGATTAAATATAAACTGATAATCCCTTTTACCTGTCATGCTTTTTCATTTATGATCTGGTTGATTGCTCAGTCTACAATTTCATTTCCTGTTTAAAGTTTTATTCATGTAAATGCTTGTAGCATGTGGGTGGAATTAGTATTTCATGTGTAATGTTTATGGCTTATTGGGATGTGTTTGATCCCCAGTTTATCCAACTTGCATGATTTAGTTCTGTATTAGCTTGTGGATGTTTATTTCTTCCTTGCTGATGAAGATTTTAAAACCAAAACCATAAACCAAAACCCTAAAACCTATTTTATTTAATTTTACTTTTGATATTGTGTTGGCTTGTTCTTTAGTAGTTTGAGAACAATTTCTGGCACTAACAGGTTGGTTCCAAGGTGGTGGAATCATGCACTTCTTCAAAAAGTGTGTAACCATTTTCAAGAGGCAACTCAAGTTCCTCTTCCACCACAACAAGTGATTGGATCTCATCAAGATCATCCTCAAACACATGAAGAACCTACAAATTTTCATGTTTCTCATGATCCATCATGTCATGAGAATCCTCCAAGCAATCTATCATATGATAATCTGAAACATAGGAGGAAGGACAAGTATCTTGCAACCTCTCAAGAAGTTGCTCATTTTGAATTTTTAGCTTATGAATATCCTCATTATTGTTCAAGTATGCTTCATGTAACCATTCATTAAGATCAAACAAATTGTTTCTATAAAAAAGCAAAGATATGAAATTACCTTCAATGTTGCACATTGCTCTTTGACTTCTCCATGTCTCCAAGGAACGATGGCTCCTCCAATGAAGAAACCTTCCAAAAATAATTTGATACCAATTATTTAGTGTCATTTAGTATGCTAAGGGACTCATGGATATTCATTTCACTCATCTTCAAATACACTTCAAGAAAAAGAGGTTCTTGTTGAAGAAACTCCTCTTCTTCTTTCTTCTTGATTTGATCAACTCCTTGAAGCTCAAGTGGTGATGGGGAAGTTGACCTTGGTTCTTCATTAGATGCTACAAGGTATTCCTATTTATTCTCATGTGAAATTTGGATTTCAACAACATTTTCAAATATAATCTCTATGTCACCAACATAGAGTTGTGAGCACACATCAGAAGGTACTCCTTCACAGTTCAAGAATCGATCAGTAGATGCCCTTTGGTCCATGTACACAGTAGAATGTGTTTTAGAATGATATTGAATAGTTTCAAGGTTATATTGTTCATTCTCATTGATGTTTCCTCATATTTTTCAAATTCATTTGGGAGTGAATTTCAATCCTCTTGATGCAATGCTTTTTCTGCTTCACCACCCACAAAAATTGGTAGCTCCTTCATCTCCTCCATACTTATGCATTGTTGATTATTCCTTAATGAGTTCTCATTTTACTTCTTGTAAAAAAATCCATACTTGATAAGATACTCTGGGAAAAAATACATTTCACGAATATCCCATCTCAAAGTTTGATACCCCTGGAAGCATGCTTCGATATCTTTGGTTGTAATTTCTTCTTCCCTTGGTGGGGTAGGAAGGAAAGTGGGCTTGGTGGGTTGATTATGAAACCAAGACATATCTGAAAATTTTTATTCAATGGATGGTATTAATTCACAGGTGCAAGAACCATGCTCTGATACAACTATAATGTCCATTTTTATTATTTTGTTACAATGACCATTTTTTCACTTTTTTTTTCTCTATTTCGGCCTTTGACTAGTTTTGATGTCTAGGTCTCCAAATTGACCCAAATGCTCCCAAATATTCTGAGAAGGTATATTAATGATATTAAGACTTGAATATGATTTTAAGGAATGATTTATGACCCTCAACATACTTCTAAAAACATGTTTAACATTCTGGTCGAGGTAGGAGTTTTCACTATCAAATTGGGGTTCCAATTCCCCCAAGGTAAATGTTGAAAATGGATTTCCAAATGCTCCAAAATCCACTCAGATTTATGAATAGAGGAAGAGGATGTTTAAGGTACAGTATTAATCTCTTGTGTGAATCATTATTTAGTTTATAAAGGCTACTATAACCCTTTCCAAATAGCTACAAAATCACTAGTTTGACCCTTGGGGAAATGGCACCAAATCTTCTCCAAATGCAAATAAACTGAGTAAGATGACTTCAAATGCTTAAGTGTTGTATATGAAAATTGTAATAATAATAAATTTATGTACATTCATAATAAATATACATAGAAACATTCTTTCATTTGAAATCATCAGAATTACAATGGCATACATCAATATAGTGGGGAAATGGTCATTGTTTTCTCATTAATAATCACTTTTACATACAACCATTTGGTATTTCGACCTAATACTTTCTGAATATGAATAAAAACGTATTTTAATATTATTACAATCATAAATTTACCATGAGAGGATCTCCCAAATAGTACAATATCTCACTCAAAGCGCAATCCCTCCATGAGCAAGAATATGCAATAAAGACTGGAAATGGTTGCGAGAATGTGTTGCACTAAAAGAAACCAAGAGATGTTATGTATATTAAACCTGCAAATACAAACTCTATTAAATTTCCATGAAATACCTGAATGGCCTCTCCAAACACCAACTTGGATGGGAATCTTTCACCCTCGAAATTGGTTAAGGCAAGAAAGTAGTCATCCACTAGCTCTCTCTCTTCACAAATGCAAATTTATAAAATGATAAAAATCCCTGTATTTTATAAACATCCATAGACTTATAAGGTTACCAATCCATCCTCAAAATCAATCCAATTCAAATTAGGGTGTATGCTCAAGATTTTCCATGTGTCCTCCCTTCCCAAGCCTTCCATCTTCTCCCAATTCGAGTAGGGACCCATTGAGCTTCCCCAACTCACATGAGCGCCTTATTGGATGATATATTTAGGCATGAACTATCATAATGGTCAGCTGTCAGCCTTCAGGTCTACAATATGTCATAAATTCCATAGCATCTTCATCATGGGTGTCATAGATGTTAGGGAATCTAGCCCAAGTGTCCAAGAAGATGCCATTTGACTCTTTCTCTCCCATGTAAGTTACATTTCCTTCCAAATTCGACCTATGATGCATATTTCCAAGTGTATTATCCCTATAACTCATCCAAGAACATTAGGCTTTCCATGGATTCGAAATTGCAAGAGGAGGATGCCATGTGGCACATAAGTTCTAGCTTGTATGGGCCCCATAATCTCCATGTGTCTCCATGCTCCATTTCCACTTCAATTTTATTTTGTATTTATTTAATTAGATCTATTATTAAATATTTATTCCATTCTAATTTCTTAACATCATTTATTATCTCCCTTATTAAAGTTCCAAATGTATCCATCCAACCTATGGAACTAGTAGGATTGATGGAATTGTCCTGCTATGCAATTATTTGAATGGGGACATTAGAATACTCCCCACCTAATATTTCATGTCCTCAAGAAATTTCATAATTTTATGCTGCAATATTTTTCATATTCCCAAGTGGAATCCTCATTTGGTACTCCTTCCTTTGCACCAAGTGGTATGTTATGGTTTTGCTCATTAATTTTCTTTAGCTGCAATTTTAGTAGTGGCGCTTATGTATTGCAATTTTGTGTTCCCAAAAGTAAAGAGATGTGGATTGTTCATATTGATATATCTTGTAACATCACCACTAAAACCAAAAAGATTAATCATATCCATAAAAACCAAATTTTTGCAAACAATATTTACCTCCATATTTTGGAAACCGTTTTTGAACTTTCACCCCTTTTTGCTTCTGTATAATTCTTTGAAGTTAGTACTAAGTTACCAAACTTTGAGTTTCTTAAGATTCCAAGAAAATATCATAGAGGAACCACCATTCTTTCTACTGCACTACTCTTATTACAATCATCTTCTCAAGTGGTGACTAAATATCCAATGTTTCTTCTTGCCCCAAAAATTGAAACCAATGAGACCAAAAATGATTCTAGGTTCCCATATGATCCTGATACATGCATGGTGTGAAATGTCTATGATGAAATTCCATGCAAACCAAGCATGTGAAAATTTAATCCATCTCTCAAAATGTCTCCAACATAGGAAACTGGAACATTTCTCTGCAAAGATGAACTCAAATACAGTGAAGGTTGGTTTGCTTTGTCAAACCAACAAACAAACTACTACTCCAAGTGAGATGAAACCAAGCAATTCCAGGATCCCATTGCTGGTATTGCACCCTTCCAAACATCAGGAGTACAAAATATAGATCATGAAAGTACATAAAAAAATCATACAAATGTACATCAAGAAGGTACCTCATCAAAGAATCATGAAAGTGCTTGTACATCCAAGTAAGTAGATCATCATGTAGCCCATACACACAAGCATCAAATATTATATTAGATCTGCCCCAATGAAATAGGTGAGGATACCATGTCCCATAATGCTGCTCCAAAATAATATGATGTGCATCAAGATAATCAACCATGTGTTCTTTCATCAAAGAAGTGGATGAAGAGCCTCCACCAAAATTTGAACCAAATAAGGAGCAAAGAAAACATGAAGACTCAGAAGAGGATCAAAGAATCCTCATCAATACACCCATGAATATGTATATTATCATGAAATAACAGAGGATTTTGCTGCCAATAATAACATTTCTCAATCATATGTCTCTTCACCCAAGTGTGGGATGAATTTCCTCCAACATCAAATGTACTAGGAAAGGAGCAAGGAAAATCATGAGTCTCCAAGTGACTCAAGTGAACATCATAGGTGCAGCCATGTAGATGTGTATCATCATAATGTAACAAATGATGTTTATGCAAATGTAAATAAGTCGGTTAGCTAATAATGTCATAATCAAAAGGAGAGATATAAGTTTCATACTCCTCATGTGGCACCATTAAAAAGAAACCTTTCACCCATACTTCATTAGGATGAATGCTGCAAAATTTGGAAGTGTAGGATGTAGGAGAAAGAACCAACTCACCCAAAGGATTAGAAAGTGCAAAATTTTCATCATGTGGAGGATCCATAGGGGTAGGATTATGCACCTCCCTTAAAAATGAAAAACTTTCCTCATGGGTTGGTTCCAAGGTGGTGGAATCATGCACTTCTTCAAAAAGTGTGTAACCATTTTAAAGAGGAAACTAAAGTCCCTCTTCCACCACAACAAGTGATTGTATCTCATCAAGATCATCCTAAAACACATCAATAACATGCAATTTTTCATGTTTCTCATGATCCATCATGTCATGAGAATCCTCCAAGCAATCTATCATATGTCAATCTGAAACATAGGAGGAAGGACAAGTATCTTGCAACCTCTCAAGAAGTTGCTCATTTTGAATTTTGAGCTTATTAATATCCTCATTATTATTCAAGTATGATTCATGTAACCATTCATTAAGCTCAACCAAATTGTTTCTATCAAAAAGCAAAGACATGGAATTATGTTCAATGTTGCACATTGTTGTTTGAATCTTCTCCATGTCTTCAAGGAAGGATGGCTCCTCCAATGAAGAAACCTTCCAAAAAGAATTTGATACCAATTATTTAGTTTCATTTAGTATGCTAAGGGAATCATGGATATTCATTTCACTCATCTTCAAAACCCTTCAAGAAAAAGAGGTTCTTGTTGAGGAAACTCCTCTTCTTCTTTCTTCTTGATTTGATCAACTTATTGAAGCTCAAGTGGCTACGGGGAATTTGACCTTGGTTCTTCATTAGCTACTCCAAGTTCTTCCTCTTTATTCTCATGAGAAATTTGGCTTGCAGAAACATTTTCAAATCTGTTCTCTATGTCACCAACATAAATTTGTGAGCACCCATCAGTAGGTAGTCCTTCACAGTTCAAGCATCCATTAGTATATGCCCTTTGGTCCATGTCCACAGTAGAATGTTTTTTAGAATGATATTTAATAGTTTTAAGGTGCTCTTGTTAATTCTCATGTGATGCTTCCTCATATTTTTCAAATTCATTTGGGAGTGACTTTCGATCCTCTTGATGTGATGCTTTTTCTGCTTTACCACCCACAAAAAATGGTATCTCCTTCGTCTCCTCCATACTTATGCATTGTTGATTATTATTTAATGAGATCTCATTTACCTTCTTGTAAAAAAATCCATAATCAATAAGATACTCTGGGAAAGAATGCATTTCACGAATATCCCATCTCAAAGTTTGATACCCCTGGAAGCATGCTTCGATATCTTTGGTTGTAATTTCTTCTTCCCTTGGTGGGGGAGGAAGGAAAGTGGGATTCGTGGGTCGATTATGAAACCAAGACATATTTGCAAATTTTTATTCAATGGATGGTATTAATTCACAGGTGAAAGGACCATGCTCTGATACCACTCTAATGTCCCTTTTTAAGAGTTTTTTACAATGATCAATGTTTCACTTTTTTCCCTATTTTGACCTTTGATTAGTTTTGATGTCTAGGTCTCCAAATGTACCCAAATGCTACCAAATATTTTGAGAAGGTATATGAAACATATTAAAACTTGAATATCATGTTCAGGGATGATTTATTACCCTCCAAATACTTCTTCAAACTTGTTTAATATTCTGGCCAAGGTAGGAGTTTTCACTAGCAAATTGGGGTTCCAATTCCCCGAGGGTAAATGCTAAAAATGGATTTCCAAATGCTCCCAAACCCACTTGAATTTATGAACAGAAAAAGAAGATGTTTAAGGTAAATTATTAAGGTCTCATGTGAATAATTATTCAGTTTATAAAGTATGTTATACCCCTCTCCCAAACAGCTACAAAATCACTAGTTTGACCCTTGGGTAAATGGCACCAAATCTTCTCCAAATGCAAATAAACTGAGTAAGATGAATTCAAATGCTTAAGTTCTAGATATAAAACTTGTAATAATAATCAATGGATGTCCATTAATCATAAACATATTATATAAACATTATTTCATTCGAAATCATCAGCATTACAATGGAATACATCCATATAGTGGGGAAATGGTCATTGCTTGCTCATTAATAATCACTTTTACATACAACCATTTGGTATTTCGACCTGAAAATTTCTAAAGATGAATAAAATATTATATTAAGCTTATTAAAATCATAAATGGACCATGATATTATCTCCCGAAGAGTACAATAGCTCACCCAAGGCGCAATCCCTCCATGAGCAAGAATATGTAATAAAGACTGGAAATGATTGAGAAAATGTGTTACACTAGAAGAATCCAAGAGATGCCCCTGTAGCTTACACCTAAAAATACAAAATCCATTAAATATCCATGAAATATTTGAATGGCCTCTCCAAACACCAACTTGTATGGGAATCTTTCACCCTCGAAATTGGCTAAGGCAAGAAACTAGTCATCCACTAGTTCTCTCTGTTCACAAATGCAAAATTCTCAAATGATAAAAATCCCTTCTCTTGGTTGATCTCTGTATTTTATAAACATACTTAGATTTCTAAGGTTATCAATCCATCCAAAAACTCAAGCCATTTCGAATCAAGGTGCGTGCTCAAGATTTTCCATGTGTCCCCCCTTCCCTAGCCTTCCATCTTCCCCCAATTCGAGTAGGGACCCATTGAGCTTCCCAAAATCACATGAGCACCTTATTGGATGCTATATTTAGGAATGACATGTCATAATGGTCATATTTCAGCCTTCAGGTCTGCAATATGTCATAAATTTTATAGCAATTTCATCATTGGTGTCATAGATGTCATAGATGTTAGGGAATTTAGCCCAAGTGTCCAAAAAGCTCCCACTTGACTCTTCCTCTCCCATGTAAGTTAAATGTCCTTCCAAATTAGACCTATGATGCATATGGACAAGTGTATTATCCTTCTAACTCATCCAAGAACGTTAGGCTTCCCATGGATTTGAAATTGCAAGAGGAGGATGCCATGTGGCACATAAATTCTAGCTTGTGTGGAACCCATAATCTCCATGTGTCTCCATGCTGCATTGCCACTTCAATTTTCTCTTGTATTTATTTAATTAGATCCATAATTAAATATTTATTCCATTATAATGTCTGAACATCATTTATTAGATCCCTTATTAAAATTCCAAATGTATCCATCCAACCTAGGGAACTAGTAGGATTGATGGAATTGTCATGCTATGCAATTATTTGAATGGGGGCATTACATATGTTGACACAAAATTATTACCCCGACAACCACATGGGCTTATAAGGGCCTAATTAACCCTCCCACCATTGAAATGCAAATCCCTCCAATTATGACCCAACTACTATATACAACTTGTAAGATGTTTTGTTATGCTCTCTTATCTATTTGATCTAAACTAAGTAATGTCTAATGCACAAATGTAAATGAATATGAGGTGAATGCAAGAATGAAATGCAAAAAAAATTAATATGTTAACAAAAAATAAGTAGTTAATTAAAATCCTAACAAATTAGAAAAGAACAAAATCTCAAAATGCAACCAATAATAAAGATAATGTTCCACCCTTCTATCAAAAATATGTTAAAGAACAGATAAAAAAATATGATATATGCAAGGAAACATAAGAACAAACGTAGAAAATGCACAATACAATACACATATATTCATAGCTAGGATACAAATATATAGTACAAAGATTTAACAACCTCTTAGACTATTTTTTCTCACATTGACACCTCATCAATGCGTAAGGATAAGAGGGGATAAAAAAATATAATACACATTTATGATAAAAACGATATCCTATCATGTGAAACACATAAAGAGGTGATATAGAACTTTATGATTATATAGGGAGCCATATGCTAACAATTTCCCCCCTCCTCAATCATAAGTTCAAACAATTATACCAACAATGCAACATGAATTACTGCATAAACTATTTGGAAAATTCAATGAAGCATAGGATCATCAGGCCTGCAAAATTCAAATGGAGAATTGTAGAAGAGAGCGAAGCAATTTAGTAACTCATATCAATAATTCATGAAGAATAAAACACTCATGAGACCAATAATTGGAAATTATAATCATATATTCATTAATAAATATTAATCCACATATTTGGTATATAATATGTAATACAATGGTTATACATATAGGAGAATTCGAATGCCCAATATAGGATTCGAATCTACCAACCTTGACTGACTCAGGAGCTAACACAGTGTGGCAAAATCACCACTAGAGCTCACTAATACAACTCCGAATAATGGATTAATTCTACAATCAGTTAATTGGAGAGAGTAGGTGAGTAAATGCACCCTATTTCCCTTGAATCATGCAAACCGATGCTAGAGAGACTGAGAGTGAACTAACTGATGGGAATAAGAGCATAACTGTACTTAAGTGAACACCGACTAGGGTTAATTGTTGGACATTGCTGGTGGCACTTAGAGTGGGTTCCTAAATTATAGGGATTGGTCTCTGGAGCACCTAAACTCATGCATATAGGTGCAATGATTGGTATGTGGCTCATAGGTGTGACCCCATGCACTAATGAAGTTATGATGACCTCCTAAGCTAGGAAAATGAACAAATAGACTATGTAGGTAAAGGGAGTATTAATTTATCCCAACACTAGTATCATCTCAAGTCTTCACTAAAAAAACTAAAACTATGGAGTTGAACCACAATGAAGATCTTTATGAAAAACCACTAGATGCTGAACAATCATATAATTTAAAAAATCTCACTCTTTAAACAAGTGAACCAAAAAAACTATAATTATTCCTATAGACTATGATATTTTGTGGGAGCTATCTAATGAGAGTGAATCATCAGAAGTGAATAAATTGTAAGTTTCGCACATCCCTGGAAATATCTGGCAACCTAATCAAATGCCAAACAACAATGCAGATGGATCTAGTTGCTCTTTGCTAGGTCTAATAACCATCCAAATGAACAAAATGTCGACAAATCTACTATAAAAAAATGACACCTAAGTAATGTCAACCAACATCTCAATCTAGTATCCTAATGTATGATCCAACTACTATATTGAACCATAATTTGTAAAATAATTGTTAATCAGTAAAGAAGGTGTCATGTTGGAACCACTCAAATATTGAATCAATTATGATGTTGAGAAAAACTCGAACAATCAATGCTTGTTGCATAAAATCTTCACAACGTTGATGTTGTTATTGTTATCGAAACATGAAGTAGAATAATCATGATCAATATTACCCCTTGTTAAGTGTAATATATCATAAAGCAATTCATTTATACATTTGATAATTTTGGTTGACTGCTAATTACGTCAATACACGCTTTTATTTCGGATTTGGGGTGGACTACGACTTATTATTTTTCATCTACAGACGAAGATGAGACAAATTTACTATCGAGATTGATTCTATGGAAGTCGTTTAAAATTCGAAATAAATAGTTATACATACATACATATATATATATATATATATATATATATATATATATATATATATATATATAATAACTCGTAGCTAGCTGATGAATAGATAACTGGTAACAATGCATGGATAACTCATAGATGATGAATGGATAACCAACAATTCATGGCCGATAACTAGAAGAATGTGATATAAAATGAAAATAAAAATAAATAAATAACTAATAGTTGATAAATGGATATCAAGAAGAATGTCAATGATAACATGTTGCTAGGCATGGATAACTCATAGTTGAATCTATTAGCTAAAATAATATGAGGAATATATAAAAATTCAAACTGTCTTCCATTCTATAACTATTTCTTAACCATTTGATCCCTATCTACCTTATCTATGTGAGTGTGCTAGTCATATCACTTCATTACTGTAATTACTTTATGATGAAAGAGAGTGCACCATTGTTTGAGGAGACTTGGTTGATCTGAATATTGCCTTCAAATATTATGAGCTAGATGATGCCTATGAACCAGTGCTTGTTGCTTGTGAAGTAGAACCAACTACGTGTAGAGTCATAGAACATTGGTGCAAATATGTAGCACAAAAAAATTTCATTGGTGCAATGCGATCGTGCTAGATGAGTGCATAAATGTCCACCCATTACAGCGATAGGTACAATAGCAGAAGAGGAATGACAATATTCTTGTTATTTTCCCTGAGTACTTCTGTGAAGCTACTTCATGCCACTGATGTAAAATCTTGTAGATTACAACATGCAGATCAAACAGTAACAAATTTCTTCCTTTTTGAGGTCACTTCTCTCGGTGGTTGGGAAATTGGACCTTGAATCCAATAACCCAAATTCACATCTCTGTGAGATCACATTAAAAACAATGTGCAGATTTCAGATAGAAAATGATTGGAGGTTAAATTTTTTTCTACTTGGGAATATCATTGTGGGTGTGAGGCACAGGGATTGAGTATCCTAAAAATCATATCGAGCGCAGATTGAATATTGCACTTACTGTATTTGGCCATGAGGAGTCTGCAATCTCTGGACTAACGATTCACGACTGAGCTGAAGCAAAATTCTTAGCTAGCAAGAAACTCTTGATCTATGATTCATTTCTTCTTCATCGGTAGTGAACTTTTGACCCATTCATAGATCAAAACATAAAAATAAGCAAAAATTGCATTGATTCTTCAAATATTTTTAAATCACTCATTCGTTGGTGCTAGGGCTATATTCAGCGTAGAAGGAAGATACAACTTTCAAATCATTGGAAATGATTGGTGCATATCACATGATTGAGTGGTGTGTATCAAATGCATAGCGGGGAACTTCAATCAAGCGATTGTAATCACAAATCAATCAAGTGACTTTGTACACGGATTGTTGAAGCGATTTACGGTTGTGTAATCTTTTCAACCGGTTTGAGTTACATTGATTTATCAAACATTTGCATTCCCATAAAACAATATGCAATCATACACAAAATGAGAGAAAATATTGGCTTTATTATGAAATGGATGGATACAACAACCAAATCTACTATAACAACTAAACCACGCCAAGAATACTAACACAATAAACCTGGAAGATGAATGTCAATATGTGTGGCAATAGTCTCTCTAATCCGGCCTCCAATCTCTCTCCAAGATGTTAACAAATCCAAAAGATGAATCTCAAGTAAGAACCCTGGATGGGTCATTCTCCTTGTCTAGCTAGGGTGGATATTTCATCACCAAAACTAAACTGCAATGGGTGGATGGAGTTTTCCAACACAAAGCGAAAACTTTGGACAAACCCCCAGATGGTTTCAAGAGACAATGTCCAAAATCAATAAGCATGCCCAATATGGATGAGTTCTTCCCTTTTTATTTTTTTCTTTGGCCAAATACCATGGGTTACCAAAACGACAAAACCATTTTAGTTAGTAGAACACCAAAATAATCTTCAAATAAGATGATTTTAGCCTATGGGAATCTAATAGGCTACTCAGTAGTCCTATAAGTATCATCACACAAAAGTGAACATCACATAAACCCAATATAAACCAACTCAACTCCCTCCTTGAGTGAAACAATTTGATTTCCAATCTCACTTCCTTATCACAAGTGTGATATGGGACCATTTATGATTGTATAGGGAACCATGTAAACTACCTCAACTCTCTCCTTGTGTGAAACAAATTGATTGCCAAGTTCACTTCCTTGTCAAAAACTAGTTAGTAGCCAAGTTGAAATGAAACAATATTAATCGTATAGAATAGGGAGAATCATCCATAAATATAGTAAGGCTTTGAGCATTTGAGAATATTCCACAAGCTACCGAGAAAACTTCTAGACTTTTACTATTTGACTCAAGCTGAAGTATGATTATTGGGTTGGTTGAAAGTCTTAGTAAATAACTCTTCACATGAGGATAATATATTCCCCACTTTAGTTATAAGAATGCCATAGTTTAATCTCTAGATAGACTCTGTTAGAAGACAACTTGAAAAGTATGTTATTAAGCATTTTAGCTTGCTCAGTAGGGAAAGCTTCATGATCATCAAGCATTGCTTCTTTCAGATAAGGATGTGGGAGAATTAGCATATTTCACACCATTTGTGTGTTTGAGGTTGCATGTGAAATCTCATTCATTATGGTGATTACTTAAACTTGTGCACTTTGAACACTTGATTCTTTAAAAGACATCCACACACAGTTCAACGACTTCAAACTCATCAAAAGTATGTGTTTATGGGCACTGGTGCATGCTATTATTGCTATTAGGTGTATTTTATGAGATGAGACTATCATCGTGGGACCTAGCCAGACTCTTCTCAATATGTAGAATGAACTATATCATCGCAACATTGAATGTACCCAAGTCAATGCATGTGTCAAAATATTCAGTTACCAATTTTATGAGTTTATCTCTCAGCAAGGTAGCCTTTTGTATCAATGATATCTTACCATCAATTCTCATACTTTGAACTTCAAGTTGTTCGCTTAGACTAGAAACATGATTATCCTTATATAGGAGTGTGGCATGCATCTTTTTCAACTTCATGCTAGATAACTTTGTGAAAGCAATGCTCGATGCCCCAATAGCTAGTGGATATACATCATCAATATTGGAGATGAATTCTCCAGTTCTTCGTATCTTCATTTTCATATTCTCACTTCAAATTCTTTTATAATTTGTCATCTTGAAGTCTTGGTTTTTAACATCAAATCAGGAGTTGAAATAACATTCTTCCCTATCCTCTTCTAAATCATTCAATTGTTCAACGAATCATGATACTAACCTGACCATTCAAGTCAGTGATTCAATAATGGCTCCCTCATCTTGATTCTCTCTAGTAGTGCCTCTACATGTACTTTATTCATTGTTGGAATGATGTTGTTCTTCAAGAAACATTGTATGGTACTTTTGACATAGATCTTTCATTGGACTAGGCAAAGTAGATTCCGCAAGTGCAATTGTGTCAAGCAGTTCTACATCCTAATTTAAAACCATCTATATGTATATCTCCCATTGAGATTCCTATGTTTTCTTCTTAATTAACCTTTTATGGGTGGGAACATCAACCATATTCCCAAATGTCATTTGTGGGTTTGATGATGGTCCCAAATCCATTAAAACAAATGGACTTAGCACCTTCTTACCTCTTCTCCTATGTACCTCTATGAAATCCTTAACCTTTTGTATATTTCTTCTTTATAGTTATGTTGGTTAAAAATTCTCCACGAGACATTTTGAGATATAAAAAGAAATTCAACCACATGAAGAGGGTGATTAACTTTGATTGGTTATTAATGAAAATGATATGTATCAATTTCTAAGGAAAACCTTTTTCCATGAGATAAATCATGATCTGGTATGTTTTGACCTTAAAAGGGAGATTAAACTAAATTGACTTCTTACTCTTTTCTAGAGCTTTATTTTCTACATGCATAATTGTTTAGAAAACTATCCCTTATCTATAGTCTCTCCAAGGCACATTTTTGGTAATGTGTAGAGTATTATAGGTAATCCATAAATCATAATGTAACAAATTCCTTGTTTCACATACCAATCCCCAATCGACTCCATTGCTTTGCTTGAGTCAAGACTAAATATCAAATAATCCATAAATTCTTATGCAACAAATTCCCTGTTGTACATACCAATCCCCAATCAACTCCATTGCTCTGATTAAGTCAGGCTTGAACTTATACATTCTTTGCTATAAATCATTAACTATAGTGGCACTAGTATATAGTTATACATGTTAGAATACCCCCACAGATACCTAGTCTTATATAAGCTTTAGCAATACACATACATAAGATTAGAGGTGGGGTCCCATGACACTTTGAAGCCTAAACTATGCAACATTACCTCTCTTAAAGGAAATGGTGTATTGATTGTTGGACTTCAAAATTAATAATACAAGGGACGTGCAAAGGTCATCCACTTAATAAGCATTCTAACATTGTTTTCCCAATAAACAAGTGTAGATTAAGGGGGGTTCTTGATTTGATCCATTTGGATGTGTGGACCAATGAATTCAACAATAGTAACATATAACATTTATTGTGTTTCTTTCATTGATGATTATTTTAGGAAAACTTGAATTTACTTTATAAATACCAAGTATGAATTTTTTGATAAGTTCCATCAGTTTAAATCTCTTGTGGAGAATCAAATAGGTAATAAGATTAAGGCATCGAGATATAACAATTGGGGAGAGTACACCTCCAAGGATTTGATTCCTTTTACAAGGAAGTAGGGATCAAGAGGACACTAATTCCTTACATCCATAATCCAAATGGGGTTGTAGAGAAAAAGAACATATCCATCATAGAAATAGCCATGGCTATAATTCATGATCTAGATCACCCATGTGTATTTGGGAAAAATCATGGAGTAAAATTTTCTACCACCTGCACATGTGTCCTCACGAGATATTGAAGGATGGGTGATGCAGGAGCATCTTGCTTTCAATTCAAATCCAAGTGTTAAATGTTTGATCAGATCTAGGAGGGGTCTTAAGTTTTGAACTGATGGTGTTGAACGATTACTTTGTAAATAAACCCATGTTTTAATTGATTTTAGATAGATGGTGATTCAATTAGGTGAGTCGCTAAGTGAGTGATGAGTAATTGATGAATCATGTATAAAATCCCTCAATAAGGGCAGCGAGTCATAGGATAGGACTGATAGTTGAGTTAATTAAGCAGATTGTTGAGTGTTTATTAGATCTGAACCAGAATTGGTTTTCGATATCTGTTTGTATATATATATATATATGTAAGCTCACGAGGCATAGAGGTAGAGTAGAGTAGACAAGAAACGGGTAGAAAGGGCATAGAAAATAGAGTTAGGTTTGTAAGGCCTGTAGGACCCAGAGGAATGGGGCCTAACAATGTATATATGGCCTAACAATATATATCTGGCCTGCGTAGATCATAACGCAGGTTCTGAAACGGGTTGTCTGTACATTTTTATTTGATGAATGAAAAATCCTGTTTCGGCATAATCCTGTGTGTGTAAATTTCATCTCTATTTGAATGTATGAAATTGTGAACTAGATGCTTGTTTAAATTTCTGTAAAAGACTTACAAACCTGTGTATGAGTTCAATGTTTCTGAAAGCGAGAAGAACAAAAAACCAATTGATCGATTCTCTTATCAATCGCATGGGAGAATTAGATGATCAATCCAACTAAAGGATTTCGTGAATGCGTAGTGAATAAATATTTTTATGAGATTCAGAAATGAGCAGATCAATCAATGCAAGATCGAGAAAAAAATCGAAGTTTGAATTTTGCAGGGTTAATGGCCAAAAGGAAACCCAGATCGACAATGGAGATTTGATGCACAGTGATATGGCGGTTAGAAGCTAGATCCACAAAAGAAAACAAATCGACGGTCCAGATTCGTCTCGCAGAAGATTGACGGTGCAGACAGAAGACTACGAGAGAAGATTTGCGGCCGTTAAAAATTCAGAAATGCTAACGTGCAACCTGCATCCCACATCCCGCATGCGGGATAGGTTATTGCGGGCTCTTAGTTCTGGGAGTCCAACTTCTGGAAAAGTTGAGTTCGCATCCTGCATCCCGCAAATTGGGGAAATGGAGTTGCGAGATCAGAGTTACATGGACTCTGTTGCGGGATCCTGAGTTGCAGAATCTCAGTTGCGGGGAAAGGCATTGCGAAAGACACATTGCGGAGGGAATCTTGCAGAGGTAGCATTGTGGGGAAGGACTTAGCGGACGGCTAAGTTTAGAGGTTCTTCTAATTTAGAACCTAACTATTCCTGGGAAGGATGATTTGAATCGGTTTACTGGTTCAATTGGGAATACAGAACTCTAGTTCACCCTGCATCATTTGGTATCAGAGCATAAGTCTGATATGTTTCTATGAATATTCATGCTAATAACATTTTGTATCAGAGAGGAAAAAGATTTCCTCTGTGTTGAAAATGTTAAAGATTTCTTACGTGTTGAAAAGGAAGAACAAGTATTCTAGGTGAAAGGTAAATCAATCTCTAATTTTTGGTATTTATTTTAAAATTGAAGACTAAAGATTGTGTGAGAAGGTTAGTCCGGTGGAAGGTATTCAGGATTGATTGTAGACAGAGGATGCGTAGTTAAAGTTGATGATTAGCCACATAGGAATGCAGAAGAATCCTTAAAAGGATTTGACAGTCTTGTAGATTGATGAAAGATTGCAGATTGTAGAAATAACAACTAGGAGATCTGTGTGCAAGGACAATTCTATTCTTGATAAAGAGGAATATATTTTGAAGATAGCAGTGGAGATATTACAGCCAACTATACGAGTGGAAGAAGACTACTGATAGTCTTAATGGTATGGACTGATTAATGTTTATATTTTAACTCTGGTTATGTGAATTTATAGCAGCAAAGAACAGGGAAGTTCTTAAGAAGAGAAAGTAGTGGCGGAACCCATAAATCCAACAAAGGTTAGAAAAGAGAGGACTAATGAATTTTCTCAAAAGAGAAGTGGACCTGCAAAATCCCAGAAGAGCAAAGGAGATTCTCAAAAGGTTCTAGAGGAGAAGAACCAGAGATACCAAAAGGACAAGCTCAAGGAGAGATAGCTTGTTGAGGTATAACAGACAAGTGTGGAGACTTGTTGAGGGAGGCTTAGGAAAGCAGTCCACAAGTGAACATGATGAAGTTCACAAAAGAAGTGAGGGAGATAGAAACAATGACTACTGAAGGTCATTGCAGGGGTTCAAAGAAAATCCACCACAGAGTAAGAAAGAAAGAAAGACAAGAAGAAGATGACATAGAATTGCTAGAGTTAGAAAAAGACATTTTGTGCTTGGAGAAGCATATGCAAGCTGCTAAAGAAGAGAACCAAAGGTATGGTTGGATCATGAGAAAGAAGGTCAAATGGAATTCACTACAGGAGATGTAAAACACCCAAAATTTCATAAAAATTTAATTTTTTTTTGCGACAACTAATGTTTAAAATCATTGCTTAAGTGAGTGACTTAACTGCTAACACTTAACACTTTAAAATATCTCAATCTAGATACTATAACAATTTCATTTATTAATTTATACAATTACATTCGTTACTAACTGCCTTCAAAATAATTTCACAAGATAATCGAGCTGTAAGTTAAAAGAATCTAGAAATAAAAATAAAGATTTGAGAACAATTGTTTATTTACTAGGGAGTACAAGGTACTAAAGTTTGTCTCTTTCTTAATGAAGGAACTTCTGGTCATGCCGAGGCTTACTTAGCTCATTGAAGCTAATGCCGTGTAATGATGGTTCTTGTTATAGGTCTTTTTACAGGTAAATCATTTTGTTTCCAGTTTCGGTCGAGATTATTTATTTCAACTGCAAGAGTAAAAATGCTAGAGTACTTTATATAAATTAAAGATTTGAGTAATGCAGGTATTGCAAAACCTGTTCCTTTCTATAACTTGTGTTTGTTATATTTAAGCAGTCATTGGGGAAATACTATTATCTTAAATCTAGGCTTGAGGACATACTAGATTTGCCTAGTTTCATTTAAAGGCATAAATAATTTAAAATACAAGCAATTTATATATATGCTTAAACCTACACTATATATATTTTATTTCTAAATATTATAATAACCCTATCTTTGGGTACCATAGTACCATAATCCTATATGTATTGTTATGGCATAACCAATTAAGGGTCATACTTACGATATTGAAATTCAAACTATGTCAAGGTATTAATGATCGTTTTACACAAATTGCAGGCTTAACTATACCATTTGGAAACTATAGAGCAACCCCAAAACAAAAGTCGAGGAAGTGGAATCCATGTGTGATGAGCTTGTTGGATAAGGTTTTAAAAGTGTAAACCCTAGCTATATATTCATCCAAAACCAAAAATCTCGCTTGTTCTCCATCTTTTTCGTTGCTTGAGGGTAGGGCCGACAGGCTCGCGACCTCATGGGCCCGCGTGGCCATAGTTGAAGTTTGAGAGTGTAAAAACCCTTTTACAGTTGAGTTATACTCTTTTTCCTTCATAGAGTGGCTACTAAGACAGCTCTCATCGGTGGTCTTCTTGGTTCGAGTTATCAGTAATTTCTTGGCTTCTATTTGTGGCATTTACAGTACTGCTTTCTTACTTTGTGTCATGGTCTTAGACTAAGTGTTTCTCTCAATCGGTGGCTCGATACTACAATTATTTTGCCAGGGCGTGAGTGGGTTTCAAAAGGAATCCATACTGTGGCTGTGACCATAAAAAATACTTGAAGGCAATCTCTTTTCTTCCTGCAATTTCTATTCTTTTTACAGTAAGAAGGTTTGGAAGAAAAGAAATCTCAATGCATTTGCTTTAGTGTGGTGCAGGAGAGGCTACGGCTGAGACTTGTCATCCCAGAGCTGAAATGAAGGGGTTTGCTTGAGAAGCTAAGAGTTTTCGAGCTGATGTTCACTACACAAGTCAACTTGGTAAGCCTCGGTCTTACCACCTGGGGTTTCTTCCTTCGGCGATGTGTAGGGTTCTGCTAGCGATGGTGGCTGTGACTTGTTTGGTTTAATGAATTATTTGTAAAATGTCGTATGGTCGTAGCTCTATTTTGTTAGGTTGTGTTTATGTATACTAGGGTTTTTCAGACTTGTACATTTTTTGGGTAAAAAAATTATAAGCCGTTTGGCTCAATATTTACGGTTATTTAAAGACTGTTAAAGGATAGTGATTTGGGTTTAAAACTTGTTTTGTTTTAATATATTTTATAGTTTCGATAGTATTAAGAATTTCGGTTTGAAATTTTGTTGAAGGAAAATAAGAACTTATAAGAACTTGGACTTTGTTTTTTATACTCTACAGTTCAGAGATAAGGGAAAATCGATATTGAAAATCAACGGTCCTTTTGATGTTCTTACCCGTACCTGTGTGTTAAATATTTTTATTAAGAACACCATGAATTTGATTTAATTTGTATTTATTATAATAAAATTGTATGGTTTTTACTATAAACGAATGTTTGAGAAAATAAAGAAAAATAAAGTCTTCTTGGTTGAGAGGTTGAAAGATTTTACCCTGTTTGTGTATAACTTTAATTTAATTTAGGGAAATTATAACTTGGATATAATATTTATATATTGAAAGATTTGTAAACACTAAGGATTTGGAGGAATACTATAACTTTGAAGGAAAAAGGAAAAGAATAACTTGGTTTTGACAGGTTTTCTTATTTAGGGTTTTGACCCAAAGAAAATTTTAGTATTCTCATTTTAATTTAGACTGTGCATTGTTTATTGTTCTTACTGTTTATTATTTAATGTTTGATGTTTGTAGAGCATTACTGCAATTAACATATCTATTATTTGTAATACCTAAATCATTACTATCATTTCGTTTATTTAATCTAATGTTGTTCCATTTGCATTCTTTCCCTATTCTGTATTAGTTAATAGTTATATAAATATTATGCTTACCCTTAGAGAGAAAATAAATTTAATGTGTTAAGATAAACACAGTTAGAAAGCTATGTAGTGGTTTTAGTAAAACATTCTTTAAAGTGTTTACCAGAATAATTAAGCAAATGTATCTAACTAAATAAAACTTCTGGAATAGAGGAATCTTTCTTTTAAACATTTCTAGAAAGACTACCAGTAGAAGGTAAATGGTCAGATTCATACACATCTTTCTTTGATTTAATCATCAATCTTAAATTCACCTACTGTACCAGAGTACTACCTCTTCGGAGGTGTGGAAAAATACAACAAGGAATTTTTTTTTATTCTCTATCAAAATATTTAAAACCCTAATTCATTCATTCGATTACATATTCTACCAGGATTTATTTATCTATGAACAATAAGAGATTTAACTATCTAATTTTAAAATCAAATGAATCATTCATATAAATGCATAAACTCCTAAATTCATACATTCCAGTTCCTATGCTTGCATAGAGAAAATAAAATAACATTTAGAACCTGGTAATATAGCAGATGAGACAATAGCCTAAGGAGCCCATTCCACCCAACCAATTCCTGAAGACAGCTTAGCTGCAAATATTAGGACCCCCGAACCTGTCTAGTGGTCCAGCTGGTTGAAAGCACTGGGTGAGAGAATGGGTTATGAAACCCCTGCAACTCCACAGAATAATCAGCAGTAATACTTCTACCTGTAACAGTAAGAACTCAACTAAAACAGCTGCACTAGTTCAATAAATCAACATTTTCACACTCTAACACTTCTGCCTTTCCCCTCCATCGAACCTCTTGTGCACCAATTTCACTCAGAAATTTCACAAGTAAAAATTGAACAACCTCAGTTGAATTCGATGGGTAGTTTATCAACATGCCTAGGTCTTTTGGGTCAGTTTTTCACTTAATGAGCCACCTGCTCTTATTCCACTTTCTTGGGGAACATGACCACACAAATAGGGAAGTTGTCTCTTCCAACAGCTAGAAGTAGATTGAGGATGCTACCAAGTGTCAACCTGCTCTCAACCTAGTCTATTCCACCAAGTAGCCAGTAGACACTCATTTAACAGCCTCCTTAAGCTGTTGTCTCATCTTTTATTTATTAATTAATAAAATATTCAGCAATTAAATACAATCATCCTTGACCCCACTTGGTCAATAATTACAAATTTTACAATAAAATTAAAACATGACGTCTTCTCAAACATAATTTTTTTTTGCAATTTGGGGTATGTGACAGGAGAGGCTACAACAAAAGAACTTAGAGAAGCTGAATCTGAGATAGAGGTTTCATATTGTGAACTTGAACAGGGTCCTTTTCTTGGAGAGGATGATGAAGCAAAAAAAGAGAGACCAATTGAGAGTCTCATGAATTCTGTAAAGAATACAGATCTATTTATGGAGGAGATGACTGTGAAGTCAAATGAGCCCAAGAGGTCTTATGTTTTTGAGATTGATGATTTGGTTGTGATTGCAAGTTTTGTTGCAAATAATGGACAATCTTTTGAAACTATCTTAAAATTTGATGAAGTCATTCTAATAAAAGAAAAAGTTGAGCAGTCACCTTGGACTGTCATGAAGTCTGAAGAAGAAGAAAATGTACTTTTCAAAATCATGATAACTGAGTATAATTCTGGTATAGATGGTATGGAGTTGATGTTATGTTCAGACCAACACAAAAATAGGATGCCAAAAGAGATATCAACAGGGACTTCAGAGTCTCGTGTTTTTGAAACTAATTATTGGTGTATGTTTGCAGGTATTGAAGAACTATTGAGTGATGTGATTATGCAGGGAGAAACTGAACAATTGTCTTGGGATATCAAAGATAATGAAGCAAGAGGAGAAATGATTTTCAAAAGCATGACAACAGAACATAATTCTATTGTGAAAGAGGATGAAAGTGGCATACAACTTGTAGCTCATACTATAGGAGAGATAGAGTTCAGTGAAGAAATGAAGCTACTAGAAGAAATGATTGAGACAAAAGAGTTCTTAGTTGAAAATGAATTCCAGGATAATGAATATGACGCATAAGAGGAACTAGCTAGAAGTCTCGTAAAGTCTTGGGAGAGTTCATATCAGCAAAAGAATGTGCGGATGAGTGATGAAATTTTCAATATTTTTGGAATTAATGAATTGTGTGTATCTGTAGGGGTAACATTTGATGAACTTTGTAAGGTTGTCCCAGAGGTAAATGAAGAAACATAGGAGTATCCATGTACTCTTGACATGGATCAAAGCCATAAAATTGTTTTAGAATTGAAGGATGAGATGCCATGGTCTCATGAAGGTAAACCGAAAAGAACACTTGCATATTTGGATAGATATGTTGCTGACAGAGAGGAGAAATTTGCATGACACAAGAAGGGACTATATTGTCTCAAAGGGGTGATCAGTACCTGAATGAATTTGTTGTTGCAGGGTTGACTACTGAAGACGAAGAATATTTTTCTAACTTCAGAAACTACGATGAGGAATTAAAAATGTTAGAAGATTGGTTGAATAATCCAAGGATTGATAAAGATGATTGTTTAATGTTTGATTTCAGCATTGTAAAGGAGCAGATAGAAGGCCAAAACACTAAATTATTTTATAATTTAGTGGACAGCAGCAGAAAATGAAATAATATGTGAAAATTGATGATCTTATTTCCATCTTATTTGTATATGATGTATATATTGTAATTAATCATGGTGAGGAGCTAAAGGAAAAATCCCCACCATGGATTATCGTTTCATGTTTCGGTGATTAAAATCGATGCTGATGGTATTTTATGCTAGCTAGGCACGATATAATGTTGGACACCATGTAAATATGCATTTTAATGAAAATACCCACAACCAGCTATGTCAATGCAACCATAATGAAAAGGGTATGGTTTCCTAAGGATAAGGGGGGGGGGGATGTCTAAGCCTTGGGAGCCACTAGGGAACAACCCAATGTCAAAAGGTGAGCCCATCTAGCTTTCAACCATCTTTTGTCTTACTCACATTTCCTTGTCTCATTCAACCATCGAATTAATTCCATGGAGTTAGTTGGGGGCAGTTATTTCCCTGGGAAAACGTCTACGTGGGCAACTTTAGTGTTGGAAGGATTGCCAGTCCTTGACCACACACTCACACATACCTAGGCCCAGGAAACCATCCATCCGATCATTCCATAAGCCCTCATTCCACATGCATGCAGGCACTCATTTTTCCTCACGTAGGCAGGCATTCATGACTGTTCTTCCTTCCCGATTTTGTTATGTGTAATTCCTTCACATTGTGGGTCTATGTATGTGAATCCCTTCACGATAGGGGTCGTTTTCTTACTCTTACATAGACTAAGTGATAATTGTTGTCTTCCTCCATGAATTTGGGTTTGCTGTGAGTTGTTGTTGAGTCGTTTTGGCCATGTTAGGGCCATAAACGACTCTAGAATTCAAGATGCTCGGTCTGAGTTGTGTTTACCTTATTTCCATACCCTATTTGGACTCTTAGTGGTTCTACCTTCAATTCCAGAGTTGTTAATTATTGTGTGCATACCATTGTTGGTATTCTTGGACTGTTTTGGAGTGGAAATGGGGAATGAGTCTGCTTGACAAACCTAGTGTGTGCAGGAACCTCACAGACAAATTTAGATGGTTGGATTTATTCTTTGCACCCCCTGAATAGCATTGGAAGGGAAGGCATGGCCCGAGGGACTGTGTAGTAGAGAAGGGGATGCTTCCTTGCGTTGGGTGTGTGTGTGGATGTTTTAGAATGCAGGCTAGTTCTGGTGTAGGTGTCCATAGCTTGTCTGCGAGACCACTAGCTTAGCAGCCAACTTTTCCATATCCCCGATGCCTGATAAACCCAACTGTGTTGGCTTGGATGAGTTGTGTATCCTTGGATACGTGTGAGATTGCTAGTTTCCCCTTATTCCTTGTGGAAATCATGCCCAGCTCAGGGGTGGAAGTGTTGCTGAGACATTAATGAGCACACTGGCCTATGGTTGGGTGGAACATTGCAGCGACGTAGATGGTCGTGGGACAAGCTACTGCTAATATAAGTATTCTTGTCTATCTCATATTTGCAATTGTAATTGATGCTTAGTGAAATGATGAACATGTTATATGTTGTGAATTTTTAGTTGTGTGGAATGAATTCATTTTGCTTCCACTGTATATTTGATGAATTACACATCTGCACATGTATGTTCTTATTTCACTGCATTATTATTACTATGTTCACGGGGCTTGGATTGTCCGGGCGCTTGGTTAGCATGTTGAGTCGTGCCCTCTCCGCCAGTCAGAGGGTTGGGGACATGATAGGGGTCAAGAACACAATAATATAGGGTTGTTTTCATGAGTTACTAGGTTTGAAATGGGTTGCATAAACATGCAATAAGTACCCTAGCGATTATGAAATCTAATGCTGAAATTTATCATGAAATGGCTCCCTAAAGATGCACCTTTGGCAAGTAATTTGACATAGACCCTCCCAATGGAATAATAAACCTATAATCACTCCTATATATGCAAATTACAAGTATTGTACTAACATTAAAGCTTATAAGAAAGAGAAGGTAGTACCATAAGCTTTCTTCAATGTAGCAAAAATTACTATTTAGTGAATCAAATTACTAACCTTTGCATGAGAAGAATTTAACACCATATCCAAGATTGATATTTCCAAAACAATGTTGCTTCACATTAACAAGAAAGTCTCCATAAGCATCCAAATCCTCTTCAATAAAAGCAATCTCCCAACAGCCAATCAACTCAAGTGAAAAAAACCAAGCATTCCACCACAAAGAACCATCTCTTCCATGAAAATGCTATATCAAACCATCAAAAAGATGAGCAAGTTCTTAAATGTACACCATCATGAGTCATTCTCCAAGCCAATCTTTTTCAACCAGGATTAGGTCCTCCCATATAGAGGAATCCTAATTTGGACTCAGGTACTTGGGGTAGATTCTTGAGTTGGACTCGAGAATGACTAAGCCTTCGTATAAAGGTTATTCCTCCCATATAGAGGTGAATGCTTTGATTGATCAAATTGATGATGTTGTAAAGTATTTTTGGACAAGGCTGCAGACTTGTATGACAAGTCAAGATTCTCATGTGGACCTTCCGTATAAAGGTACCCATTTAATGTTGTGTGATGTATTTCTAACCATGATCGCCCATTTCTATTAAGTTTCTTTTAGATATTGGCCAACTCTAGAGTGAACTACTTTAGCATATGATAATTTGGTCTAGGGTAATATAATATGATCACAACATCCAATAAATCTTCTTAGTATAATCCTATATGATAGATAATTAAAGTTAGCACACATTGACCATGCAGTAAAAGATAAGAGATAAAGATAAATGCATAGAGAACAACAGAAAATTGAAATTGCCAATAAAGACACCTAAGCTAATTAAAGTGAACTCAAATTGATAAAGCTTCAGTTAAATATGTATGCCTCAATCAATGCTTTCAATTAAAGCATTATTTAAATATTAATGTAGGCAATCAGTTAACTAAAGCAGATATCAGTGATCACTTCAATAAAGCAATCAACATGATTTCAATTAAGAATAAGTTAACTAAAGTGTTAATAAAAGGAATTAGTTAACTAAAGTGTTTTGCATGATGACACTTTTGTTAAACTAAAAGACGACACTTGAGTTACACCTATTCCATGAAGAAACTTAAGTTAGCATGTTAACTAAGTGATCCTACAGATAATTAAGAGGCAATTTCAATATGAAGTCAGTCAAGCATGATTTAATGCCAAAGAAGAAAGGCATTACACATTGATTGAGCATGATGAAGAAACCGAGGTGCAAAATAAGTATCCAAGGAAGGCAATTTTGCATTCATTCGCATGGGAGGATAAATTCCCCATTCAATGATTCATTATTCCTTGCATGGAAGTGTTTTGACATGTTATTTATTGTAATGAAATCATTGGAAATTTCATTCGATTGATATCTCTTCTCTATTTCTTTGTATCTACACCAAGGGTGTTTTATGATCTCTTATCTTCCAAAATCAATAGTTTATTGTAAAATTTCTATGTCATCTATCATAATTATACTAAGAGTATTTTATGGGTTTTTCATTCTAATTATTCTGAGGGTTTTCCCAGGGTATATGCAGTGTTATGGTTGAATGCTTTATGTGATTGAATGTTCTATTGATTCAAGTTTCAATATTTCCACACTTAAAGAATTAAAGTTCAAAATCTCAACAAAGTTGCACAAAATTCAACACAAGCCACATACAAATGGAACGTCATCTCCTAATACATCCCATAGCTACTTACATAAAGATCCATCAAACAATCATTGGTCCATCCATACCATCATCAACTTGCAACTTGTGATGAATGTGTGATAAAAATCGCATGTGTACACTCTTACAAAATTGGGGGTAATAGTTGGCTCCAACTGTGGGACATGTGCTCTTCTTGGAAGCCCATGAGAATATCAGAATCTTGGAATGTACTTGTCATAAATGACCATCAACTACAAAAAAACCATGGAGTGGGATGGATAACCTTAACATCCCTAAACACCAAATCACATCCAAGAGTTTATTACTTCAAAATTTATCTTTGCAACAAAATGGCATAAGCCAACAATGCCAAAAATGAAATCTAATGCTCACATGTTGAACTTATTCAGTATATTATAATGTTCTACTAACCGTATTCTTCCTACCCTACTCTAAACATGAGATCAAACAAATGTTAGGTGAAATCATAAGCCCAATATAGCCACCTTAGCATTTCATCAATGCCATGGCATATTCTCTTGTGTTTGGTCACCAACCAAAACATAGATATGTCAAATTTCCAACTAAATCCATGTTGGAATCTCCATGAAATGCATGTTGAATCTGAAATGATCCTCTAAAGAAAGCTAAAGTTACCAAAATTGTGCCAAGAAAAGCATGCACCATCACAAGACTCTAGTATTCAAGTTTGGATAGAACTAGTGTAAGCATCCTCATAGCTAAAAATGTCATAAATCAACCCATCATCATCATTAATCATCTCAAACAACATGGGCTAAGTGAGCTCTTAAAAAATGTGACACTCTTCAAGATCATTCTCCACAGTAGATGAATATGAGATATGACATAAAAATAAAAATAAAGAACGGTCCCAAATTTAGAGCTTGAAAACACTTTTTTGTTGGCTGGAAATTTCTGCCATAAAGTTCCACATTAACAATTTGTGGCCCCAAACAAATATCTACATTAAAATAGTAGTTGATAAAAACACATGCCAAGAATGGAAAAAAATGGAAGAAATAGGTGGTTGGAAATTGTTGTCATAAAAATATTGGTATACCATATAATTTCCAACACTAAAACATATTTTACAGTTGAAACATATTAGACAATACATCATCAAAATATGACATAAAATATGGCTGAATTTTTTTTGTATTTTCAATCCCATAAACCTGTTCCATCTGTTTAGAAAAGTCTACATCAAAATTCCTCAATCATGGTTGTATATTACCTTGACAATTTGGCCACCCAACAACCTTAAAATTTAGAGGAGATGGTTGAAACAAATCTACAAAATATGCTCAACATGGTGCCCAAATCTGCATTATGAATGGGGGTATATGATTGTAATTTCTCTTGCAAATCTTCTATGATGTTAGGTTGTTCCAAAAGCTCAAAATTTACATTTTATTGTTATATGCATCACCATAGGTATCCTAGATGGGATTTCCAAAATTTTCAATGGAATATGTCTCTACTTTGATCAACAATGTAAAATATAACATTTAATTCTTCATGAAATTGAGAGATACATGCATTAGTAATCTCATTATCAAACAAGGGTTTGTATTCAAGATTTTCCCTTTCAACAACATCATGGTACATATCATCTACTTCATAAATTTCAGAAGGGTTATAGGTTACCAAATCCTTATCTTTATGTGGAGGTGAAATTGATGCTTCCATGCTTTCTTCAACATGCTCTTGTTCTTCAATGGAAACATGAAATGTTTCCTCTACTTCAACAAGGCCCTCAAGCATTCCCTTGATACATTCAAAATGGTGCATAAATTCTTCATGATGCTTAAGATTCTATTTCTATCCAAATTTTTCAGTCAAACTTGAAAAGATGATATTTCTCCTTTACCCAAATCATCCTTGCAATCCTTGACATCATCATCAAATGTAGCTACAAAAAAATTCATCACTTTATCCTCATAATCGAGACCAAGATTGAACATTACCTTTATGAAGGATATGCCATGCCCTACTATTGAATCATGATATCCATGGAACTTCAAGCTGTACTCATAATATTTTTTGATAATGATATTATTATACTCATGTGGATATCTAGGGATATTTGAAAAGTAAAATTGACAATGGAAATAAGGATCCGCATCCACCATACTTGCTCAATATAAATAGTTGAAATGCATGGATGTGATGTAAATCGTACCATAACAACTATGGACTTGGAAAGGTGAATCCTCAAGTGCATTCAAAATGTTGCTTTCTTTACCCTTACAAACAACAAATCTTCAAAAATATCCAAGGAATAAGGGCTTAAACTCTTCATTAAGCCATCGTATGAGTAATGGATCTTCAAAAATTTGCACTCATAAAATTTCATGAAACATAGCCTTCAATTTTCTTCTTTAGGAAATGGACTTCATCCCTGGTAGTGGCGCCAAAATGTTACCACTCCAATTAGCATCCAAGTGGAAGAATAGTCAGAATTTTTTGTTATCTTTGGGGTAACTATAGGAGAGGTATCATTGTCACCTCAGTACACTTATCCTCTCCCTTTTGGTCCACCCTCCGTAAGTCAAGCAGGGCTTCCCTAAGAATTGATAGATTGAATTAAGCCTTTTGATGAATAACAGAATCAATTGGTTGATTGAAATCCAAAGCTTCGCTTAGAAAAAATTCAATTTTAAAATGAACACAAAGTTTGCATTAAACATATTACATGAAAGATTGAATATTACAGCCATATAAATCCATTTTAAATCTGAAATTTAAGTGAGACAATAAAATAGAATTTCCCTAATTTAATTAGTGACCAAAATCACTTCCAAAACATGTCTTGAGATGAGTTATTTTAGAGAAGGTTACTATAAATCTGATATGTGCATAAATTATAACTTAGATTTGCAGAATTTTAGAGAGGGATTGCTGAAGTAAAAAAATGATCATTCATTTGCGTGCTACTTGAGGCTAACTTAAATTTGTTTTTTGAAGACAAATGAAATTGATAATTTTCAGAATTTAAGCTAGCTAAAACAAGCCTAAGAATGATATGAAAATTGTTTTGAAACCCTAGACTTGAAATTTGAAACCTTCAATATTAACTAGCAAAGTAAATGAGAAAACAAATTTAATTTTTCAATCAATCCTGGGACATATGGGGTCATGACCACAATCTTAAAATGTTGTTTTCCGGGGCTACTAAGGCTTCAATGGGATGCATACACATGCCATATGTACCTTAACTATTACCTATTGCAAAAATTTATCATGAAATGGCTCTCTAGAGATGCACCTTTCACAAGCAATTTTACATACACCCTAGCAATGAAAATAGTAGACCTGCAATCACTTATATAGTTGCAAGTTACAAGGATTATACCAAGATTAGAACTTACAAGAAAGAGAAAGTAGTACCAAATTTAGCAAATTTTACTAATTAATTAATTTAAAATTACTAACCTTTCCATGAGAATAATTCAACACCATTTACAAGCTTGATATTGCCAAAACAATTTTCCCTCATATTAACAAGATAATGTCCATAAACATCCAAAGCCTCTTCCAGAAAAACAATATCTCAATACACAATCAACTTAAGTGAACAAGCCAAGCATTCGACTAGAAAGGACCATATATGTCATGAAAATGATATATCATACCATTAATGAAGCATGAGCAAGTCACATACAAGTGGAAAATCATCTCCTACTACATCCCATATGTACTAGCATGAAGATCCATCACACAATTACTAGGTCATCCATAGCATCATCAACTTGTAACCTCTACTAAATGTGGGGTAAAAATCACATGTGTACACCCATGACATAATGGGGGGTGACACCACTCAACCCAACCAAAATCCTAGGTGACTTACCCAAACATTTTAAGACGCACATGAGAAAGTAGGTGCACCCTATTAGTTTTTCTAATCTAATTAACTTGAATAGGATCTTTATTATAAAGAATAACAAGCACAACAAGATACACAAGATAGAGCAAATACAAAAGACACAAATATTTTCATCGGGGAAACCATAAAAGGATAAAACCCCGCAAACTTCCTCATAATAGTTATGTCACTAAGACAATATCACAAGATGGAAAAACCCAATAAGAATAATTCGTTTGCATATATCTCTCTCTCCTTCGTGTCCTTCTCTCTCTCATCATGTGAACTTGAGTGAGTGTGGGTGTGTATAAATGAGGGAGGGTGTTTCCCTATTTATACCCTTCAAGTGACTGACCTCCCAACATGATTGGGCCGACTTCTAACCCTAACAGGGACGACTTCTCCTAGAGGGACTCTGAAATTACACGTCTCCGAAGGGGTACAATAACATAAAATGATAATATACGTCAGAATATCTTCTGAAGTTACAAATAACACAACACTCCCTATTAACTAGGAAGGTATTATCTCTCATTGCAATCATCAACATGTCTGGTTAAGTCATCATCATATTTGCTGCCATAATTCTCATCTTGTCGATCAACGAATAGTATTATCTGTCATCGAAAGTTTCTACAAATCCAACCCTATTTCATGTTGGGTGTAGGCCTAGTCCTCATCTCTTCATCATATCCACGAGGAAGCCATCGCGTAGGTACAACCTAGGAATATTCATTACATTTCCAATTCAGTCACCTATGCCTCCTACCATCATCTTGTCGTATCCATATCATCTCGTTATCGTACACAAAAAACACAGAGCACGTCCCATATGCATATCACAGACTATTTGTGTTCTACCAACATATGAACATGCAAGGATATTTTACGTCACTGAGACAACCTGTATCTTCCATTATGCGAGAATTGCCTAGGAGCACACCAAGTGTATTACGTCTCTCTACGGTCAACCTACATTCTACAAAAATAGGGGCATGCTAGGATCTTTCACATCACTAAGACAACTTGCATCTACCACTATGTGAGAACTTCCTAGGTGCAGACCAAGTGCCTTGTGACTTCATCATCTCCAACATGGGAACACACACATACAGGGATTGATTACAACCAAACAACCTGTGTAGCACACCAGGATATTTTCCATTGCAAGTCAACCTCAAGGACTTATTACATCCAAACAACCTACTTCTAGGATATTTTATACTTCAGATAACCTTCCAGGACTTATCACGTCCGAGTAACCTGTGTACCACACCAGGATATTTTACACTCCAGGACAACCCACAGGATTGATTACGTCCAAGCAACCTGTGCACCATGTCAATATATTTTACACTCCAGGAAAACCTGTACTAGGAATGATTAAATCCAAGTAACCTGCATATTACGTCAGCAGATTTTTCGCTCAAGGAGAACCTACAGGATTGATTTCCCCCAAGAAACTTGTGTACTACGCTAGGATCTTTTCCGCTCAAGGACAAACTGCATGTTTTCCCATGTGATATCTCATGCATATGCATCTTTTGGTCTCTAGTCATCTCTAGCATAGGAGCATGCCAAGATATTTTATGTTTCCAAAACAACCTGCAGCTTTGACTATGCTAGAATTCGTTACTCCCTCTTTCTAGGGGCCTCGTTTTGGATCACACTGAGTATTTCTCTAAAGTACTTGAAATTCACTATGGCTAGTGGATTGGCAAAAAAATTGGCTATATGATCGTGTGTTTCCATGTAATAGAGCTTCACTGCTCCTCTCTGCACCATATCCTTGATATAGTGGAAATTGATCTCGATGTGCTTCGACTTGTCATGGAACGTCGGGTTCTCCGACAACTTCACACAACTTTATTTGTCACAATCGATACAAATCTCATCTAACTGAAGACCAAAGAAATGAGTCAGTAGATTCCATAGCCATGCTACCTCACAACTAGCCGATCAAGTGACAACATACTCTGCCTCATTTGTACTGACGCCATATAGGACTGCTTCTTGCTAAACCAAGAGATCATATCGGATCCCAAGCTGAAGCAGCAACCCAAAGTGCTCTTCCGATCAGTGGTGCTACCTTCCCAATTGAATCAACATAACCGTGCAACTTAATCTTCTGATTCGCATCATACTTGAGACCATACTCGATTGTACCCTCTAGGTACTTGTTGGCCTGATTTTATGAATCTAGGCCAAAAAGGAGGTTTTGTCCACACAATCAGCTTAAAGCAGCGTCTGGTGTGTTTGAATTAACAAAACCTCACAGGTTGTGGTCCTGCTACCAACTAGTTTGTCTCTTAAGGAGAACGTAAAACCAGCAAAATCTAACCTATTCTAATGTTTATTTTACCTAAATAACTAAAATATCCTAAGGTTGATTTCTTAAGGAAAGACTTTGATTTTGGGAATTTTTTTGAATATGAAAACTTATGTAAAGTATGAAAAATGATCTAACAATTGTTAACTAAACTTAAAAATAAAATTAAAATTTAATTATTCTATCTATTCTATTTACCCCTATCTCAGCTGAGATCAAATTTAAGATTATATTAACTATTAATCATTACAATTGAACAGAAAGACTAAAGCATAATTCAAACAGACACATTTAAATCATGACTAATAAGTCACTCTGTTATATGACAACAGAACTGAAACCTAACCTACAAATACACAGTTAATTTCAACTGTCTGAAATTGATTAATAATTAATTATCAAGGTAGCTATTTGAATTTAAGATAATGCCTATTTTAGAAATCGCTGTCAACATACAAATGAAATTTTAAATAGATAGAAAATTATATCATTACAACCTAGATTTATAGTAAAAATACTAATAAACAAAATCATAATGAAATATTCATTCAAAATACTAACTTGAGTTGATAAAGTGAAAGATATAATTAAACATCAGTATGTCACATCACACTGAGTTAAATATAAAGACAGAAGATAATACGCCGAAATATATATATATATATATATAAATCCAAAAAACAAAATACCAGTAACAGTATCTGTTTGCAGATGTCCAGTAGCATTCACATCAAAGGTTCAACTTCAAGTATGAGATAGTACCAGTAAAAAGATATATTTCAAATATGTTTTTCTTCCAACACTCCATCCCCCTTTGTTCATCAAAACTCTTAACTTATATACTACTATGATTCAGTTTTCCCTATTAATGTTGCATGCAACATTATAGGGTTCATCTAACTAAAACCAAGGGCATCTAATTACACCTATTACTATAAACAGAAATCGACTAGCCTGAGTCGAGGCACTTTAGAAAATTCTTGCCCATTGATGGAACTCTAGCTCGTAACAAACAGCCACATCTCCATGTCAACAGATTAACCATGTCATGAAATTCTGGAAAGGGGTGGTGACAAATCCTCCTGCATTGAATTTAAACGAAGCATCTTATCAAAACCAATTTTAAACACATATAACAAAATAACTTGAATTTTAAATGCATGCCTGTTAAATCTCCGATTTTACAGGTATGTAAAACCAGAACGACCATTACCTATTTTGCAGCGACATAGGAAATGAGAAAATCATCAAGTTTCATTATGAAGAGCGACTACTCTTTGAGCTTCTGCTAGTTTAGCCTTTAACCTGACAATTTTAATGTTTTGCTTTTCAATTCGTTCAAGTAGCAGTTGATTAGTATTTATGATTGACTTCTTTGATTTTTTGTATTGATTATTCTTAACGCTCATGTTTTTCCATCTATCAATCCACTCCAGCAACTCTTTTCTAAAAGTTTTGTTTTCCTCTTCTAATAATGTTGTGCTGGATAAGCAATGCTTGAGTTTTCCTTTAAACTCTGTAATTTTATCCTGGTAAACATTACCTAATACATGCTGCAGAGTTTCATCTTCATTGGATACCTGAGGAGAATGAGGACTATCACAATGTTGACTATGTGATAGTTCAGGATCTGCAACGTTTGTGTTTATTCCTGGTTGATTGCCCTCAGCCTCATCTGATGTTGCATTACTTCCCTGTGCGAAAGTAGGATTATTCACATTCATTGCATTAGGAACAGATGACAGGATGTCATCCTCAATGTCGACAACTACAGTTTTAGCAACTGCAGGCTTAGAAGCCTATTGATCAACCTTATAACCTGAAATCAAATGGATATTATGCATCCTCCTCGTGACTCTTCTTGAAAACGATAGATTTTCAAAACCAAGCCCTTCCTTGTCACAGCAAATTTGAGCCAAATGATCTAATCTATGCATAGATTCTCTGTTACATTCATCAAGTTTATTTGTTTCAAATGAATTTTTACATTCAACATTATTATCAATTTCACCTTTGGTTAATCCTTCTTCTATTTTTGCAAGGATGCTATCACTCTTACCAGATAAGGGTTTATCCAAGACTTCTCTAGAACTGCAAGGAACTGAATCCATGTCATCATTCTCACTGATCCCTTTGTTTATGGGCATGCTTGCATTCTCGAATCCCTTAACCTCTGATATATTTTCAGAAGTACTATTAACCCCTGAATTTATGACCTTTCGTTTCCTACGAGTTCATGGGGATGGGTTAGGCCAATACTGCGTCGGCCCTAACTGACAGTCGACTAAAAACTTATCCCAAGACTTTCCCTCGGCAGATAATTGAAATTGAAATATAATTTTTATCAACCCATGGTGAAAAAGGCTACTGTCAGGGTTACTAAAATTTCTAACAGTCTATGACATTTTCTTTAGACTTTGCCATAGATAGAAAGGCAAATTTAGCTTGTAACCCTTTACTGATAACAGAAATCGTAAATGGTATAAGTGCAAATGGGAATATCGTCCACAATAGGACACGTACCTTACTAGGATTTCGTAGTAAACTCTCCATTCGAGCTTCAAAAATTTCACAGGGACGCCTATTTTCAGCTTCGTATCATCCGGCAATGGCATTAACAGAGCCAAGCATTTCTTCTTATTGACCATAGTGCCCTTAAACCAGCGTTCTCCAACCTGTGGGAGCTTAGTGGCTTCTGCAATCTTATCCTCATTGATAACAAACTCAAAACCCCCAATTTGCACCCTGTCATCTTTAAAGTTCATGGCGAACAGCTTATTAATCTCTACATGGTGGCCATCGAAACTCCTAAATAAATGTGCCCACCCCATTTTCTCGAACTTCATGGCAACTTCCTGGTCAGCTTCTATAAGTTCAGGCCCAGAAATCTCAAAATGGTTCAGAGGAGACATGGTTTCTTCTACTCTCTCCTGGCTTCGAATTGAAATGAACGGAGAGGTGAACACAGAGGGAATAGGTATCCACACATATGACATGATGGATGGTCCTCGCATGCTTCAAATCTAACGAAGATACAATCTCTGAACCTGCCATTTTAGCCGAATTTTAAGCAGTGATAAGTGCCGCAACTTCACATTATATCATGATTCATGCTAGTTTATCTATGTTTAACCACGACTGGTAGTAATAACCACTAAGTTGGCGAACCAGAGATATGGTGATTGATAGAGCATCATTTCAACCATTGATTATGGACAGTGGCTAATAATTAACAGGTACATCGACGTAAATTGAAATGACTATCAACATTTAACACTGTCAATACGATACCTCCATATGCTCACAGCTGTCGACTTTGTCAAGAGGTATAAGCCACATTCTCATACCAGCTCATTAATCCAAATGATAATCGTTTATCAACTTGACAAATGGCTCATTGTACACTCAGCTAATCTTAACAGTCATCTCCAGTTTAATCATGTTACGTGGTGTCATGCAGGGTAAATAAAATCGCATACTCTAATGTTAACAAGGCTTGATGAAATAGCTAGATTTAATATCTATGCTATGTATATACAAGACTAAGTTTTAACCCCTTTCAAAACATCCTATCAAGAGAAATCCGATATTAGATTAATAGGATATTAAGCTATGAAACTATCCTATGTAAAACAACTACTTTATTCATTAATTATAAAATTTACAAAAGTTATGGTAAGGTATCGTATAAAATATACAAACTTTAAAAGTCACCATAAGTTTTATGAACTTAGGATTATTAATACCTTGCCCTCGTCTAGTTTAAACACAAGATGCATTTTATTGATTTTCTCTTGGCACATTATTTCAAATTTCTTAAGTCACATAAATTTATCTTAATGATTCAAATGAATTCATGAAAATTTATGAACCTAACTGACAGTTGTTAAAGGCCAAGTTTACCAGGGAGTTTCTTCCAGCTCTCGACACATCATATCATTCTCCTTTGATTAAGAGTACCTTCAGAATCAATGATTCTGAAGGTGCTCTTTCATAATTTTAAATTAATAAATCATATAAAGAGCTGATCTTTCTTCATTTTATTGAGAAATGAAGAGGTTGTTTCTAGCTTCCAACAGTACCTCAATACATGCTTTGCAGATATCCATCAAGAATTGGATTAGGGTGTTCACAGGAAAGCGTATGTCTAGTCTTGTATTCGTCGGGTACATTAATGAACCAATCATCTGACGATACATAGTGGCATCAACTGACTCTGATGAAGCATCACATAGAAGCTTCAAGTTCGATGTCATACGTGTGGCTATTGCCTTGCAGTCCAGCATTTTAAATCTCTTTAGAATCTCCACTGCGTACTTTCCTTGACCAAGGAAAATCCCATCTGCAGTCTGCCACGCCTCCATGCCTAAGAAGTAGTGAACCATCCTTAGTTCTTTCATCTCAAACTCAGTGGAAATCTTCCTCTTTGCATCTACAATGATACCATCATCTCCTGTGAGGAACAGGTCATCGACATAATGCAGGAGCATCACCGATATTCCATCTTCAACATTGAAGTAAAGGTTGGATTCCGCTTTACTCTTATTAAATACTAAGCTCATTAAGGAGTTGTCCATCCTATCGTACCATGTCCTCAGTTCCTGTTTCAATCCATACAAGGCCTTATTTAATTTGCACACATGATTGTGCATGTCATGTGTCTCACATCCCCGTGGTTTTTTACATACACTTCCTCTTCGACTACACCATTCAAGAATGTTGTCTTGACTTCCATCTGGTGTATCTTCCATTTCATTAATGCATCCAATGCAAGTAAAGATATAATGGAAGTGTGCCTCGCTATGGGTGCAAATGTCTCCTCGTAGTCTATGCCTTATTTCTGTGAGAAGCCTCTCGCCACTAATCTTGCCTTGTGTTTCTCGATGCTACCATCTGCAGCATGCTTGATCTTGTAGATCCACTTCGAATTCATGACAGGCTTCCTTTCCAGTCTTGGAATTATCTCTCATACATCATTCTTCGTAATCGACTGGTACTCCTCGATCATGACATCCTTCCATTCTTTCTTTTCTGCATCCTCTTCATAGTTGGAAGGTTCCTTGTCAATGATGTCACATAGTAGGGCCACATAGTTGTTGTAAGATTTTGGCCTTTTCCTTTCTCTTTGCATCCCATCTAGAGCACCATACCTTTTTGCCTCTTATACTAGTTCTCGTGCCCATGCTGGTTTTCTCTTGTGGGAGTCCTTCTTGTGAAGTGTCTCTACATACTCTTGTGGTTCTGCCATGTCATGATATTCAAGGTATTCTAGAATTTCTTCTTCCATTTGCGTATCTTGGACTCTAGTTCCCTCAAGTTCCTTGACCTCTTCAATAGGTATCTTATTGGATTCAGAGTATGTCGAGTCTTCATAAAATGTTACATCTCTACTAATGCCAATCTTCTTGAATCCTGGGAAGTATATTTGGTAGGACTTTGAGGTATCACTGTATCCTAGGAATATTCCCTTCTTCTCCGAAGGATCAAGCTTGGTCCTCTTCCCCTTTGGGATATGTATGTATACTAGGAAGCCAAATATTCTGAGAGGGTTGAATTCTGGTTTCTCTCCCGAGAAAGTTACTTCATGAGTCTTATTGTCGAGTACTCGATGAGGAGTATAGTTATGTAAATACATAGTTGTCCTTGTTGCTTCTGCCCAAAGGTGCATTAGAAGATCTTGGTTATGGATCATTGCTTTTGCTACTTCCATTATAGTTTTGTTCTTTCGTTCCACAATGCCATTCTGTTGGGGATTGTATGGAGTGATTAACTCCCTCTTAATCTCGGCCTCTCTGCAGAGTTCATTTAATTCTTATGAGGTGAACTCTCTCCTGTTATCTAACCATATAGTCTTGATCTTCCTTTCAGTGTGGTTCTCGACCAAGGCTTTGAATTCCTTGAACTTATTGAACACTTCATTTTTCCCTTTCAATAAATATATCCAAGTCTTATGTGAGAAATCATTTATAAAGGAAACATAGTACACATACCCTCTTAGTGAGCTGGATGACATGGGCCTGCATACATCTGAGTGTACTATCTCCAGTATTCCTTTAACTTTTCTTTCACTATTGGGAAATGTCTTCTTTGCATTCTTTCCTTGAGCACATTCTTTGCAAACACCTTCATGTTTTTCCTGGATTTATGGAAGTTCTATGATTGCTTTGCTTGCAATCGGTATTGCTATGTAGTTCACATGCGCAATACTTTTGTTCCATAGTTCACTTGGTTCTATTGAGTCATGAACCAATTCTTGTTCAAGAAGCCTCCGTCTTGTTCTCCAATTACTGTCGCATTATCAATTGTCTTTCCTTTAGGCCACATTAGAACTTGGCCATCAACAAATGAAACTCTCATTCCCTTTGAATCTAGTGCTGAGATGGATAGAATATTCTTCTTCAATCTTAGAACATATAGCATGTCATTCAACTTCAAATATTTTCCGGAGTCTAGCTTGTATGAAGCTTCTCCACTTCCTTTTATGGGGTATTGATAATCATCCCCAAGTTTCACCTTGTGAGGTGACTCATGTTTAGACATATTGGCGAATGATTCTTTGTATCCAATCATATGTTTATATTCCCCACTATCCACAATCCAATCATTGCTTCCATGTGAGATAGTTCCCGTGAGTGTTGAGATTAGGACATACTCTTCATCAGAATCATCCTTCTCTCTTTTCAATCTTTTATTTGTTGGTTCATTGTCTTTGGCGGTGTGAGCATGTGTCTTTTTTTCTTCTCGTTGAAGGATTCTTTTTTCTTGGGACAATCTCTTGCAAAGTGTCCCCTTTCATCACAAGTGTAGCATTAAATGATGGAAGGATCTCTTATGAACTTCTTTTGTCTTTTATGATGATTCTCCTTCTTTTTGTTGTGATGGTGGTTCTCCTTCTTTATGTAGTTTCTTCTGGTGTGATCTGTGAGAGATTGATCTTCAGTTACTCCCATCTTATCTTATCTTATCTTGTTACAAGACACACAAATTTTCATCGGGGAAACCACAAAGGAGAAAACCCCGCAAACTTCATCAAACTAGTTCTGTAACTAAGACAATATCACAAGAGGGAAAAACCCAATAAGAATAAGTTTTATGCAACTATCTCTCTCTCTTCCTTATCCTTATCTCTCTCCTCATGCGAACTTGAGTGAGTGTGAGTGTGTAAAAATGAAGGAGGGAACCTCCCTATTTATACCCTTCAAGTGACTGGCCTACCAACATAACTGGGCCTAGTTCTAACCCTAACAGGGTCAATTTATCCTAAAGAGACTCTGAAAGTACATTACATAATATTGTACTGGGGAATATTGCCTCGACTTACTATAGAGGTTGTACCTCAAGGACCATACACAATAATGACATCCCGAAAGGAGGGAAACACATCTCTGATGGGGGTACACCAACATACAATGATAATGTACAGCAGAATATTTTCCGAAGTTACAATTACAACAACACACCCAACACTTCTTTTTGGGTGAGTCAACCCCTACTAGGTTTCCTAATTATCTTGAACAATTTTCTTCCATTATTTATCTAGAAAGTTCCAATTTTGAGGTGGAAAATGTAGAGCATGTATGATAGGAGCCATGGTGGATGAGTTTAACTATGTCCCAAAGAATGATGTGTTGGGAGATTGTGCCATGCGTAGCGAGGAAATAATGGAAGTCATTAATTGATTCCAAGTGATTGCATAGGGTAAAAGATGTGATAGAGAACAATACAAGTCTAGGTTCATAGCGAGAGGATTCTCTAAGATAGAGGAAATTGACTATGTGGATACTTTCCCTCTAGTTTTATAGTATACTTCCATCAAAACCATTGTCTTTAGCATCAATGTTTGGTTGGTCGTTTTACTAAATTCATGTAAACATCGATTTTATTAATGATCTAACTAAGAAGGATGTACACATTAATCAATAGAGGAGTTTAGAGGTGCATGGGTGAGACATCGATGTGTGTATATTGAAGAAGCTCATTTATAAGTTCAAGAAAATACCACATGCATGGTACTCTAGGATTGATGACTACCTAATTAATTTGGGCCTGACCAACATTATTGTAGATCCTTTATTACTTTTTTTATAAATATGATCTACTTGTCTTGTTCATGTATGTCAGGGAGTTCTAAGAAGCTCAACTACATGGTTCAAGATAGAGTTGGCTCACTAGTTTCATATGAAGGGCATCAACCTTATGCATTGTTTTATGGATCCAGAGGTTTGAAAAGGTATAGGGGAGGTCTTCCTTGGACATGGTAAGTACATAGTAGAGATTCTCAAGAAATTTCAGAATTTGGATTGTAAACCCTTCGTCACTCCTATGGTTATGCATCTAAAGTTAAATGTTGATTAGATTTAGCATTTGTAGACCCTTTTATGTATAGGGAGTTAATTGACTCCTTATGAATATTTGAACAATAGGGATGATATGTGTTGCAATTAAGACTTTGAGCAAATGCTCGGTTTAACCTTGATGGAATCACTAGATTATTGCAAAGCATGTGCTTCGATATTGAAAGGGAACATTCATTCTGGCTTGAGGCATGTGGTATATGGTGAGTTGATGTTGCATGGTATTTTCGATTTTAACTAAGCATGAGATGAAAATTATATAGAGAGTACTTTCGGGTTTTGTTTCATCTTGGGGTCACATATGATAACATGGTTTAGAAGGGTGTATGAGGTAGTGACACTCATTTAGTGGAGATATATGACATGGAAATGAGCTCTACTAGTTGTGAAGCCATATGGATTTGTAAGTTGATAGCATAATTGACCGATCAAATGTTGGAGCCCATTATTCTCCATTATGACAATTGGAGATGTGTCAAACTCATTGAGCCTAACATTTTTCACAATGATTCACTCCAAGTAAATAGATATATAATACAATTTCCTTAAAAATAGGGTTCAAAAGGGTGGGGTGGTTGTTGAGTATGTCCTTCTGATTCATGGGAGGAAGAAATTTTGATAGAGACCCAAGCTAAGGGAAAGTTCAAGATGTTGAAGGAGAGACTTGGCTTTGTAGAGAATATTTTCCTTGCAAAGATTTTACTTGTGTTTCTCAATGAGTATTCTCCATTGGTGTTGTGCAATAGTGATGGTGGATATGTACAATAATGGCATGCTTCAACAAATCCATCATACCACAAGTTTTATGCACAACGGAGGGGCACTTTGATGATGGAGAAACACTAGTTTTATTTGGGAGGCATGCCATAGATATGTAGAAGAAGAGTGCTCTCTAGAGATGCACCATTATCATGAAATGGATCTCTAGAGATGCACCTTTCACAACCAATTTTACATAGACCCTAGCAATTAAAATAGTAGACCTGCAATCACTTATATAGTTGCAAGTTACAAGGATTATACTAATATTAAAAATTACAAGAAAGAGAAAGTAGTACCATAACTTTCTTTCAATTTAGCAGTTTTACGAATTAATGAATTTGAAATTACTAACCTTTGCATGATAAGAATTCAACACCATTTCCAAGCTTGATATTGCCAAAACAATGTTCCCTCGTATTAACAAGATAATATCCATAAAAATCCAAAGCCTCTTTAAGAAAAACAATATCTCAATAGCCAATCAACTTAAGCAAAAAAGACAAGCATTCCATTAGAAAGGACCATCTATGCCATGAAAATGATAAATCATACCATTAATGAAGCATTAGCAAGTCACGCACAAGTGGAAAATAATCTCCTACTACATCCCATATCTACTAGCATGAAGATCCATCACACAATTACTAGGCCATCCATAGCATCATCGACTTGTAACCTCTACTAAATGTGTGGTAAAAATCACGTGTATACCCATGACATAATGGGGGGTGACACCACTCAACCCAACCAAAAGCCTAGGTGACTTACCCAAACATTTTAAGAGGCACGTGATGAAGTAGGTGCACCCTATTAGTTTTTCTAATCTAATTAAATTGATTAGGATATTTACCTGAAAGAATAACAAGAACAACAAGATACACAAGATAGAGCAAATACAAAAGACACAAATATTTTCATCAGGGAAAACATAAAGGAGAAAACCCCACAAACTTCCTCATAATAGTTATGTCACTAAGACAATATCACAAGATGGAAAACCCCAATAAGAAGAAGTCTTCTACAACTATCTATCTCTCCTCCTTGTCTTTCTCTCTCTCATCATGTGAACTTGAGCGAGTGTAGTGTGTATAAATGAGGGAGGGTGTTTCCCTAATTATACCCTTCAAGTGACTGACCTCCCAACATGACTAGGCCAACTTCTAACCCTAATAGGGATGAATTATCGTAGAGAGACTCCGAAAGTACATTACATGTTATTACACTGGGGACTATTGTCCCAACTTACAACAGAGGTTGTACCTCAATAGCCATACACAATAATGACATCCTGAAAGGAGGGAAACACATCTCTGATGGGGGTACAACAACATACAATGATAATATACATCATAATATCTTCTAAAGTTACAAATAATACAACACTCCCTCTTAACTAGGAAGGTATTCTCTCTCGCCACAGTCATCAATATATCAGGTCAAGTCATCATCAGAGCTGCTTCCATAATTACCATCTTGTCGATCATCGAATAGTACTATCTGTCATCAAAAGTTTCTATAGAGCCAACCCTGTTTCATGATGGGTTTAGGCCTAGTCCTCATATAGGTCTTCATCATATCCACGAGCAAGCCATAATGTAGGTACAACCCAGGACCATTCATTACATTGCCAATGTAATCACTTGCGTCTCCTATTGCCATCTTGTTATATCCAGACCATCTCATTATCATGCACAAAAAACACAGAGCACATCCCAGATGCATACCACAGACTACCTGCATTCTACCAACATAGGAGCATGCCAGGATCTTTTACATCACTAATACAACTTGTATCTTCCACTATGCATGAATCACCTACGAGCACACCAAGTTCATTACGTCTGTCTACAGTCAACCTACATTCTACAAACATAGGAGCATGCTAGGATATTTCACTTCACTAAGACAACCTGCATCTACCACTATGTGAGAACTTCCCAGGAGCACACCAAGTGCCTTATGACCTCATCATCTCCAACATGGTAACATGCACATATGAGGACTGATTACAACCAAAAAACCTACGTACCACACCAAGATATTTTTAGTTCCAAGTCAACTTCAAGGACTTATTACATCCAAACAACATGCTTCCAAGATATTTTACACTTCGGATAACCTTCCAGGACTTATTACATCCAAGCAACTTGCATACCACACTAGGATCTTTTACACAACAGGACAACCCACAAGACTGATTATGTTCGAGCAACCTGTATACCATGCCAGGATCTTTTACACTCTAGGACAACATGTACTAGGAATGATTACGTCCAAGTAACCTGCGTACTACGCCAGGATCTTTTCCACTCAAGGACAACCTACAGGATTGATTATGCCCAACCAACTTGCGTACTATACCAGGATCTTTTCGCTCAAGGACAACCTGTCTCTTTTCCCATGTGATATCTCATGCATCTACATCTTCTGGTCTCTAGTCATCTCTAGCATAGGAGCATGCTAGGATATTTTACGTTGCCAAAACAACATGTAGCTCCGACTATGCTAGAATCCGTTACTCCCTCTTTCTAGGGGCCTCATTTTGGATCACACCAAGTCTTTCTCTAAAGTACTTGAACTTCACTCTAGCTAGCGGCTTGGTCAACACATTGGCTATCTTCTCATCTATTGCCATGTACTATAGCTTCACTGCTCCTCTCTACACCATATACCTGATATAGTGGAAATTGATCTCGATGTGATTTGACTTGTCATGGAACATCGGGTTCTCCAACAAATTCATGCAACTTTAGTCATCGCAATCGATACAAGTCGCACCTAACTGGAGATCAAACAAATCAGTCAATGGATTCCACATCCATACTACCTCACAACTAGTTAAGCAAGCGACAACATACTCTGCCTCGATTGTACTTAGCGCCATGCAGGACTGCTTCTTGCTAAACCAGGAGATCATACCGGATCCCAAACTAAAGCAGCAACCCGAAGTGCTCTTCCTATCAGTGGCGCTACCTACCCAATACGAATAAACATAATCGTACAGGTTAATCTTCTGATTTGCATGATACTTGAGACCATACTTGATTGTACCCTTCAGGTACCTTAATACATGCTTTGCAGCAACTAGGTGAACATATCTTGGATCCGTCAAGAACTAGCTCGGGTGTTCACAGCAAAGCATATGTATGGTATCATATTCGTTAGGTACATCAATGAACCAATCATATGATGATACATCATGGCATCAACCGACTCTGATGAAGAATCACACAGAAGCTTCAAGTTCGATGCCATAGGTGTGGCTATCACCTTGCAGTCCATCATTTTGAATCTCTTCAGCATATCCACTACATACTTTCCTTGACCAAGGAAAACCCCATCCGCACTCTGCCATACTTGCATTCCTAAGAATTAGTGCATCATCCCTAGGTATTTAATCTTGAACTCAGTGGCAAGATTCCTCTTTGCATATACAATGATTTCATCCTCTCCTTTCAAGACTCAAGAATAGGTCATCAACATATAGTAGGAGCATCACTGGTATTCCCTCTTCAACCTTGAAGTAAAGGTTGGAATCCGATTTACTCTTAGTAAATCATAAGCTCATCAATAAGTTGTCCATCATGTCGCCATGTCCTGTGTTCATGTTTCAATCCGTACAAGGCCTTCTTCAATCTACACACATGATTGTGCCTGTCATGTGTCTTGAATCCCAGTGGTTGCTCTATGTACACTTCCTCTTAAACTACACCATTCAAGAATGTTGTCTTGACGTCCATCTGGTGTATCTTCCATTTCATTACTGCAACCAATTCAAGTAAATATCTAATTGAAGTGTACCTCTCTATGGGTGCAAATGTCTCCTCGTAGTCTATGCCTTCTTTCTGTGAGAAGCCTCTCGCCATGAATATTGACTTGTGTTTCTCGATGCTACCATCTGCAACATGCTTGATCTTGTAGATCCACTTCGAATTCATGACATACTTCCTTTCTGGTCTCGGAACTATCTCCTAGATATCATTCTTCATAATCGACTAGTACTCCTCGATCATGGCATCCTTCCATTCTTTCTTTTCTGGAATTTCTTCTTCCATTTACGTATCTTGTCTCTAGTTCCCTCAGGTTCCTCGATCTATTCAATAGGTAGCTTACTGGTCTTGGATTATGTTGAGTATTCATCAAATGTTACATCTCTATTGATGTCGATCTTCTTGAATCCTGGGAAGTATATTCGGTAGGCCTTTGAGGTATCATTGTATCCTATGAATATTCCTTTCTTCCTTGAAGGATCAAGCTTGGTCCTCTTCTCCTTTGTGATATGTATGTATACTGGGCAGCCAAATATTTTGATATGGTTGACTTATGGATTCTCTCCTGAGAAATCCTCTTCAAGAGTCTTATTGTTGAGTTCTCGATGAGGAGTACATTTCAATACATACATAGTTTTCCTTGTTTCTTCCGCCCAAAGGTGCATCAAAAGATCCTGGTCTTGTAGCATTGTTTTCGTTTCTTCCATTATAGTTTTGTTCTTTCATTACACAATGCCATTCTGTTGGGGATTGTATGGAGTGATTAACTCCCTCTTAATCCCAAATCTTTGCATAGTTCCTTGAATTCTTTTGAGGTTAACTCTCTGCCATTATCTGACCGCAGAGTCTTGATATTCCTTTTAGTGTGGTTCTCGAACAAGGCTTTGAATTCCTTTAGGCCACATTAGAACTTGGCCATCAACAAATGTAACTCTTATTCCCTTTGCATCTAGTGCAGAGTTGGAGAGAATATTATTCTTTAACCCTAGAACATATAGAATGTCTTTCAACTTCAAAGATTTTTCAGAGTCTAACTTGTATGAAGATTCTCCACTTACTTTTATGGGGTATTGATAATCACCCCAAAGTTTCAACTTGTGAGGTGACTCATGCTCATACATATTGATGAATGCTTCTTTGTATCCCATCATATGTTTAGATGACCCACTATACGCACGCCAATCATTGCTTCCATGTGAGATAGTGCCTGTGAGTGCTGAGATTAGGACATACTCTTCATCAGAATCATCCTTCTCTCTTTTGAATCTTTTATTTGTTGGTTCATTGTCTTCGGCGGTGTGAGCATGTGTCTTTTCTTCTTCTCGTTGAAGGAGTCATTTTTCTTGGGACAATCTCTTGCAAAGTATCCCTTTTCATCACAAGTGTAGCATTGAATGTTGGAAGGATCTCTTATGAACTTCTTTTGTCTTTATGATGATTGTCCTTCTTTTTGTTTTGATGGTGGTTATCATTCTTTCTGTAGTTTTTTCTGGTGTGAGTTGTGAGAGCTTGATCTTCAGTCACGGCTCCCATCTCCTCTTCTCTTGTTATAAGTTGAGCTTCTTCTTGTGTGCATTCTTCTTAGAGTCCGCTGAAAGAGATCAACTTCCTTCTTGCACAAATTCCTTGAATGAATGAATCCCATGATCTTTGGAGGCCATTCAAGGTAGTCATCACAATCTCTCCTTCTTCTACATTCTCTTCAACTACTTCAAGTTGTTCCTTGATTTGAGAAACCCTTGTGAAGTAGGACTGTATAGTCTCTAAGTTTTGTATCTTCACATTCTTCAATTGGTTCCTCAATGGCATCTTCCCATTGATGTTCTTTCCTTTGAACATCTTTGTCAAAGCATCAAATACTTCCTTTGGTGTCTTCAAGGATCACACATGGGGGATGACATGATCCTTAATAGAATTTGCAATGATTCTCTTGGCCTTAACCAAGTTCTTCTTATGAGTATCCTTAGCCTCATATCCCTCTTGCTCTAGAAATTCCTCATTGATGTAATGATCCAAATCACTTTCTTCAAGGATCGAGGAGATTCTGTACTTCCAAGCTCATAAGTTATTAGCTCCTCCAATCTTGTCCTCAAGTTGAGTGTGATGAGTCATTTTTAAATGAGAACCTCAAATGGAAATAGCAAAGATTTAGATCTTACTAATTTGAGGTGTTCGACCTGGTTTTGGAGCTAGCTAACTTAGGGTTTGTTAGAGAAAAAATAATTTTCCACACTTGGAATTTTGGAATTCTGTCTAGATAGAAAGATGCGCCACGATAAGGCGAGTTGCTCAGGAAGGTCCTTTTCTAAAGACTGAGGTGGGAAGCCTCCAAAAATTGATGCCCTAGTTTCTTTGTGCAGTGTCCTGCAATAAAAAATTTAAACTTCTTTGAATTTGGAACTGCTTCCACTAGAAGAGGCGCCCTTATGGGGCGAGTTATCCTAGCCCTCTTTTCTTGATGATATGTGGAGAGAATACCATGAACTAGGAATCCCTAGTTTCCGTTGTTGCATAGTTCGATCTTTTAGAGAGGCTTTGATACCATGTTAGTTTTTCTAATCTAATTAACTTGATTAGGATCTTTATCTAAAACAATAACAAGCACAACAAGATACACAAGACACACAGATTTTCATCGGGGAAACCATAAAGGAGAAAACCTCGAAAACTTTCTCAAAATAGTTTCACCACTAGGACAATATCAAAAGATGGGAAAACCCAATAAGAAGAATTCTTCTGCAGCTATCTCTCTCTCCTCCTTGTCCTTCTCTCTCTCCTCATGCGAACTTGAGTGAGTGTGAGTGTGTATAAATGAGGGAGGGAATCTCCCTATTTATACCCTTCAAGTGACTAACCTCCCAAGATGACTGGGTCGACTTCTAACTCTAACAAGGATGATTTCTCCTTGAGAGACTCTAAAAGTACATTACATAATATTATACTGGGGACTATTGCCCCAACTTACAATAGAGGTTGTACCTCAAGGACCATACACAATAATAACATCTCGAAATGAGGGAAACACATCTCCAATGGGGGTACAACAACATACAATGATAATGCCCATTAGAATATCTTTCGAAGTTACAACTACAACAAAACACCCAACACTTATTTTTGGGTGAGTCAACAACCCCTAAGAGGTTTCCTTATTATCTTGAATAAATTTCTTCCATCATTTATCTAGAAAGTTCCAATTTTGAGGTGGAAATGCAGAGCATATATGACAAGATGCCATGGTAAATGAGTTTAAATATGTCCCAAAGAATGGAGTTGGCTAATATCTATACGATTTGCACCTTTTCATGCAAGTTTGACCGGAATCCGGAAACACGATTTGTTGTTGAAAATGATATTTTTAGTGTTAAAATTGCAATTTGTATTGCAAAAATGGATTCAGGACCCTTGATTACCCTTGGGGCACCCAGATTATGCAATTCCAATCACTAAAAACTACCCTTTGGACAATTTCTGCCAAATTTTGGCCAAAAAACGCGTTGGATTTTAGGTGCAAATGGTCTAGGGTTTAGCATACTACCCAAGGAATTATGTGTGTGAGATTGTGCCATGCCTAGTGAGGAAATCAAGGAAATCATTAATTGATTCCAAGTGATTGCATAGGGTAAAAGATGTGATAGAGGGAAACATAGAGAACAATACAAGTCTAGGTTCATAGCAAGAGGATTCTCTTAGATAGAGGGAATTGACTATGATGATACTTTCCCTCTAGTTTTATAGTGTACTTCCATCAAAACCATTGTCTTTAGCATCAATGTTTGGTTTTTCTTTTTACCAAATGGATGTAAACATTGTTTTTCTTAATGCTCTAACTAAGAAGGATGTACACATTAATCAATAGAGGATTTTTGAGGTGCATGGGTGAGATACCGATGTGTGTATATTAAAGAAGGCCATTAAATACCACATGCATGGTACTCTAGGACTGATGGCTACCTAATTAATTTGGGCCTCACCAACACTATTGCAGATCCTAATCTTTATTACTTGTTTGATAAATATGATCTACTTGTCTTGGTCTCTTTATGTTGGGGAGTTCTAAGAAGCTCAACTATATGGTTCAAGATAGAGTTGGCTCACTAGTTTCATATGAAGGACATCAACCATATGCATTGTTTTATGGATCCATAGGTTTGGCAAGGTATAGGGGAGGTATTCCTTGGACATGGCAAGTACATAGTAGAGATTCTCAAGAAATTTCAGAATTTGGATTATAAACCCTTCGTCACTCCTATGGTTATGCATCTAAAGTTAAATGTTGATTTAGATTTAGCATTTGTAGACCCTTTTATGTATAGGGAGTTAATTGATTCCTTGTGAATATGTGAATAATAGGGATGATATGTGTTGCAATTAAAACTTTGAGCAAATGCCTAGTTGAACCTTGATGGAATCACTAGATTATTGCAAAGCATGTGCTTCAATATTTAAAGCGCACAATTCATTATGGCTTGAGGCATGTGGTAGATGGAGAGTTGATGTTGCATGGTTTTGTCAATAACTAAGCATGATATGAAAATTATAGAGAGAGCACTTTCGGGTTTTGTTTCATCTTGAGGTCATGTATGATAACATGGTTTAGAAGGGTGCATGAGGTAGTGACACTCGTTTAGTGGAGAGATATGACATGGAAACGATCTCTACTAGTTGTGAAGTCATATGTATTTGTAAGTTGATAGCATAATTGACCGATCAAATGTTGGAGCCCACTATTCTCCATTATTACAATTGGAGATGTGTCAAACTCATTGAGCGTCACATTTTTCACAATGATTCACTCCAAGCACACAAACACACACACACATATATATAATACCAATTCCTTAAAAATAGGGTTCAAAAGGGTGGGGTGGTTATTGAGTATGTCCTTTTGATTCATGGGAGGCAGAAATTTTGATAAAGCCCCAAGCTAAGGGAAAGTTCAAGATGTTGAAGGAGAGACTTGGCTTTGTAGAGAATACTTTCCTTGCAAAGAGTTTACTTGTGTTTCTCAACGAGTATTCTCCATTGGGGTTGTGCAATAGTGATGGTGAATATGCACAATAATGTCATGCTTCAACAAATCCATCATACCACAGGTTTTATGCACAACGGAGGGGTACTTTGATGATGGAGCAACACTAGTTTTCTTTGGGAGGCATTCCATAGATATGTAGAAGAAGAGTGCACAAATATGCATGCCACAGTGTTAACATATCTCATGATTTCATTGTTGTTCTTGATTTAGTTGTTTCTCTTCAATTAGAAATTGCAATTTTATTTCTAGTTTCAATTTTATTCTTGCTTTATTCTAGGTGTTGTTTATGAGGGAAGCTTCCAAAAATAGTGAGGGCATAGAGACCCATGAGATAGATGCATGCATACTACTTGTCTTCTCTTTTGTTGGGCACACTAACATAAGAGTTGTATTCGTTCAGGATTGATGCACTACCCTAGGCTAGACCAGGTTAATGTTTATCCTTTTAGCCTACTTGCACTATAAGGATGGAGTGCTTTGATTGCAAACCTTCGTAGGATTTAAATAAGCATCACATAATAATAATAATGAGATAACACAAAACCACATAGCAACACATTTGAGATAGACACACAATATTTATGTGGAAAACCCAAAACCAGGAAAAACCACCATAATAGATCTATTATCTCCCTTGACCTAAAGGGGCCAAGCTAGCCAAGTGAGCTAGCCACCACTCACCTCCAAGTCGCTTTAGAATGGAGCCCCCTCAAGCCTTATAAAGACTTGCTTACATGCAATACCATGGGACAATACCATGGGCTACCAAATACCATTGGCCACGAATACCATGGAATATACCATGGGATACAAGAAACCATGTGCTAGACCTCAACCACCTTTGACTATTACTAAATCAAGAGAAACCCTAACAAACCCAACCCGTGATCTCTAAAGGAATGATAGTGTCTTCCAATATGATGGTTAAAGAATTTGAGTCTTTGAGCTATAACATTGTAAAGTTTCACCGTAGAACACAAATGTAGAGTTTTATGAGTTCATATTTGTGTACACGTTATCATAATTTTATTGTGATTGTCTTCCAAAATGATGGTTAAAGAATTTGAGTCTTTGAGCTATAACATTGTAAAGTTTCACCGAATAGAACACAAATGTAGAGTTTTAAGAGTTCATATTTGTGTACATATTATCATAATTTTATTGTGATGTGTTTATAGAATGTAGCATTTTTTAGAATTTCTATAGAATGTTGAATTCAACTTAGTCAACACTTACAAGTTGATTATTGAGATATTGATTAAAGATCTTATTGATAAAGATTGGAATTTAATCCCCAAACATTTGGTGGTGGGGATTAAAGGTGAACTTGCTTCAAAGGGTTCCAAAGTTATCAACTTGTTGATAGGCATCGTTGGTTGAGTACCACTAGATCACATATGAAGATTGACCTCTAAACAAATTACCTAGTTGTATAGACTCTAAACTACATGAAAGCTTTACATTGAATTGAAGAAAGCATTTTTTTTCTTGATCCTTGATTTTGGATAGCTTCTCTTTAGTATTTGGGAGTGACTCAACCCAAGTGCCTCTTTGGTCATAAGGAAGAGACTCTTAAACATAATATGGGCCAACCAACACTTTGGTATTTGGGAGCAACTCAACCAAAGTGCCTCTTTGGTCATAGGGAAGATAGTCTTAAATATTAATGAACCTCAACCGTGTGTTGTTAGTTTCTTCTCACAATTATTCCTTGGAAGTCTATTGGCCATCAACTTTCATGCAACATGAGAACATATTTAGAAGATAAATTTTGTATTTTATTTGGAAAAGACAAATTAATTTTGTTTTAAAAAAAGGCTAAGCATTGATCCATATTTCCCTAGATTGATGGGGGATTGATATTCACAAACCTAGACAAACATATCCAAGGGAAAGCAAGGTGGAGCTCAAATAAAGGCGTATTCAAAGGCATTTGGAACATTAGAGGGTATATCCTTGCACTATGTCAAGTCCGTTTAGATACTATGAGGGTTCAAGTCATTTCCATAGGGTTCATAATGGATTGTACAGTAACGCTAGCCATTTGGATCATCAATGTAGAGAACATCACGATCATGAACACCACTGTTGGCCACAATTGGCAGTGACAAGTTCCCTTGACTCAAGTTATCCATTTCTATGGAGAAGTAGTCAAAGTAAGACAATGAGGGATGTGAACTTGGACTCTTGTTGACGAACCCACAATTAAATGAATGTGGGGGGGGGGGCAAATCCAAAGGATAAGGATCCTTTTGACATGAGGAATGGGTATTGTGCATATTATTGCTTGAGCCTATCTTGGTTCTAGCTAGCTAGCTTTTTTGTTGTTTTTAGTCCCGCCAAGTTTATGAGATGTGGAACTGAAAAACCTATATAAGGGCTAAGCTCACCAAAATTATAAGGAAAACCATAAAGAATGCCCATATAAAACCCCTCCTAAATACTAAAAATTTAAAATTTAAAAATATAAACTAAAAAATAATTCATTAAAATCTTATACATAGCTACAATACAATAACACATATTATTAGGTGAAACATAATAAATCATAAATAATACAATCACATTTCATTTATTAACATTATATTTTCATATATATATAATATCCAAATCTTAAAATAATTTCATCCTTTTAAAAAAATAAATCAAGACCAACAGCGCTACTACATCTTCTTGTCCCCACCTCAAGGTACTTGTCCTTTCTTGAGTTCTCTAAAAAGAGACATGAAAACAAACCCCTTTGGAAAACCCACATCCCTAAAAAGAAACATGAAAACAAACCCTTTCGGAAAACCCCAATCCCTAGGATGTGAGAAGTGCCTCCCACCTTACCTTAGGAAACTCGCTGCATGTAACAATGTACCTTACTTCAAAAAAATTGTCTTATGTAACATTGTTAAATAGGTAGGCGTCCCCACCGGGACGTATATCGGGCTTGCAGGGTGCTGGATATACTCGGTGCTGGATATACTCTTGGGAGGTTGTTGTTCCCATGGTTGAAAAAAACATTGTTAAATCACTTTCAAACCGACAGAGAGTAATGTTTTTCATTGACCAGTTGGTTGAAAAAAACATTGTTAAATCACTTTCAAACCGGCAGAGAGTAAGGTTTTTCATTGACCAGTTGTGACAAGGCTCCAAAGGTAGGCAACCCGTGAGATAAAGGCTCACCCGGCTAGGCTTTGTAGAGGCTCACCGGACTAGGCTTTGAGACATCTAGACCCCTCATAAGCCACAAGTTATTGGTATATTTAACTTCAGAGCTATTATACTTATGAGGAAAAGTTACTCCATGATTATAAAAATTACATTGTTAAATAACTTTATTTACAAAAAGTTCCTCCATGATTAAAAAATACACATTGTTAAATAACTTTATTTTCCATTCTTATGATTTCTTATTGTTAAATAACTTTATTTTCCATTCTTATGATTTAAAAGAAAACATTGGCCATACACGTTTCCCGAAATTTCACGTTTAACTAGCTATTCATTGTTAGATAACCTTATCATCAATTCCCATAATTTAAAAAAAAACTACATTTCACGTTTAACTAGCTATTCATTGTTAAATAACCTTATTATCAATTCCCATAATTTAAAAAAAAACTACAAACAACAACATTGTTGGGTAACCTTATGGCCATGAACATTTGACTTTCAAGTAGCTGTTCTATTTGTTTCTTTACCATATTACATTGCTTTGAATCTGGACGTTCGAATGACCACTGTATCATATGTTATGACATGTTTCTGTTGGGTATTTATACAGTTTTATCTTAATATATAATAAGGAAGGGACTCTGGCACACGAAAATTGTTGTATGCCACATTTTTATGGGTGTGAAATGATATGTACAGTAGGGAACAACTGCATACTATAAATTTAAAAGGTTAAACACAGTTGGAAAAATATTATGATTCTATGTATTCAAATTTGATGAAATTAATTCAAAGCAAAGGCAGAACAAATAGGATTTGACTAATCTTGCCAAAAGAAATGTTGTTAAATTTAGCTAAAATTTCATGGGTATTTTCCTGTATTTCAAAATTTAATGGGTAATTTCCTGTATTTCAAAATTTTGCTTCTATGCGTTTGCTCCATTTTAAATCCAACCAGATGCTCTGAAAAATCGATCATTTGCTCCATTTTAAATCCACCCAGATTCTCAGAAATAATTGATCAAAGTTACATAGGTACTTCAAGAAAAAACTATCAAAGTTACACAAGGACTGAAAAGTCGATCAAAGATACATATGGAATCAATTTTGATATGTTGGATTCAGAAAAATCACACGTGAGTGTTGCATTTTCTGGCCTCTTTCAGGTTTAATTTCCTCTCTGTCACTGTAAGAACAAAGAGTCTATTTGTTGAGGACTAGGCCAAATATACAGATATCCAGCGGCTGAACCTGCCGCTCTTACACTTGAAAATATCCCTTGAAGAGGAATTCGTTCTGGCACAAAGTGGTTAATAATTATTGTCATCAACTGAAACGTCATTGAATTTAATTTCTACAGCTAAACACAGCGGACCATTCAACTGCAGAAGCTCTCTCTCAGACACAAGCATATAGAACAATACCAGAAATAATTTCGGACCATGGGCGCAGTCACTCCCCTAAAATCAAGTAAATCAACCCGACACCATGTTGGAAAAGATTTCATGCGAAGCAATGCATCCGAACTATTAGCCTTGAAGCAAATAGCATATTTGCATTCATAGAAATGTAAAGTACTCTCCACAAACCACACCATACGGTTCAAAGAAATTCATAAACAACAGAGAAACCCTAAATCTGCCACACCATAGTAATGTGCTCAATCCAAGATTACCAAACAATTTTTATTTATTGAAATCTTAAAAGGATCGTGAAGAGATCCCGTTTATTTCCTAAATGGCTAAACAATGAATCAAGAAAACCGTGTTCCGGACACAGCCCTCGTCCAGAGAAGAATAACCTCCACAAACCAAGGCCTATAATGTCGTATACATATCAGAAATATGTATAAGAGAATAATAATAGCTTCCTTCTCTGATCATAAAAAATGGATCAAAGAGCAAATGCAAGAGTTCTCAGTAAAACCTAGAAGCCAAGAAGGGGATGAATGAGGCGATCAGGACGGTGAACAGGGAAGGAATGAAAGGCATTGAAGCAGCGCCTGGCTCCATTGTCGGACTGGTAGATGGTGCAGTCACATCTGCTGCTGCAACCATTACTGTTCCCACCATAATCATCACAGCGGCCAAGAGAGCTGCATATGTGTATTTGCCTGCGCCTGCCATTCTCGCTCGCAACGCCTGTTACAGCTAGTAGATGTGGAAAAGCCCAAACCCTGAGCACAACTCCTGTCGAGAAAATCTGAATCTCAAACCGACCGACCCAAATTCGAAGCAGCAATGTTTCTTGTTTCAGATTCGAACAGTCGAGCAGAAGATGTGCAGAACACAGATTTTGCACAATGAGAGGGTTGAGAGTCGCGCGTATTAATAATCTCGCCTGCTCCTTTTACAAGACCAACGGACAATTCAGGCGCTCCCCAAAAACAATATAAAAATATCGACGCTTTGTATGAATGACGAGTCAATGCGTTGGAAGAATAAATAGGGACCGTTGGGCTCTTCTGTGTGAACTTTCTTTATTTTTGGGTGACTGACAGCGCCACACGCGGCAAAGAAAAAGGAATAATTTGGTGACAGCAAGGCAAAGGAAGCAGGTAGGGCACGGCATGTGACGGAGAGTCCTTCCTGTTGTGCAAAGCAGAACGGCGGTGCCATCGACATAAAGAAGCGTTTAGAAGCAAGGAGGAAAACAATTTTATGGCATATTTTTCCAAAATAAAATTGTATAATTTGAGTATGGTATTGAAAGGTGTTGAATTTATTTTTATATTAAAAAATATATAATTTGAATAATAAAAATTTAATTTTATTATAAAATAAAAAGAAAATGACTTGAAAATACAAGATGTTTAGTCAACTTTATTTACATGTATTGACCGATAAATGTGTAACCCAATTTGCAAAAATAAACTTAAAGTTGAGGCCATTCACACAACTCTTTATATATGGGGTATAAAGAACTTGTTATGGTTCATTGAGGCCTTGAGCTTAAAGAGCCTATGGAGAGGCATCTTTAGACAAGGTTTATGGAAAGATATTATTTATGCTAATTTTTTTTAAAACTTTCCTTAAATTATTGGATTAGATATTCTAATAAGGTTATAGCTTAAGTATCAAATTTTTGGGGAGGTTTTATGAAGGTTTACCATTGAAGGGTGGGTAATGGCAATTTCATACACTTGGGAGTGTACCCTATTGTTAATGGGGATGAATTTTACTATTTATCTCAACCACTCATGAATCATCTCCTTATGGTTATCACAAATTAGCTCAAGTTAGAAATATGATGATTGGATGCTCTTGTTACCGGTTTATTGCAGGTGATCTGGGCTTAACAGGTCCTTGCAGAGGAATGGACCATGTTTTTCTCAGAGTTAAATCATCTCAGCATAAGACTCTCATAGGGGTTTGATACTTTAAATTGGGAAAGGAATAAATTTGATGGGCAAATAAATGCAAAATCTGCATATGGGCGAATAAATGCAAAATCTCTTCAATTGTTGTTGTTTCTATAGGAAAATGGTGGTTCAAGAAGTTGTGGAAGTGGAACTTGCCACTCAAAATCAAATGTTTCATTTGGTAGTGCTTAGAATACAAGATATTGACATAGGACAATATTATTACAAGAGGTTTTATTGGTCCAAACTTATGTATTATGTGCAAAAATAGAGCTGAGAATGTTGATCACATGTTTGCTAAATGTACATTCACCAAATTTGTTTGGTTTGAAGTTCTTTTAGTTGTTCACATTTACGATGGTTGGAAGGAGTCAACCTTTGAGAATATTTCGAAAATATGGGTTCATCAACACCCCTAACATAAGGAGCTCCCATCCTTTGTATGTTGGGGCATATGGAAATCTAGGAACCTCTGCATTTTTGAAGATATTCGGGCTCATGCTCAAAGGACTAGCATCAAAATCCAAAGACTTTATAAGGAATATCATAAGTCTCAAGTTATGAAGTCACCGATGTTGATGATTGAACCAATTCACCCTATTGATGGCATATGTGGTTTTTTTATGAAGTTGCAATAAACAATCACTGTGGTTATGGTATGGTGTTGAGAACTATAGCAAGAACATTCCCTTGTTTGGAAGGGAGCTGGCAATTGTACTAACACACGAGTAGATCTCTTGGCCTTGTTGAGTCTGCTTCAATTTGCTCTTTCTCATCACTTTACCTCTCTACACATTTTTTTAGACTTAAAACTTATAGTGGACTGGGAAAATAACAAGGGCTCCATTTAGGTAGCAGTGTTGGATCAATGGTGCCAGAGGACTAGGTGCCTTGTCTCCAATTTTTCCTACATATCCTTCATATAATGTGTTTGTAAAGAAGAAGAAAGTGGAGGTAAGGCAAGTTCAAATGAGATTAAGAGTCTCCTCATCTACAAGTTTGGATATAAGGTCAAATGCTTGAGGTACAAGTATTTTGGTGAAAAGTGAGATAACGTCAAAATTGACCATTAAGTCTTTGTCATCAAGTTGGATATTTTAAATTTTAAGGAAAAAATCAACAGAAGCTTTGATGAAGGAAGGAGATTGACCAATAAGGGGGATAACATGTTAGTGAAATATCTAGATGACGCATGGGTGGGACCTCCTATAGCACTAATAATGGGTTTGGGAGGAATGCCCTTTTAATGAATTTTAGGTTGGCCATAAATTTTAAGGGGGTGGGATTAAGGGGAAGGATACATTTTTTTATTGAGGGGTCTAAGGTTAAGGATTTAATGGCATTAGTAACCAAATTGGTAATGTTAACAATGGGATTTTTGGAGAGGGTTTTGTAAGAGGAGAAAGATAAGAGATTGAGAAATTTAGCTTCATAATATGAGGAATTCATGATCATGATGGCACTTCTTTTGTCGGATTTGAGGATAACAATGTCCATGTTTGAATTAAGTTTCTAGAGCGCCAAGAATTCATCTTTAGAAAGGTTAGATTTTGGAAGTTTAGTGGATTTGAGGATTCTAGAGAAATATTGCCTAAGTTGTTCAGCTTCATGTATGGGTAGGTGTGTGGTTATAGATTCAATGGCACAAATAATATCTTCAAAAGGAATGCGATTAGGAACACTGACGAAATTAAATCCTTTTTTTAAGGAGATTAAGAGTGGGAGGGTCAAGAAATAGGGAGGAGATATTAACTATAGTAAAGGATGAAAGCTAAGAGATAGGATCGGGAGAGATAGGCCTCGATAAATGCTTTTGGGGAGAAAGGCTATTAAAAGTGTTAGAGTTTGGATTAAAGGAAGAATTAGGGTTCAAATTAGAATTTGAGTTAATATTAGGATTAGGAATTGAATTAGAGGATGAAATAGGGTTAGAATTAGGGTTTGAAGTAGTATACGAAATAAGGATTGAATTAAAGGATGAATTAGGATTTGAATTAAAGTTAGGGTTAGTATAAGGAATAGGTATTGAATGGAAGGGTGAAATAGGGCTAGAATTGGATTTAGAATTAGAGGGGGTATTAGGGTTTTAGGTAACAAATGCATACGAAGAGATCATGTTACTAAGGGTGGGGTGTGAAGTAGAGTACAAACGATTGCAGCATTGATGCTAAGGGAGCGAGGTGAACATGTGCAAGAGATGGAGATGGTTGGGGGTGGTGGGATGGTGTTGAGTTTAGGAGGAAGAGGAGAATCTCATAGGTTAAGTCGATGATTGAGCCAAGGAGAGAAAGTGCAGCTGGGAGAAGGTGGGTAGCATTTCATTGGTAAGTAGTTATAGGGTGTGAGGAGGGACAAATGGGGGTTAAGGAGTTGCATGGGGGAGTCGAATTGGATGGCTAGCGGTATGGGAAAATATCCGAACTCACACCACTTTCGCATGCAAGGTTACACCCATTTAAACCTCTCATTACCTAAATCAGCCACATGATGCATAATTATAACCCCTGCCTAATATTTTATATTTTTGGTATATTAGAAATACCCATAGGCCTCCATGCACTAAGAAATATATTACTTCCATTTTTTCATAATTTTAAATCTCATAATATGAACTCACATGATATGATATTGTCTACTTAGTGAATCCCCCACGTGTAATTCTAAGAGAAAACCATACCACTCATATAGTTTGATCTCCCAAACCACCATAGTGCACATGGTCATGTTTCCGATCCTCCTTGGCTATATTCCTCATCTACCAACACAATATGCCACTCTTGACATTGTTCTAACTTGCTTTTCAAGAAATGGAAACACCCCTCCACTAAAAATGCTCATCGAGGATACTACCATGACAAAAAATCACACCTAATTGGTGCAATAAACATGCACTCTTGGAAACCACAACTAACATGAAAATCTATCATTTGTCAAAACTTGCTCCAATTGGCATAGCAACTTTCAATATATATGCATTAATAGTACTTACAACCCTTCAAATTCCTAAAAATAAGATCATACATCTAGAGGGACAATTGTTGGAAACTCTCTAAAAAGAATTGAAGCATGTTTTCTATATTTTCATCGATAAGTTGAGATTGATTGACTCAATTGTTTGATCACATTAATGAGTGCTTTCATGAAGCATTCCCTTACCATAAATACACCCCATTTGGTGGCCTCTCCATTATCCTTGTTAGTAATCTTGGTGAATTGCTGACCAATAAAAGGTATTCCAATCTATGTAAGAACATTACATGGAAACACACCTTGGCATAAACTTGTCAGAATTTTTTCTGTTAACCCTTCTTAAGTCATTTTTCAAACTCTTATGTTAAACATTAGAATGCAAAGCTTACATTAGAGAATTAGTACTTTCTCATGTCTAAGATAGCCTTCATATACTTGTCTTGTAAAAATTCCCAGGTTTTTATGGGGTTTGGTCTAAGGAGTTTCCATGGCCGTTTGAGTGCGTCTAAGAATGTGGTCACTAGGGATCCCTGGTCTGCATGCTAGGTCTACATGGCTGGCGAAATAGTTTTCCTCGGTTGGGAGGTGGTGATCCTGACCAGTGTTTTTAGGGTTCTATGGTTGACTTGAGTTAGGGTTTCTAGGTGGTTGTGGTTGGTATTATATGTAGTTGGGTGTTGTCATCTTGATGTTCATTTCTAGTTTTGGCCTCTTGCTGTCGGAGTTCCTTTGGTTAAAAAATATTCCTTTGTCTTGACATCTCCTCGTGACTTGCTCGGGCTCGAGTTTTTTTTTGTTCGCAACTTTGCTGCATCTTTGACAAATATTTTTTCATTTCCAGAGGGTGGTAAGTCTCCCTGTATTTATTTACGGTTTTTTTCTAGGGTTTTATCTGTCAAACGAAGTGTCATGAATTTTTGTGGGTTTATATTGTTGGTGTTGGTTAAGCACGTGACTTGTTCTACCTTGGTAAACCTAAGGGTGGTTTAAGCAGTTTTTTGTTTTGACATTTCCCTCAGGTGTTGGTTATTCACATCTGACACTAAGGTCACATTTTGTTGCATGGGTTCTGGAACATAGTCCAGTCGTCCCTGTCTCCCTAGAGTTTAACTTTGGGGGTGTCGTGTCATTCTTTTGTTCTCCCTTATTTAGGGTTTCTCAGGTCAAAACATACTTGGTTTGTGGAAATCGAAACTATACCAATTGTTGAGCGATCTGGACCTAACTTTTCAAATGTGTTAGGATTATATAATCCTCCATTGTCCACATATAGTCTATTTGATCAATTTTCCTAGCTTAGGTGGACATTATTATTGTACTGGAGTGTGGTGAACACATATAGAGGTTAAATTCCACTTACTGCATGTTCATGCATGAGTTTAGGTGCCTTTGAGACCAATCCCTACATTATAGGAGTCACTCTGAGTGCCACCAATAGCCTCCATCAATTGGTCATGGTTGGTAAGAAGCTATGTTGAGTTAGTCTCCAATTACATTTAGTTAGATCAATCTCAGTTAGTCTAGCGCTAGTTTTTCATGGTTTCATGGGGAAGTGGTGCCTTTTTCCACCTACCTCGTCAGTTTAACTGGTTTAACTAGTTTAACTGATTGTCAGACTGATTTAGACATCAAGAGTTAGACTAGTGGCTCCCATGCAGTGATTTAGACACTCCTAGTTAGCTATTCAATTAGTAGATTTAAATCTTATCCACATGATTCGAATTCTCCTTATTGTAACTTTGATGTATTAGTGTTGGATTAATGAAGATTAATGTTGTAATTAACTGATCAATTCTTATTAGATTTGTCTCAAATTTGTCTTGTTTAGTGTACATTGTTCTTTATATTCCACTACACAATTCCACCTCTCAATTGCTCTCATTTTCTTGTAGATCAGTGGTTCAATAATTTAACATGGTATCAGAGCCTTATTCAGGCTAGCAACAAGTCTTGCCTGATCTCCATTGTACACCAAAAGTAGCTGAGTTTCCACATAAATCCTGGAATGATAGCCTTGCTCCCTTTGAATTATGTTCAAAGAAGTCTATCTAGGTGTGATAGACTCTGAGAAAGTGTACATATCGAGGTGGAAAGGCTTGAAACTGACATGATTGCAAATTGATTTTGGTTTTGCAATGTAATTTGCAGGCACCTACGTAGCTTCTTGAGGAATTGATTGTTTCAGTATACAAAAAGATGGATTCTTCAGCTCTCATACCCGAACCCTTACACCCTTCAACTATTCTAATTGGAGGGAATATATGCAGGTAGCCTTGCGCAAGATTACCCGATATAGGATGACTATGGGTAGAGAAACTCAACCCCAACAGTATGTTGAGAAGAAGAAATTTTTGAATTGGCTTGATGAGGCCTTCGGCTTCATGTGCTCTCATATCTACCGTGCTCTTTTGTTCCATCTTGAGGGATTGAGGACTCCAAAGGAAGCTTGGGAAAAGCTTGAATCTTTGTTTGGAAAAGAAGATGAGCTTAGAGGTCACATATTGGACAATGAGCTCATTGCTTTACAGCCCAGCAGTTTCGAATATATTCAACAATTCTTTACAAAATACAAGTCACTAGTAATGCAATGCAAACAATGTGGATTGGAGAGGAAATATGAGCATCTTGTGATGTCTACACTGAGTAAGCTTGGCTTTGAGTACTTTGTCTTTGTCTCTACATTCCATTCTGGAAGAGCTTCCGTCCCCAATTGGAAGAATCCTTCTCTAGATGCTTTTGATGAGTCCTTGATACAAGAGCAAGATAAATTGGTTCAAATGGGAGTGATTCAAACCTCCAAGAATCAAGCACTCTTAATGATAGACTCAAACAATGTGCAAGCCATAGGGAAGGATCCCAAAGCCACTGTTTCGAAGCCAAAGGAGAATCAAAGATATTTCGAAGGATCCTAGGGTTCTAAGAAAAAGAAGAAATTCGAGAAGACTAGATTTCCATACTGTATGAGAGGATTTCATCCAGAAAGTCAGTGCATGAAGAAGACAATCGACTAGTTGTCAAAACTCCTTGAACTGAACAATATTGCTCTCCCACAAGGAGAAAATAAGCTTGATGCTGGACAACTGACAGAAGATCATGAGAGATGACATGCCTTGAAGGCATTCCTCACTCAGTCGAAAGCTTACTTGATTTATTTTGGAGAATCCAACCACATGGTTTCCTCCAAGGAATCCTTCTCCACTCTCACTCTATCAGGAGGACCTAGCATTCACATGGGAGATGACTCCCAAATCCCAGTTGTTGGGAGAGGTTTTTTTAAAGTCCAGCATGGTGAGTTCAAAAATGTTCTCTATGTGCCCTCTCTTGCAGCAAATATGTTGTCTGTTTATCAGATGACCCATACAGGATCTCCCAAGAGAGTTACATTCGAATCTGACTCAGTTGAAATCACAGAAAAAGCTATTGGAAATCTCATAGAGAAAGGGTTTGCTAACCATGCCTCAAGGCATATGATTTCTCCCATTTCCTGCATGTTTCACATCCAACAGCTTTATTGACTCATGCCAACTTCACCAGCAATCGATGGCATGAGAGATTTGGGCATCTCAATTTCAAATATCTCTAGAAACTCCACAATGACAAAATGGTTGAAGGATTTCCTCTCATCCAAACATTAGATGGAGTATGTCCTGGTTTCTTGGTAGGTAAGCATCCAGAGAAGAGTTATGAAGTTGGGAAGGAAAATAGAGCTGCCTCTATACTTGATATAATACACAATGATGTTTCAGGATCTATGCCTACAACATCAAACAATGGATCCAAGTATTTCCTTACTTTTATTGGTGATTGTTCAAGGTTCTGCTGGGTATATTTCATGAAACAGAAATTAAAAGTATTCAAAAATTTTAAGTTTTTAAAGCTTTGATTGAGAATAGTTTCAAGAAAAATATCAAGTCCATTAGATCATATAATGGAGGTGAATACATTAAAAGATATTTTCAGCATTATTGTGAATCAAAGGGGATTCGAATGGAACACTCAGTTCCATACACACCATAATAGAATGGTGTGGCTGAGAGGAAAAATAGATCATTGAAGGAGATGGAAACATGTCTTCTCCAAGCCAAGAATCTTCCTCCTTCTCTTTGGGTTGAAGCTATAAATTGTGCTTCATACATACATAATAGAGGGCCTCATAAATTAGTGGTTGGGGCCACTCATTTCGAAGCATTGCATGGGCATAAGTCCATTGTCTCTCACTTGAGAGTTTTTAGTTCCAAAGCTTGGGCCAAAATACCCATGGATAAGAGAAAGGCCTTCCAAGCCCAGAGCAGCGAATTCATACTGCTGGGATATGCTGAAGATGCAAAAGCATATAAGTTGATGGAACTTGAAACTAGGAAATGATTCATAGAGCGAAGTGTTCAGTTTGAAGAAGATCAGTTGCTTGATCTACCACCATATGAAGAACAAGAAGGTATAAACACTCTTCCATTTCCTTTTGATGATGATATTTTGTCACATGTTTCAGATTCAGATGAAGAGGAACAAGATCAACATGATATTGATATTGAGGTTGTACCTCATGAGAATCTAGATCCAGATCCATTATCCAAATCCCATCCCAAATCATTGGCTTAAGCCTAAATGGACCCAAAATCTCATTGAAGCAACTCGGGATGGTGTTGAGAATCCAGAAGATAGAAGGAGAACAAGGTCCCAGTATCAGAATGAGCATGTTGCACTCTCTCACACAGCTTCGCTATCTACAAAGTGGTGCAACAAACTTCCAGGAAAGTGCTACTTGATGGTAGCGAATGATCAACCATTTGTCCCACAGAACAACAAAATTGATCATTCCATTCCTCCTCCGAAAAGAAGAAACACATACAACATCCACTAGATCAGAAGAACATTGAGTGGTTCACATGCACAGCTTCAGGATGTTTCTGCATAGAAGAACCATGATGCTTCATAGTGCAACAAATTACAACAATTTTTTTTTGCAAGTTATTACCCAAAGAGGAAAATTTTCTCCCAAGTATAGCTTGTTTTTCCTGTTCCCTCTTATTTTGAAGGGGGGAATTCCCATGAGGTTTTACCCATTTTCCTTAGTTTATTCAACAACTTTATTTTTCATTAGATTGTATGGGTGACTTTTGGCCTAGTTGATAGGGCCCAAGTTTTCCAAGTTAGGATTAAAGGGGGGTGTTAGGATTATATAATCCTCCCTTGTCCACATATAATCTATTTGATCATTTTTCCTAGATTAGGGGGGCATTATTACTATACTAGAGTGTGGGGAACACATATAGAGGTTAACTGCCACTTACTACATGTTCATGCATGATTTTATGTGCCTCTGAGACCAATCCCTACATTATAGGAGCCACTCTAAGTGCCACCAGCAACCTCCATCATTTGGTCATGGTTGTTAAGCAATTATGTTGAGTTAGTCTCCAGTTACACTTAGTTAGATAACTCTCAGTTAGTCTAGCGCCAATTTTGCATGGTTGCATGGGGAAGTGGCGCCTTTTTCCACCTACCTCATCAGTTTTACTAGTTTAACTAGTTTAACTGATTTTCGGATTGATTTAGACACCGGGAGTTATACTAGTGGATCCCATGTAGTGATTTAGACACTCCTAATTAGCTATTTAGTTGGTAGATTCGAATCTTATCCACATGATTCGAATTCTCCTTATTGTAACATTGTTGTATTACTGCTAGATTAATGAAGAGTAAAGTTGTAATTAACTGATCAATTCTTATCATATTTGTCTCAAATTTGTCTTGTTCAGTGTACATTGTTCTTGATATTCCACTACACAATTCTACCCCTCAATTGCTCTCATTTTCCTATAGATCAATGGTTCAATAATTTAAAAAAATGGAGGAGTCCCTTTGGTTGTGAACAAAAAACTAACCGAAACTGAAAAAACCATGTTTCATCCTTCACACCCTCATGTGAGTCCACAAAAGGTGGTTGACAGGGTTGTGTCGACTGCTCAAGACTACAGGAGAAAATCTGTAAGGAAACCTAACAAAGGGAGGTTTCGATAATGGAAACTATGACTTGATGGAGACTAGATGACCCTAGGTAGAGGGGTCAGCTTGGAAGAGGTGGTTGGCATGTCATTAAGGGGCCTGGTTGGAAAATTCGTCTACAAGGCAATGTATTATAGGGAGATCGAGGACTAGGCCTCTAGGGTTTGGGCCACCATTCTCAGATACAACCCATCAATATTTGTGTTCTAGAAGGGGTGGTATGGTTTTGTCTTTAGGACTGAAGCCCATGCTTCATTTGTCCTCGAGAGGCCTTGGCTAAAGGGGCATGGTAGCCTGATGTTGCAACATTGGCCTCGATTGAAGGTCTAAAGTTCTGTCACTTGTGGATTCTCCTTCCAAGTCTCCTTTTAGTCTTTTGGAACAAGGAAGCCTTGGAAACCATTGGTAATCACCTCGTCTATTTCATCCATGTGAAGAATGATATGTTATACGGTGTTGACAAGAATATGGGGATAATTCTTGTGGAGTTTGATATGTCCATAAGATTACTTGAAAATATAGGGATTGGCTGGAGAGGCCACTCATTCTCCCAGAAATGTATTACTGTGGGGGATACCGTCCAAATGCTCAAAATGCAAGGAAATCGATCATCTTTGGAAACAATGCACTTCGTTGAGATTGGACTCTGATAGAGATTCATTAGAAGTTGAGGCTTGGTCTTCCGCTGATTTCAGTGACAGAGAAAAAGTGTCCCCATTGGACCCTATGGGTTCTATTCTGACCTTTTTTTCCCATGTCGTACTAGTGGGCCAGCCTTTTCTCGGTAAGATTCATAGACTTAACCCTACTTTTATTTCTTCTTTAAATTCTATGGAATCTAGGTTTGTTAAAACTTTGGAAGAAAAGGGTGACTCTGTGGGGGAACATTGTTATCGGGTGATTATTTTTTCTATAAGGATGTTTCTCTAGCACCACAATCCACCAAGATTCATGACATACAATGTAAAGATATGAGGGATATGAATAACTTGGATGGTCAGGATGGAGCCCTACTAAAGGAAATAAGAAGTAGGGAGGTCCTGATACACACCTCTGTTTGTTCTCCCCAATCTGAAGGAAATTTGGATATAAGTGCTCTTTCTCCTATCATCACAACAAAATTTGGTTTTGGGGTATTAGATACCAGGGTAAGTATTGGGGTTGTTGAAGAAGAAGATCCTTAGACAACTGATGCCTCCCTTAATATCCACTCTTCCTCGGTTCTAGACCTCTCTGCATCTTACTATGATGTATTGAAGAAGGTCCCGTTGAAAAAACATTAGAGGAATTTTGAGGTCTAAAATGGGCTTCCTAAGGAAAATAATAAAATAATAGTTAAAATAATGAAATAATATTTATTAATTTTGGAGGAAGAAAGAAAAAAACTACTTTTTGTGTTCGTATTTTCAACATATCTCCCTATGTTTTTACTCAAATTTCGATCGGGAGAGCTCATTAGATGCAGCATTTGATTCTGCATCTAATGAGATTGGGGTAGCGGGGTTCGTCAAAAGTATGCAGTGTGGGTACTCGTTGGATGCAGAATAAAATTCTGCATCTAATGAGCTCTTACGATCAAAATTTGAGTAAAAACACAGGGAGATATGTCGAAAATATGAACAAAAAAGTAGTTTTTTTATGACAAATATGTCAATTCAACCATTATGGTTGACTCATTTTATTGAAATTATATTGGTTCTTGAATTCCAACTCACAAGAACTTATTGTTGGCACATTTTCTGATAAGGCCCATTTTAGACCCCAAATTTCCTCTAATGATTTCTGGTATCTCGTCAAATGGGTTCCAATTCCTATTATAACTCAAGAGACTCATGAATGCTCTACGGCTATATTGAATGGATCTTCTTGTAATCCTTCCCGAAACATCCCATAAGGGGCTATAAAGGGTGGCTTGAAGAATGATTTCTCCCTTGTAAAAACTAGAAGCGCGAGGAAAAACAAAAAAGTGGTTGACTCTCCTGCGTCTTTGGTTTTACCAGTTCGTTCCCCTACCACATACAATCCCAGGGTGCTTAGAGGTATAAAATCCCTTGCTAGGGTTAGGAAATTATTCGCACATCCATCAATATTAGGGGAGTGGGGGTCTCCAAAAACAAATTTCCCTCCAACAGTTTTTGGATCATGTTAAACCTAACATTGTTTTTCTACAAGAAATGATGGTTGTTGGGGTGAAAGCAATCTCTTTCTTCTTGAACATTAAGAAGGATTGGGAGGTGGATTCTATAGATGTTGTGGGTTTTTCTGGCAGTTTACTTGCTGCTTGGGACCCTCAGAAGGAAAAACTAAAGGCCTTCTTTGTATCTGCATGTATCCTATTAACATGTCGCCTTATTGACTTCTCGGAAGAAATAAATATACTGAATATTTACGGCCCATATCTTTCCAAAGAACCGTTTAGGAACAAGATATAGGCGGAGGGAACACTAAATCTCCCAAATCTGGTGATTACGAGTGACCTAAAATTTACCTGGTCTGCAAATGAAATATGGGGGAAGAAAGCTAAACTAGATATACTAAGCACATATTTTGTTGACATGTTTGAAAGAGCCGAATTGGTGGATGTAGAGCCTTTCTCGATTTTCCCAACTTGGTGAAACGACAAATTGGGAAAAAATAGGATTGCAAAAGGTTGGATAGATTCTTCCTTGGTAACTCTCTACTAGAAAAGCTGGATAAATACAGGACTTGGGTTGATTCGAATAGACTCTCAAACCATTATCCAATTATTTGTCATATTGAGGAAGAGGGTGAGAAGGTAAAAAAACCTTTTAAGTTCAATCATGAATGATTGAAGGTGGAGGGTTTCAAGGATCTTGTGAGTCGTGTATGGGACAACACCTTCAAATATGACTTACTTTCTCCAATGGAGCTATTAACAAAGAAACTAAAAGGGTTAAAGACATAAGTAATTAGTTGGGATAAAAATAGGGCAGATCGGATAAAAAGGTTCTTTGTTCTATAGAGGAACAAATAGGCCACATCTCCTCAAAGGCTGAAAAAGGGATTTTCATGCATTCAAAGATGGACACTTTGTTGTGGCTTAAACAAGAAAATTGAACATCTTGCAGATATCAAATGAAAAAACTCGCTTGAAAAGTAGGCTCATTTGGCTGGAGGCGGGAGGAAAGAACATGAAGTTCTTCCATAAATTTGTAGAACATCGCAAGAACATAAATACTGTATGGGCTTTGAAAAATGAAGATGGTTTGTTGGTTTCAGATCAAGGGAATATTTCATGGGTGGTGCACTCACATTTTGAGTCTTATTAAAAGGAGGATTGTAGCATATCAATTAGAGATAAGATGAATGTGATAAATGATTTCCCCATATTTTTGTCGGAACCCGAGGGAGATTATATTTTCCATCTTATTCCAATGCTCGATCTAAAATATGTCATTCAGTTCTCAGCAAAATAAAAAATCCCTGGCATGGACGGTTGTACCGTGCAACTTTTCATTGATTGTTTTGATGTGATGGGTTCAGATTTGTTAAATGTTGTGGAAGAATCTAGAGAAAGGGGAGTGATATCTAGAGCATTAAACTCCACTTTAGTAGATTTGATTCCCAAAAAATATGCTATTGAGGACCTAGGGGATTTTCACCCCATCTCTCTCTGTAATTTTGTATATAAAATTATATCCAAGATCATTGCAAACAGGATTAAACCTATCTTTTCCATAGGCCTCTCAACTGAGTAATTTGGTTTTTTGGAGAAAAGACAGATTTTGGAAGCCATTGGGGTGGCCCAGGAAGTCTTCCACAACATCAAGACTCGAAATTTGAAAGAATTTTCCCTACAATTGGATTTAAACAAAGCATATGACAAAGTTCAGTGGGGATTCCTTAGGCTTATCCTAATTCGAATTGGACTTCCTTTTAGAGTTATGAAATGGATTATGGGGTGTGTTTCATCTGTGTCCAATGATGTCCTTGTAAACAGTTTCCCCACTGATTTCTTTCCTGCAACTAAGGGGCTTTGACAGGGTTGTCCCCTCTCTCCCTTACTCTTCCTTTTATTTATTGAAGGACTCAACAGGTTGATCAGCAAAGCAAAATCAAAAGGAAACATAAATGGTATAACTATTAGCAACAACCTATCTATTTATCACCTACTATTTGTAGATGATATCATGATTTTTGGATTGGGATCTACCACTAAATGGAGAGCTTATCATGTTTTGATTATGAATATTTGCAAAGTCTCGAGATTTTCTATAAACACTCAAAAATCTATTCTTTTCGAGCATGGTGCAAATTCGGTAGAAAGGGTAGAGATCAGTGACCTATTCCAGGTTTAGGTTCATTCCCTATTAGAGGTAACCCGATATCTTGGTGCTTCATCAAATCGAACGTCTCGGGATTGTCTATAAACACTCAAAAATCTAATCTTTTAGAGCATGGTGCAAATTTGGTAGAAAGGGCAAAGATCAATGATCTATTCCAGGTTTAGGTTCATTCCCTATCAGAGGTAACCTGATATCTTAGGTGCTTCATCAAACTGAACGGGTACAGAGCTAGAGATTGGATTTGGTTATTGAGAAGATTTGTAAAATAATAAAAAACTGGTGCTAGCATTGATTATCCCTCGGAGGGAGGATGATCTTGGAAAAATCAGTATTAGTAAACCAAGTAGTCTACTGGTTCTCTTTGAGCAAAATTATGAGATTAATTATAAATGAAACCAGAAAAAATATCATGGATTTTATCTGGTCAGGTAATCAAGAGAAGTCAAAATTTCATTTAGTAAAATGGGATGTTATCACTAGGCCTGTAGTAAAAGGTGGATGTGGTTTGAAAAATATGTTTAAATTCTCTCTTGCATTAAGGGATAGGAGTCTTTGGCTAGAAATTACTCGAGGTAGTTTGTGGACCAGCGTTATTCAAATGAAATATTTTTAGAAGCTTAATTTGGTATAGTGGATCCGTTGTTGTAAGAAACCTCATAAAGGCATTTCAAATTTTTGGGCTGGTCTTTTGGAGGCTTTTGCTGTATGCAGGCCCTAGCTAGCATGGGTCATGGGAAATGGAAGAGCAATCCGGGTGGGGTAGGACCCTATTATTGGGGGGGGCTAAAAAGTTGTTGCTATCAGCTGAATTATTATTCTTCTTTCACAATAAGGGCATCTATAAATTGTATTAATGAGATTTTCTTTCACCTTTTAATAAAAATGCAATGGAAAGTTGTACATAAATTTTCAACCTGGGGTTCCAGAGTCTTATGAGCTACTTCAATGTTTATTTCAGACACTGTAATCTGAATGATTTGTGATCCAGAGGAAGTCAAGGAACTGGTAAAACTAGATTAAAAATCCAATTGCGTGGTGAATGGTCTTTCTAACAAAAATCACTGCTACGGGAAAATCATTACAATCACTCCAAATGGAAGCGTTGTCTATTAATTACAACTGATTACCTCACTACTCTATGAAAATAAATTCAATTACAAGATTTAAAATAATCAAATCAGGAATTCCTGTAAGAAACAAATTCAATAAAACAACGGCTACGTTAATAGAATCATAATGGACTAATTGAGTTTTAGCAGCATGCTTCTATTGCTAACAACAAAATTCCAAGAAATATTTAATGCGACTATTTCACCATAGAGTTATTTCTTTGATCTAACATTCACTATCCATGCATCCCTCTGCATTCAATAATAATAAAAATGATTGCACTACTCGATCGTATCACAATTTAAGCATTCACACCTAACTATGATCAGCACAAAAAATTATAAATGCAAGACAATAAAAAAAATATCAGACTGCATGCACGAAGGCAAATCCTAACAACAACAGCACGTGTCATGGAAGGGGGGCCTTCCTTCTGAGACAGGGGTTGAACAAGCCAATCACTGACACCAAATTGATTAACACATCCAAAATCATGAAAGTAGCAGATTTATATAATAGAGTTTGATTACAACAACGTTCAATAAATCTGTTTGTTATAACTAGATCTTGTTCTTAGTTTATCTATTCTTTTTGTCCTAATTTTCAACCGTTGGTTTAAAATGATTTTACATTTTATGTTGATTTTAAGAATTTTTTACAATCAATAATTTTGGTTGGATTTAATGCTTTTAATGGTTGAATTATTTCATTATTTTAGTTTTAAGGTTTGTCTTTTGGGCTTATTAGTTAATATGTACATCTTTAAGCTTTCAAAAAATTATAATAAAAGTTTATTCCAAGTTTTGATCTATAATCTAACTCTCATTTTTTAGTCATTTGTCAAATATTTTCATGAGGAGATTCCTGTAGCAGCTTTGTTTTCCCTGTTTTTGTCATTGTCATTGGGACCAGATTACGAGGAGATGGAAACTAATTCAGGAAAACTAAAAGAGGTTTTTATCCACAAAAGACTCATTCACAAAAACCTCTCTCAATTTTGCAAAATCTGTTATCGTTTGATAGATTCGAATTCATCTTTGTGGCCTATTTTTAGGGTTTGAATTATTTAATAATTTCTTGTTTTAGTCACAAATTTGCAGCACGTATTCCGATCAATTGAAGGGGAATTTTTAAAACCCAAGAGAGGTTTTTGTTCACAACATACTCATTTAAAAAATAATTCTCTCAGTTTTTGCACAGGTGTCCGGGATCGAGAGATATGAAGGCGTCTTTGAGACCCAAATTTTCAGAAATTCGCCAAATTTCCCCAAATCCGATTTGATATTTTGGGGTTAATTGTCTTTAAATATTTTGAGTTATCATGTAAATAATTGATGTAACTGTTTCAAATTTTGACCTAGAAGGTATTTATGGAACTACTTTACTTTTGTAATGATAAAAGGAATACAAACATACAATTTTGAGGTGGAGATTTTTCACTCAAGGAGAGGCTTTTGGAGCTTTGATTTCTCAAGCTAGCATTTATAACTCTTATGTAAGTGGATGACTATTATTGATTATATATAAACTGATAAGCCCTTTTACCTGTCATGTTTTTTCATTTCTGATCTGGTTGATTGCTCAGTCTACAATTTCATTTCATGTTTAAAGGTTTATTCATGTAAATGCTTATAGCTTGTGGATGAAGTTAGTGTTTCATGTGTAATGTTTATGGTTTATTGGAATGTGTTTGATCCCCAGTTTATCCAACTTGCATGATTCAGTTCTGTATTAGCTTGTTGTTTTTTATTTCCTCCTTGATTGATGAAGTTTTCAACCAAAACTAAAAACCAAAACCCTTAAAACCAATTTTTTATTTTTTGAGATTGTGTTGGCTTGTTCTTCTAGTAGTCTAAGAACAATTTCCGGCACTAACATCTTTGGCACCGTTTCCGGGGACGAAGCTGAAGTAAATCTTCCCTAGGATATCATTATTCATCTGATTTTGAGAGGTGAACAAAGTCAAAAAATATTTTAGACTACATTTTTTCACCGGCGAGTCCACGATTAAATATTCCACTACAAGGAGAATTCTGTTGATAGAAAAATGAAGAAGCCAAATGGAAAGTCTGGGTATCAACTTGTTACTTTCCTCCATGAGGTTTTTTTTTCTTATTCATCAGTTCTTTCCTATCTTTCCCATTGCATGTCAAAAGAATTATTTTTTGTTTTGTCTATTATGATGATCATAAACCTTCAAGTACATATCCCTCTTTGGAAGAAGAAAATCTGCATTCTTCTTGTTTTATTGATGTTGATCCTATTCCTTCATTTGAAATACATGTGCATCATGATATACATATACTCATATCTCTTGAAGTTGATTATTCTGGTCATCTTGTAGAGAATAAAGCTAATCTATTACCTTCTACCATCACTGCTGAAACTTGCGAACATCTTGTTGAACCTCATTTTCAACTCACAGATTTTCAGTCTAGACTCAGACAGAAGATGTTTAAACCTCTTAGGTTGCCTTACATCCTTACCCTTCCTAATTTTTTGAATATCTTCCCCATTTTACTGGGAAAGACCATATTACAGCAGAGAAGCATTTAGAATCTTTTCATAATTTCATTGATAATTTTGAAATCATGCATGAGGATGTTGTCATGAGGTTATTTTCGAAATCCTTTGCTGGAGATGTTGGGTTTTGGTTTCAAAATTTAAAAGCTGATTCAATTGGATCGTGGGAAGAGTTGCATGATGTCTTTTTGAAGTATTGGGGTAAGAATAAATCTTATGATCAATTTCTTTCCGAATTTTATAGTTTGAAAAGAGAGAATGATGAGCCAATTACTAAATTTAATCTGAGGTTTCAAAGTTTTTATATCGGTATGCCTCCGAAGATCAGACCTTCAAAAAAACTTGCTATGGTATATTATGTTATGGCTCAACATTCAGATCTTGTCTTTTTCCTGTTAGAAAGGAAATCATCATCTTTAAGACAATTGTTTGAGGATGCAAAAGGAGTGGAGGAGAACATCCGAGCTTGCAAAATGCTTAGAGATCAGGCTCATGTTGAAGATATACAAGCTTATGAACATGAAGAAGAACGTAGGTATCATTTAGATTTAAGACATTTTTCTTCATCATTTTTAGATTTTCATATGAACAAGGATATAAATGACGCTTGTATTGATTCTTCATATCAGTTTGCTGACTTTTTCGATGATAATATACTTTCAGTGGATTATACTAGAAATTTCTTAGTTCCTGCTATGAGATTATCATGTTATGAAGAAGAAGTTCTTGCTCTTCAACCTCTTACTATTGATATAAGAAATAAGTTGTCATTCTTGACTTATGGTCACTTTCAGAATTTTATTTGTTCAAGTTTTGATCAAGAGTTTATTTAAAGGTCAAGAAGCAATTTGAAAAGCCCTTGGTTTCCATTCTTGATCCAAAGTTTAAAAAGAACAACAATGGAGAGGAATAGAATGCTTCACTTTATGATGAATATAATGAAGACATTGAAGTTTTGAATCGGAAATTTCATGATCCTGTGGCTTCTTGGATGGAGTTGTATTTTTCAAAAGGTTTCTAATGCTCCAGCTTTTGGCATACTTCCTATTTCCAGTCATAAGTATCAGACGCCTACAAACCCTTTATTGCATTTATCACATCTTTTGTGGGTTTTCTCAAACAGTAGCATGCATGGAATTATGATTCTCAGTCAAATGGTTTCTTGGATTCACTGAAAGTATGATTACACTTGATTGGGTTGTTTCCTCCGATTAGAAGTAGGAGTAAATAGCAGAATAAGATCACTATACGAGCATGTAGATTCTTTTCAGTATGCTGGATTGTAGCAGTATTTTGTCATTTCAGAGGTATGTGTTCAGAGTTTGAGAAAGTTGCAGAGATTTGGTAAATGACTCCATCACCCAATGAATAAGGCACAAGGTATATAGGTTCTTGAAGCCTCACAAGGAGGACTTCATCCCGCAGCAAGAGCCAGATGTTATAACTAGATCTTGTTCTTAGTTTATCTATTCGTTTTGTCCTAATTTTCAACCGTTGGTTTAAAATGATTTTACATTTTATGTTGATTTTAAGAATTTTTGACAATCAATAATTTTGGTTGGATTTAATGCTTTTAATGGTTGAATTATTTCGTTATTTTAGTTTTAAGGTTTGTATTTTAGGATTATTAGTTAATATGTACATCTTTAAGCTTTCAAAAAATTATAATAAAATTTTATTCCAAGTTTTTATTTATAATCGAACTCTCATTTTTTAGTCCTTTGTCAAATATTTTCATGAGGAGATTCCTGTAGCAGCTATGTTTTTCCTGTTTTTGTCATTGTCATTTGGAGAATATTACGAGGATATGGAAATGAATTCAGGAAAACAAAAAGAGGGTTTTTTCCAAAAAATACTCATTCACAAAACCCTCTCTCAGTTTTGCAACAGCTGTTATCGTTTGAGAGATTCGAATTCATCTTTGTGGCCTATTTTCAGGGTTTGAATTATTTAATAATTTCCTGTTTTAGTCACAAATTTGTAGCATGTATTCCGATCAATTGAAGGGGAATTTTGAAAAAAAAAGAGATGTTTTTGTTCATAACATACTTATTTAAAAAAACCTCTCTCATTTTTTGCACAGGTGTCCGGGATCGAGAGATATGAAGGCGACTTTGAGACCCAAAGTTTCAAAAATTTGCCAAATTTCCCCAAATCCAATTTATTATTTTTGGGTTTTAATTGTCTTTAAAGATTTTGAGTTATCATGTAACTAATTGATGTAACTATTTCAAATTTTGACCTAGAAGGTAGTTATGGAACTACTTTACTTTTGTAATGATAAAAGGAAGAAAAACATGCAGTTTTGAGGTGGTGATTTTTCACTCAAGGAGAGGCTTTTGGAGCTTTCATTTCTCAAGCTAGCATTTATAACTCTTATGTAAGTGGATGACTGTTATTGATTATATATAAACTGATAAGCCCTTTTACCTATCATGCTTTTTCATTTCTGATCTGGTTGATTGCTCAGTCTACAATTTCATTTCATGTTTAAAGGTTTATTCATGTAAATGCTTATAGCCTGTGGATGAAGTTAGTGTTTCATGTGTAATGTTTAAGGTTTATTGGAATGTGCTTGATCCCCAGTTTATCCAACTTGCATGATTTGGTTCTGTATTAGCTTGTTGTTGTTTATTTCCTCCTTGATTGATGAATTTTTCAACCAAAACTAAAATCCAAAACCTTTAAAACCAATTTTATTTTATTTTTATTTGAGATTGTGTTGGCTTGTTCTTCTAGTAGTCTGAGAACAATTTCTGGCACTAACACTGTGTAAAATGATGGCTGACCCCACTCGGAGAGGATTCCCAGTTTTTATACATCAACACCCATAAATAAAATTACCAAGATGTGTACAGTTACAATCTATTTCCAAATAAGGCTCGTTGTTTTGATTTTCAAAAGATATCTTGAGCCAATCGAGGGCTGGTAGCATGAAGAGTGGAGATGGTTCTAAAAATATATCAAAACAATAAACAGATTTATTAGATGACCCAAAAAATTACAAGTCGTTGACTAGTTCCAAAATCTCCGAGCTCGCTATAGAATCATTGATCCCCATATTGGCTACGAAACCATGAAATACGTTCAGTAGCTTGACCAAAAATGATGTATAATGATCAAAATGATCACATTAAACTAACGAGGAGCCTCGATCAAACTATACATTTAGCTTTTGCTTGCATAATATGTATAAACTTGAGACTTATCTACAAGTCTTTGTAGCCTTCCAGGATTACCCCATTCTGCAACCTGAAATTAGAATAACCGTGAACCTGAAACACCACTTCTTTAGTAGGAAATTATGGAAAAATAACTCTATCCAAATCATCAATAAATGACAAATATCAAGGAAAACATAATCAATCCTTACCAAATCCAAAACCTTGCGAAATGTGGTTAAGAGAGCTAGGGATGGTGTAGGAAAAAGTAAAAAATTTCATAAACGAGGAAGAAATAGTAGAACAAAAAGTGTCATATACACAACCCTTCATCTCCCCCCATCCAAAATGTTTGCATGGCCTCTTGCAAACTAGGGTTGTGTTGCACTAACAAGGGTACTTGGAGAACTGCTGAAACATTCATCACTCCACTTATAAGAGGAATACCCCACTTTAGTTATTGTGTAAAATCCTCTTTGCTTAGTAATAATCTTCTAGAATCCACTGTTCTCTCCATCCACCATAGGGCACCAAATTATAGGAAAATGAAGTCGAAGCTCGATCCATTTGGTCTGTACTCTATCTAGGGCCCACTCAAACATTCTAATCGAGAAGGGATCCTTCCTTTTCAACTTAGGACTCAAGGAATTAACCCTTCCTCGAAGACAGAGTAAAGCTTACAGCCTGTGAAAGGGAATCCAATTCCTTCATTCCCAAACAATCTTGGTTTGAGCAATCTCCAGGAGTGTAAGAAATGCTTGATCTTGCATAACTTGTTTTATGGCTGTAAACAATTTTTTACGTGAGGGGCAGCCTCTTACCCAGAGATCATCTTCCCATTCAGTATTTTCCATGAAAGTTTCATCATTATTCCACCTGAATTGATTTCTCATGAAGGACATGAATTCCCTCAACTGTAATTGCCCTACATAAGGATTTGGATCCCAATCCTCATAATCTATAATAATCAAATTATGCATATATAACTCACATAGGAAATCTTGTTCTTCATTGTCACTTCTAGAGAAGGAAGCAATAAACTGGTCCTTTGTCTCATTGTGATCATTATATCCCATAGTTACCATTGATAGCCTAAAGGATACAAGTTGTTCTTTTAAAAACACAGAATAAATATTCGAAGGAGATCTTAAATTTCTCATAGAATGAGATAAATAGTTTAGGTATTCCTTTTCAAAATTTAATTTCTCAATCTCTTGACTAAGTCTGCTTGTGGCGAGAGCATAGTCATGTTTCTACAGTTTCTCTTTCATTGTTCCCTGCTCTTCCTCCTTCCTTTGGTCTATGGCAAAATTTAGTTGTTCCTCCAATTCACCTGTTGTTTCCTACAACTGGGGTACCATCTCCTCTGGTTTTTGTATTCGGGCTTCATCAGATGGGGTATCTTTTTAAATATCATGACTATTTGCTTTTTCTACTTCCAAACCCTCATAAGGCTCTATACTCTTTCCCCGTCTTCTAATCTCTGCCCCTCCATGACTAAATGTCTCCCTTGCATATTCACTCTGTTTGCCTTCCAATTCCATGACTTCCAATAGGGTATCCATGTTGTGTCCCTCTAATATTTGTAATTTCACTTTCAAGGATGTCATTTCCTCGGTTTGCTTCTGATAAGACCTTGTTAATTTCCAGTAATCCTTCCTTAACTTGCCATATGCTCTCCGATATTTTACCAGCAGAAAGTGATGAAATTTTTTCATCATGTTACCTCGCGTCCCTTTAAATGTAGTTATTCACCATTTTCTTTCTTTCTTCTGTTCTCCCATGTTCTATGACTCAAATTTCCCCTCCCAGATCTTACTGGTGCTTTCTGGTGTTGTCAATTCTCCCACCACTGTATCAAACTCATTGTTCTGAATGAACGATTTTTCTTGACATTGTTGTTCCTTTTTATCCCCTAATCCTGACTTGGTTCGAGGCCTTTCCATTGAGCTAGTTTGGGTTTCGGCTTGCAAAATCCTCTTGATCCCTTTACGTGTTGATTTCCTCCTTGGGGTTTCAGGGGTATTCTCCAATGTGCTTCTTCTCTTCCTCAATGTCTTTTTGGTGCTTGAAGATACCCTTATGAATGATTCTCAGGCCTGGTTTTTCTTTTGCAAGGCATCTTCAACCAGCAGCCTGATCAATCCATGGTATTCCAGACTGGTGTCTGTATTCTTACTGCTCTTAACCACCTTACACATCAAATTTAAGGATTTCCAAAGGAAATACGACATATTGATATACTTTTGATGTCTTAGATGGTTATGAATTTTAAAATGGTAAGAAAATAGCAAACTAAACCGACCTTCACATGTAATGAACTTGAGCACACAGAGCACCACCTCACCCCATGGAGTCGGCAATGAAACCCATCGTGTCCCCTTCTCTGTTCCTTGCACTACTTCACCAGGTTCCAAGAGCTCATCTCTGAGTGGCTTCATTGACACTCGTCTTTCAAACCATCTGTCACTTGTTTGTGGTAACCGAGAGACTCTTGTAATTGTCAATTCATCTACTTGAACTTTTAAACCTTGTACTTTTGCAACTACATTTCCATATGTGCGCACCAACTCCATTGCAATTGCAGCGTCTCCATCCTTCATTTCGTCAAAATAATCCAGCTGACCTGCCTGTTGAAAAATTGTTTTCACTTCTCTGTATATGTAGACTGTGTCTGCATTCTTGGGTTTGCTCTGGATTTATCCCCTCATTGTACTTCGTTCTTTGTTTCCCCTATAGTTCCCGTAACACTTCAAGTCTTTCTTTGTTGGTTTTACAAGGAAAAGAATGGGTCTAGACCATTGGAATATGAGTCATTAGGGTAACATAGGGTGGCGCAATGATGTTCTCAGTAATGGTCTAACTGGTAGCTCGTGGATGATGGAGTTAATAACCAGCCAAAATTGGTAAGTTTCCCTGGCCCTACTTAGTTCTCTCAGTAGTGGTTGTTATATTTAGAGGTACCTTTAAATTCTCCCCCCCTAACCAACTCTATGCATGACCCCGGGTCGGACTAATGGCTTGGTAAGCCATGATTAGTCGTCTTGTACTTATCAGTGCTAGTCGTCTTGATATCCTGTACTTTTATAATTTTCTTTTGCGACTGACGATCTAAAATGATGTCTCAGGGTGGACTCAAATCTGGTAAGTGTTGATGGGAACTAGGTTAACTATTGAAACTGAATGCGCGTTGCTGTAGATCAATGATACGTGTGATGTCAATCCTCACCTGTTGATGTCTGTAATGATGTTGGGCCCATGCAAGTAAGAAAGGTTCTACTGTGTGGGGGAAGGAATTCTATGACATGATAGAAAAGGTCATAGTAGTGCAATGAAAAAAGGTTCCGTAATGTTGCGGAAAGGATTCGTGGAGTGGAATATAAATGGTTATGTAATGTTATGAAAAGGGGTTCTATAATGTTATGGAAAGGGGTTATGTAATGTTGCGAAAAGGGGTTCTATAATGTTCATAAAGGGATTCTATAATGTTATGGAAAGGGGTTCCATAATGTTGCGGAAAGGAGTTCTGTAATGCTACGGAAAGGGGTTCCATAATGTTATGGAAAGGGTTTCTATAATGTTATGGAAAGGGTGTATGGAATGCAACAGAAAGGGGTTCAATAATAATACAGAAAGGGTGTATGGGATTCTTATGAATAGTATTTGAAAATATGTTTAGTTGTGGAAGAAGGGACATTAATGATCAAATGAAACCATGGAAAGGAATAAAAGGGGATGAAAATGAATGGAATATGGTGGGTGTATGGAAGAAGGATAACCAAAGTTTCTATAGAATATCCCTGCAGATAAGTACAGATCAATTGATTAGTAACAACATTTTTTTTTAGAACTATGTCCCAAAAAATTTTCACAATCCAAATTATACATACATACATACATATATATATATATAATTTGTCAAAGTTCGAGATAACTATCTCGAAATTTTTGGTACACCGGCATGCAATAATGTTGCGTATGAATGCCTCTTTGGACAACAGTTTCTTATATGGCCTTAATCGATGACCATTGGCCATAAGGAGCGTCCCTTTTCCATCAATGGTTTTGAGTTGTACTGTATTATATGGTCCCATCCAATGAGTGCAAAGTTTCCCTTTGAACTTTTTGAACCTCGAGTCATATAGAAGAGTCCAGTCACCTTCTTTAAAATACTTACTCTTGATGAATTGATCATGCCACTTAGCTCTTTGTTGTTGAACGATGGTTGTACATTCTATGGCATGCAATCATAATTCATCAAGATCATTAAGTTGTTGCAGGCAATTATGTTGATCCTATGATAGATCCATGCCTAATTGAAATACAGTTCTTAATGTTTTAATTTCAACTTCTATTGGTACGGTGACTTGCTTACCCTAGACTAATTGATAGGGAGTCAAACCTGTGATGCTTCTCTATGCTGTTCTATAGGACCATAAGGCTTCTAGAAGCCTATAATCCCAATCCCATTGATGAAGCTGGACAATATTTGTGAGTATAGATTCCAAGATTCTGTTTGTACCTTCCACTTTCCCGTTATCCTGGGGGTGATATGGTGAAGTTACTCTGTGCTTGATATGGTACTGTTCCTGCAAGAGATTTGATGAGTTTAGATGTGAATTGTGACCCTCCATTAGTAACAATCTCCCTAGGGACTCCAAACCTTTTGAAAATATTTGCATATAAGAAATCTAAAACTGCATGTTCTGTTTCCTGTGGAAATGCCTTTTCCTCAACCCATTTTGTCACGTAATCTGTACATACTAGGATATATGATTTCTTCTTGGATTGGGGTTTGATTAGGCCAAAAAAATCCAATGCCCACTTCTCAAATGGTTTTTCCACAAGTTGAGTCTGTAGTGGCATCTCTTCTGACTGTAGTGGTTGTCCCATTCTCTAACAGCTATCGCAGCTCTGGACATACTCTTGGGCATATTTAAATGTTGTAGGACAATAATAACCCAATTGTAGGATCTTGTTAGTTGTTCGTTTGTTTGCAAAATGTCCCCCACATGGGCCATAATGATAGGTTCTAAGAATTGGATAAATATCATGCTCACGAACACATCGACAGATCACCAAGTTAGGTCCTGTATAGAACAAACAACCATCAATCTAGGAAAATCTACTGCTGTGTTGCACAATTCTTTGTTTTTCCTATGGTGTCATATGCCCTGGGAATTTTCATGTAACCAAATAATTAGCTATATCTGCAAACTAGGGTACATTAGTAGATATAGCAAATAAGTGTTCATCTGAAAAAGCATCATCAACTGGTAGAGATTTGCACGTGCTAATTATTCAAGAAAGAAAATCATCAACCACGTTGTTTTTACCTGGTTTGTCCATTATTAAAATATTAGATTCCTGTAACAGCAGCAACCATCGAGTGATTCTGCCATTTGTAATATGTTTGTTCATGATATTTTTAATAGCAGAGTGTTCGATGTGGATAGTCACTGAGTATCGGGTAATGTAATGGCGAAATTTATTTATAGCATAAATGACAGGGAGGAATTCGTTTTTGGTCAATGTATAATTTAGTTCTGCAGCAGTCATATTTTTACTAATAAAGTATATGGAATATGGTTTATGGTGTTCTTGTTGGCATAAGACTCCTCCTATGGTAGTGTCAGAAGCATATGTTTAAATTAGGAAGGGAAAGGACCAATTAGGGCCTTGTAGGATGGGTGATGTAGATACTTTATGTTTCAATGTTTCCCAAGCTAGTTGACAGGGATCAGAACACTCAAACTATTTGTTTTTGGACATGAGCAGAAATAAAGGACTAGCAATCTTTGAATTTTTTTGAACAAATCTCCTATAATAACTTGCATATCCAATAAAATTGCGTACCTCTTTTTGTGTGAGTGGGATTGGTAGATTAAGGATTACCTCTATTTTTGTTGGGTCTACTTTGATTCTATCTAGGGATATGAGGTGACCCAAAACCACGCCTTGTGTGAGCATCATCCTGCACTTCTCGCTACTGAGACAGAGGTTCACTTCTTTGCATTGTGTGAGTACTTTGTCCAGATTAGTCAAAGCTTCTTCAAAATATCCACCATGGGAGGTAAATTCATCCATAAAAACTTCCATGGTTTCATGAATAAGACCTGCAAAAATGTTGAGGATGGCACGTTGAAATGTGGCAGGGGCGTTGCATAATACGAAAGGTAACACCCGGTATGCAAAAGTTCCCCATGGGCACGTAAAGGTCGTTTTCTCTCGATCTTCCAGTTCTATACTAATTTGATTGTAACCACTGAATCCATCCATGAAGAAGAAATACTTTTTGCCTACTAGTGTGTCCAACACCTAATCAATAAAAGGTAATGGAAAATGGTCCTTATGTATGGCTTTGTTCAGTTCTCTATAATCAACAGAGATGCACCATTTTCCATTCTTTTTAGGAACTATAACCAGTGGGGACACCCATTTTCCATGTGATCTAGGATAAATGAAATTTGCAGCCAACAAATTTTGAAGTTCCTCTTTCATCACCTCCCTTAATGCAGGATTCATTCTATGCTGAGGTTTCTTGACAGGTCTAAAGTTTCCTTTTGTATAAATATGATGCGTACACAAATTAGGGTGGAGACCCTTCTTGTCACTGACATCCCAGGAAAATGCATTTTTATGTTTCTTTAATACATAGATAAGAATCTATGTTTGCTTATATGACAATGCATAGCTAATTCTTAATGTCTCTCCAGGTTCAATTTCCACTTCTTTGATCATAGAATCATTAGAGATCTTAGATTTAGTGTCAGGGGCAATAGATGAGCTCGATATAGTGTCAGTTTGTTGAGTAACACACACTGAACTGAATAATTCCCTAAAATCCAAAGAAGGGTTGGAATTTGTCAAAAACTGATTGATCAAATCATCCTCAGTTTCTTGTTTTACTGCCAGATATTGTTCAATCATGTAGAGTTGTAAGGTCTTGTTTGCTTGGTCGGATTCCTCCTCACCTGACCACAAGAGAAATTCTTGTTGTATCATTGGCTTTGCAGGAGGATACAATGTGAAGAACCATAAAGTCCATTGGGTATTCCCATGACTCCCTTAAAATGACAAAATATTCTATAATGCCATCTGGTCTTACGGGAGATTGATCATCCAGTTGTAAAACAATAGTAGTTTGTCGAAGATTTGTGAGGCCTAGCCTCTCCATTGTGTGTTTAGTCATGACATTAATGGCTGCTCCTAAATCTATCAGTGTGTTGGAGAGAGAAATGTCATTGATTTGTACCTTGACAACAAAACTACCAGGGTCAGAATACTTAGCAGCAAGAGTGTTCCCCATCATCGATTCTTCCAAGTCTCCTATCACCTGGACTATTGGGGGGTCCTTCCTCTTTCTACCCAGTTTCTTCAAACATAACTCTCTAACAGCTTTGGAATAAAGGGGAATTTATCTAATAGATTAGAATAGTGGAATCTTCACACAGACATTTCATAATTCTCCCATGAGATCAAATTCTAAATGAGGCATTAGTTTGTAGCAATTAAGCACTGAGGGTATGGTGGAGGTCATTTTTGCTCTGTTTCTTGTGGTTTCCTAGGTGGGATGGGTGGGATATTATCTTCATATTGAGAAAGTAATATCTCCAGTGTTTCTTCAGACTGAACTGGTGAGGTATCTAGTGTCTCTTCATTTTCTTCCTCTATAATTATGGGAGAGGCAGTTTTATTGATATTTCTGCCAGAGCGTAATTGGATGTCGTGGAAGTCTGTTGTGGAAATGCAATAGGATGGATAATTAGGTAACTCAACATCCATTATAGGTTGTCCAACCTTATTGTTGGGGTTAGGAGTGGGTTGTGCAGGAAGGAGTGATCTAGGAGGTGGATTGTTCAATGGTAGTGTTAACTGGGGTTGTCACAGAGGAGGTTGCATTAATGGTTGTACCAGTGCAAATTGGAATTGGGGGTTTTGCATTTGAGGAGGTTGTAATTGGATTTGTTGTTGACTCCCAAAGCCTGGATTTCTCTAGTTTGGTTGCCAGGGGTTGTTTTGTGAGTATGGAGGTTCCCAGGTTTGTTGTGGCATAGGTGGATACCAAGGTTGGGAGTTTTGTGGTACTTGTAGACCTTGTGAGAATTGTGGTTTATGTATTTGAGAATTTCTCCAATAAGGATTAAATGATTGCGTAGGATCTAGCATCATTCCTGAAGGTCGAGGTTGCCATGGGCACTTTTTAGATATGAAGCAAACAGGTTCTGCATCTGTCCCCACTTCCGCATATATAGCCTTAAGTCCTGGAAGTTAGGAGCATTCTTTTGTAGGATGCTCCTGGTCACATAGAAGGCATATTTTCACTTTACCTAATAGGAAGCTCTTGGGAGAGTTCCTTTTTCTGCATCTAGGGGAAAAAGTGGCTAAGGCTCAATCTTCTTCTTCTTGCCTTTTCTTTTCCTGAAGTGCATATATCTGAGAACTCAAAGAACTGAGGATATTGATTTTAAAATCCTCCGAGAGATTTCCAATCTCCACCCTCGAAACTCCTTCCCTTGAAGTCTTGGTGGTTATGTTCCTTGCATCTCTGATCCCTTTTCCTGACCTAGAGGAATTCCTTGAATATCTTCTGTAGAGGTTGCATATTTATGCATACTTAAGCAGGGATACATCCCTTGCACCCATTAAATTTGGAAACTCAATGCAATCATTTATGATTCCTCGTAAGAGCATAATTTTCAATGTATCATTGTTTAACGCATTCTGTCTTGATATTTACAGGTTGTATTGAAATCTATCTACATAGTCTTCTAAGTTTTCATCCTCTTCTTAGGTCATTTTAAAGATGGCTTCCTTTTGATCCTTATCTTTGCAATATTCTTGGTATTTATCCAGGAAGACTTTCTTCATCTGGGCCCAAGTTGCAATGTTGTCCCCTCCCAACCCCATGAACCACCTAAGTGCCAGATTCTTCAATATGGCTGGAAATTTTTTTAGTTTCTGTTGATCCATAATGTAATCATAGCTTCTGCAAAGGACATCAAATTCAAACAGAAACGTGTCTGGGTCCTCACTTGCCATACCATGAAAATTCGACAATGTTGAATGTGGGATATTCTTCATCGGGTTTGTCAGTGTAGTCCCTAAATTTACGAGTGGGAATTCGAAGGCATTGATTCTGATACTTGATTCCTCTCCATTCGTCTCTCCTTGTTTTGTGTCTTCTCTATTTGGAATGTGCTCTCCCCTACCATCCATATTTACCCAAAAGTATTCCAATGTAGCCAATCTAGCTGACAATGGAGATTCGGTAGACTATTGTTCCTCACTGAACTGCCTGCCACCATTTAAATGATTGGGAAGCTCTTCTTCCTGAACAAAATCTTCTCTCGTAACAAATTCTACCACTGACAAGTTTTCATCAATGTGCATTGGTACAACCATTTGGTCAGTGGGAGAAGGTGGGATCCTTCAAGTATGCCCTCCTCTTATAGATATTCCTGCACTTCTTGCACGAGTAGTACCTGGGGGGTATCATATGCATATACAAGCCTACCTGTACTGTCTCTTATTCTACACATGAATAATTGACATGATTCAAAATCACAGAGACCTGTGGCGAGAAATATTCTAGTGGAATTGTTTGTGTGTCTTCCTCGTCCCTCCTCATAAATCACGCAAGACTATTTTTAGAAAAGATCATACACAACAAACTCAAAGGAAAAATGGATAAATCGCACCCACATAATCAAAACAATCAACCAAAATTGCAATGTCCTTGGCATCTCCATGGCAATGGCGCCAAAATGACAAGCTTTTCTTTCACCTTTTAATAAAAATGCAATGGAAAGTTGTACATAAATTATCAACCCGGGGTTCCAAAGGCTTATGAGATACCTGCAATGTTTATGTCATACATTGTAATCTGAATGATTTGTGATACATAGGAAGTCAAGGAACTGGTAAAACTAGTTAAAAATTGCAACTGCGTGACGAATGGTCTTTCTAACAAAATCACTACTACAGGAAAAGAATTGCAATTGCTCCAACTGGAAGCGTTGTCTATTGATTACAATTGATTACCTTGGTACGCTACGAAAATAAATTGAATAATAGGATCTAAATTAATCAACTCAGAAATTCCTGTAAGAAACAAATTCAATAAAACAACAGCTACAATAATAGAATCGTAATGGATTAATTGAGTTTTAGCAGCATGCTTCTATTGCTAACAACATAATTCCAAGAAATATTTAATGTGACTATTTCACCACAGATTTATTTATTTGATCCAACATTCACCATCCATGCATCCCTCTGCATTTAATAATAATAAAAATGATCGCACTACTCGATCGTATCAAAATTTAAGCATTCACACCCAACTCTAATCAACACAACAAATTATAAATGCAAAACAATAAATCAAATATTAGACTGCATGCACGAAGGAAAATCATAACTACTACAACACCTGTCACGGAAGGGGGCCATGCCTTCTGAGACAGGGTTGAACAAGCCAGTCACTCACACCAAATTGATTAGCACATCCGAAATCCAGAAAGTAGCAGATTTATATAATAGAGTCTGATTACAACAATGTTCAATAAGTTTGTGTAAAAGGATGGCTAATTCCAAGTTTTTATACATCAACACCCATACATAAAATTATGAAGAAGTGTACAGTTACAACCTATTTCCAAATAAGGCTCATTGTTTTGATTTTCAAAAGATCTCGTGAGCTAATCCAGGGCTGGTAGCATGAAGAGTGGAGGTGGTTCTAAAAATATATCAGAACAATAAACAGATTCATTAGATCATCCAATAAATTACAAGTCGTTATTCGGTTCCGCAATCCCTGGGATCACTATAGAATCGTTGATCCCCAGATTGGTTACGAAACCATGAAATGCGTTCAATAGCTTGACCAAAAATGATGTATAATGATTAGCATGATCGCATTAATCTGACCAGGAGCCTCAATCAAACTATACATTTATATTTTTCTTGCATAGTATGTATAAACTTGAGACTTATATGCAAGCCTTTGTAGACTTTCATGATTACTATGTTCTGCAACTTGAAATTACAATAATGGTGAACCTCAATACACCACTTCTTTAGTAGGCAATTATGCAACATAACTCTATCCAAAGCATCAGCAAATGACAAATATTAAGGAAAGCATAATCAATCCTTACCAAAGCCATAACCTTTCTAAATGTGGTCAAGAGAGCTAGTGATGGTGTAGGAACAAGTCAAAAAGTTCATAAACGAGGTAGAAATAGGAGAACAAAAAGTGTCATATGCACAACCCTTCATGTATCATATCTCTAAGTTGTCGACTTGCGAAGTTTCTTCCCATGCATGGATAACTGTCTCTCAATTGGGCCTTAATGGTAATTTGGGAATTGAATGGGGTGATTATATTATTGGTCTACAAAATGGCTCCATTTTCTTGGATGATTGCCAAGATGCTCTAAAATGGTCTTTCAATAAATCTTCTGGTGAAATTACAACCAAATTAGCTTATTCGTTGTTATCAGAAGATATCTCTTGTATTTAGCTATGGTGGCACTCTATATGGACTTGGAAAGCTCCTTATAGAATTATCATTTTCTACTGGCTTGCGTAGGAAAATCGACTTCTAACTTGGGAAAATCTCTTGAAGCAAGGTATGATCGGTCCAAACCTTTATATCATGTGCGGTATGACTAAAGAATCATTTTTTCATCTTTTTGTCTCTTGCAATTTCTCTATTTCAGCCAGGTTGAATGTTGAGCACATTTTAAAATGCTCCTTTAGTTGGTCCGGTGATTCCTTATGTGATTATTTTCTCACATGGAAAAACAAGGCTCCTTCCTGGCAATCCTTTCCTTGTTTCATCTTATGTGAAATTTGGTTATGCAAAAATAAAAGGATTTTTGAAAATGCTCTTCTAGTTGTTCTTTCCATCAGTTTGAAGGGTTTGGCTTCTTTCTTTGAATTTTGTCATGATGATGACATTGACTGCTCAACAAATAATTAATCTAGAGTTTATGAAGCACTAGTTCCCTCAAATAGGTTGATGGGTTTTTTTTTATGGGTCCTCACAAAGGGACTCCGAGTTATGTGGGGATGGTGCACTACTATTGATAGATGAGGTCAGTTTTTTTAAGCTTTGGGTGCATTGTAGTCCTAGAACCAACGCCAAGGGGGAGATCCTCTCCCTTTGGCTTTTCCTTCAGTTGATTTGTCGTATTGGTTTGGATAATATCTAGATTTATGGCGATTCTCGGGTTATTATCGATTGGGCCAAAAACATTCATGGGATAAATATCATTATCCTCTTGGCTTGGCTAAAGAAGACTAGGATGATTATTAACCACTTTCAAAACATCACCTTCTCTCATGTCTTCAGGGAGCAGAATGTGCAGGAAGACTTGTTGTCTAAGAAGGCTCTTTTAGCTCCTGATGGTTTCTTTTTCTTCGAGTTCTGGTATAATGGGTCACTTACTTCAAAGGGTAGTATTCAAACCACTTCTTTCTGAGTTTTGGTGGTCCAGTTCAATTTCTTGATATCTTTTTATCTACGGTTTTTGGTCATTTTTTGTGGCATAAACATTGGCTACGGTCGGTGGTTTGACTTTTACTTGGCTCTTTCTCTTTGGGACATTTCTCTTGTTCTTTGGACTATGGCTTTGGGCCTTTTATGTTGTTTCTACTAGTTTTTTGCAGTCTATTTTGTCTTTGTACTAACTTTACTTATACTTCAATAAAGTATAGCATTTTTCATGGAAAAAATACTTTTATTGTAAAGAAAAACACGCATTTCAAAGTACAATGTATTTATACACAATGATAAATTTCGAACAAAATCTTCTTTGAAATTTTCCATAGTACAAACATTGTAGTGTAAACATAAACAATCTTAAAAGGAGTTGTCTAAACATTAAATAATTTTGATTTTTCCAACCATTATTGATGGAATATGGTGATTTAATCTTTTGCGATTTTCTTTTTCAAAATCTAAGTTTTATTGTAAAAAGGGATAAACACTATCAAATATCAATGTTGCACTTGGATTGTGTAGTCTCAATTTGAACAATTCATATATGCAATTCTAAGAACTTCAATCAAATAATAATAATAATAATAAAAGAAAAAAAATGTTCTAATTTTTTTTATAGTGTTTTGTCCCAAAATATTCAAAATATGTACCTGAAATTTTCAATGTAATTCACTCACATTGAAAGGGAGCATTTTCCAAAGAAGGTATCTTGGAGACTAAGCAATAATAAAAATGTGTGTACTTGTGTTAAGTGTATTTGTGTAGTAGAATAGGCTTCACATTCAGGTCATAGGTTCAAAACTACCGGGGTAGAGATGTTCATTGGCCCATGTGACAAGGCTCAAAGGATAGACAAGAGACGTCTCCAATGTTCACTCTAGTTGGGTCACAAATTATTGGTATATCTAACTTGTGGGCTACAAGAGACGTCTCCAATGTCCACTCCTGTTAGGTCACAAATTATTGGTATATCTAACTTGCGAGCTATTAGATATACTCTTAGGAGGTTGTAGTTTCCATGGTCTTAAAAAAAAATAGCCATCACATTCAACGCTGGCTTCTTATGTGGATGGCATCTTTGCGAGCTATTAGATATACTCTTAGGAGGATGTCGTTCCCATGGTCTTAAAAAAAATAACCATCACATTCAAAGTTGGCTTCTTATGTGGATGGCACTGCCTTTTGCTAGAGTGCTGGAATTTGGTTTTTATTCTACGTGTCAATTTTTTTTTCACTTTTTGACATTTTATATTGCCTATCATGAAAAGTTTTGTTTAAAATATCACCCGAAGGTTTGCTAAAAATTTTACCCTTCAATAGTGAAAGTTTGATAAAAAAATTACCCTTCAATACTTAATTTTTGTTAATTTTTTTTCGAGGGACTCTAAAATTTTAAACTTGAAAATTTCTTTTATTTGTTTTTAATTTTCTTAGATTTTTCCTTCCATATTGGTGGCCCATGTGTATATTCTGGTTGTGTGACTACTCAATAGTTAATGGATCATTGAAAGTACCACAATTTTGTATCACTGATAGACAATACAAGCTTGTCTTTTATATATATATATATATATATATATATATATACAATATACAAGCTTGTCTTATTGTATGAGAATCTGAGATCATTTAGCTAGTAAATATCCACATGGTTAAGTTAATTCAGTTTCCATGGATGATAAATATCTTATCTTTATTTCCTTTAATATCACGAATTTTAGAAGGTTCTTATTTTCCAGAATAACTAAACTCTATAACCTTGTGAGTAGACAAACCTCCAAATTCTGGACAATATCAGGTTTAAAACCTCAATATCACTAAGTTGAAGCAGATATATTCCAGACTAACAACGTAGCATTACACCCTTGGTGCAAAGATGAACCCCAATTCACATTAATAGCTACAAGATGAACTATTGATTTGTCCATATTAGTTTGAAACTAGGAGCATCTAGTAGTATCGACTCTAACTATGGAGTTTAAAAAGCACACTAGATTTTAAACAAATCAATAGATTTTTAAACAAATCTTTAAATCTAAACCAAAAAATTCTACAAGCAATACCTTTGAGTCTTGATAATGTTTCCAAGACTGTGTGTCTATCCACTCTCCAACTCCAAGGGATTCTAGGCTCCCATCCTTCCAAGTTCCACTTCCACCTTTCGAATATCATTTAGTTGAGCATTGAAATTTGTACTATGTAAATGCTAATCATAATAGTAAAAAAAATAAAAAAATCGTTGTTAAATGATTTTTTTAGCTTTCAGAGAAAAAAATAAAATAAATCAAAATCAAGAAAACCTACAAAATAGAAAAACATGGATGATGGAAATAATACTAACTTAATATTTTTATTTTTTTTAGTGAAACTTGAAAGTATGGTTGGAATTTGGAAAGTATAATTTTATATAATAATAAGATAAAAGCACTGATATTACTAATTTACCAGTGGTAATTTATAATGAAATTTTAGTAATTTTGTTGGCCTTTAAAAATAGTAGTAATATAATGATGTTTTAAAAATTTATTGCCCTTCAAAAATGATAAATTTACCTTTTCAGAAAACGGTCTACTAAAATTTTTAACTTATTCGATGGTCAAAATACGCTATCCATCAACCCTACCTCTGTCCTTTGCGTTGCTGTCACCAAATAATTTCTTTTTCTTTGCCGCGTCGGTTGTAGTGGGTCAAACAAAAAAGAAACAGAAAGATGACCCAAACAAGGCGCGTATCCCCGCAAATTTCCCTATTTATTCTTACAACGCATTTACTCATCATTCATATTCATACACAGAGTCCATATTTTTATATTATTTTTGGGGAACGCGTGAATTGTCCGTTGGATCCAGACGACTATTAATACGCCCGCCTCTCAACCCTCGTATTGTACAAAATCTGTGCTCTAACATCTTTCTGGTCGGGTGTTCAAATCTCAAACGAGAAAGATTGCACATTCGAAATTTGGGTCGGTCTGTTTGAGATTCAGTTTTTTCTCGGCAGGTGTTGTGCTCAGGGTTTGGGATTTTCAGCATCAACTAATTGTAACAGGCGTTGCAAGCGAGAATGGCAGGCGCAGGCAGCTATGTATCTGCAGCTATCTTGGCCGTTGTGATGATTATGGTGGGAACAGGATCGGTAGCAGCAGCAGATGTGACTGCACCATCTCCCAGTCCGACAATGGAGCCAGGCGCTGCTTCAGTGCTCTTCGTTCCCTCCTTGTTCGCCGCCCTTATCGCCTCATTCATTCCCTTCTTGGCTTCTCGGTTTTACTGACACCTCTTGCGTTTGCTCTTTGATCCATTTTTTTATGATCAGGGACGGCAGCTATTCTTATTTTCTTATATATATAGGTTTTGGTTCTGTGGAGGTTATTCTTTTCTGGACGAGGGCCAGAGTGTTTTGTATCCTGTACACTGTTTTCTCACTTCATTGTTTAGCCATTTAGGAAATAAAGGGGATCTCTTCACGGTCCTTTAAGATTTGAATTAATAAAAATTGTTTGATAATCTTGGATTGAGCAGATTATAATGGTGTGGCAGATTTAGGGTTTCTCTGTTGTTTATGAATTTCTTTGAACCATATGGTGTTATTTGTGGAGAATACTTTACATTTTGATGAATGTAATTTTTTCCAACATGGTGTCAGGTTGATTCACCGGATCTTAGGGGAGTGAATGCCCACAGTCCAATTTTTTTTTTTCTGGTTATGTTTGAGTCTGAGAGAGAGGTTCTGTATTTGAATGGTCTGCTGTAGAAATGAAATTCAATAACGGTTTCAATTGAGTTGAATCAATTCAATAATTGACTATAATTATTCAACCACATTCTGCCTGAGCGAATTCCTCTTCAAGGGATATTTTCAAGTGTAAGAGCTGCTTCTGGATGCCTGTAGATTTGACCTAGTCCTCAACAAATGGCTTTCTGTTTTTACAGTGACAAAAGAAACTAAACCGGAAAAAGGCCAGAACAAGCCCCTCTAATAATGTAAATAAAACAAAAACACTTCCGTGTGATTTCATAGTTTGTTGAAGATGAATTTATCTTCATGCTGAAATACATGAAACTGCGCCTGACTTCTATTTGTTCGGCCTTGCATTGAATTAATTTCCTTACTTTTAAGGATTAAATTTGGGTACAATGAATCATAATATTTTTTCAACTGTGTATGGCCATTTAAATTAAATATTTAGTGGATCAAACCGTACAAAGCACCACGTAAATAATGTGTCAGACAATTGTTTTTTTGGATGTATAGTTAGAATACATTAATTGCAATTTGTGACCTCCACGGTTCCCATTTCCACCCGTTCGTTTGTCACGACTTTTGCATCAGCGTTTGATCAACTGGTCTTTGCATGCCATTCTGGACACATACTGATGCGGTAACCTCATTGGGCATGGCTTTGTGATACAATGCCTGTGGTCCTATGGTTGTAATTGTAGGTGTCACATTAAAGATTTTCATGTTAAAAACTAAATTTTATGCCCGTGCCGATTCATAGAATCGCAAATTGGTATAACACACATAATTTTTTTTATTAAACCGCTTAGAACTTTCTCACCAAACTTTCAATGCTCAGTTTTCTTTTAACAAAATCAATTAATCTTTCCTAAATAAAAAAAACAATTTTTTTTTTTTAACAAGTTGTCATGTTGCCCATGGGAGCCTAACACAATGAATAGTAGTTGGTCAAGCCTAAAGCTGTTCAAAATCAAGGATGAAGTAAAAAATGCTTTTCTTCAGTTCAATGTAAAGTTTCCATGCAGTTTAAAGTTGATACAACTAGGTAGTTTGCTTAGAGGCCAATATCCATATTTTATCTAGTGCTAATCAACCAATGATGCCAATCAACATATCAATACCTTTGGAAACCTTTGAAGCAAGTCCACCTCTAATCATGTTACATTCCAATTTTGAGAAACACATATTTATGAGTAAGATCTTTAACCAATATCTCAATAATCAACTTGTGTTTATTCCAATGTTGACCAATTTGAATTCAACACTCAACACGATATAGAAATTCTCAGATCTACGCTTAGAAAATCAAACTCTAAACATTAGGAAACTTAAAATTGATGAACGGTAGATTCTATAAACACATCACAATAAAATAATTACTGTGAGTATGCAAATCTAAACTCTCAACCTTGCATTTTGGTTCCATTCATTGAAAAATTACAATCTTATAGAAACCTCACAATCTTTAACCATAATAGTACAAGACCCTCACACTTCTTTAGAGATTAGGGGTTAGATTTACAATCAATGCACTCCATCCTTGCAGTGCATGTACGCTAGAATGCTAATCCCTAACCCTAGTCCAGCCTAGAATGGTGCATCGATCCCGCATGAATAAGACTCTTATGTTAGAGTTCCCATTAAAAGAGAAGGCAAGTAGTGTGCATGCATCTCTCTCCTAGGTCTTTATGCCCTAACTATTTTTGGAAGCTTCAATCATAGACAACACCTACAATAAAATAAGAACAAAAATGAAAATGCAATTTCTAATTTAGGATAAACAACTAAATAAAGAAAAACAATGAAATCACGGGACACACTAATATTGGTGCATGCATGTTTTTGCACTCTTCCTCTACATATCTATGGCATGCCTCCCAAACAAACTATTGTTGCTCCACTATCAAAGTGCCTCTCTTTTGTTAATAGAACCCGTGATATGATGTATTTGTTAAGTGTGCCACTATTGTACATATCCACCATCACTATTGTGCAACACCAACGGAGAATACTTACCGAGAAACACAAATAAACTCTTTGCAAGGAAAGTATTCTCTACAAATCCAAGTCTCTCCTTCAACATCTCAAAATTTATGCCACCTGTGCATTGGAAAGAACATACACAAGAACAACTCCACCCTTCTAAACCCTATTTTTAAGGAAATGGTATTAGATATCTATGTGCTTGGAGCGAATCATTGTGAAACATTGGATGCTCACCGAGTTTGACACAACTCCAACTGTCATAATGGACAATAGTGGACTCCAACATTTTATCAGTCAACTATGTAATCAACTTGTAAATCCAGATGGATTCACAACTAGTAGAGCTCAATGCCATGTCATATGTCTCCACTGAATGACTGCCACTACCTCATGCACCATGTTAAACCATGTTATCATATGATGCAGGAGCATAGGCTCATGGAGATGAAGTCATCCATGACTTTGTCAAAATCAAATGGATCAAAGGAGACCAAGGGTCTCAAATTTATAAATTTGTTTTAATGATGTTGAGCTGAATAAATTTGAAAGAGGACACTCGTCCTTTCCACTTGTAAACTGTCAAGATAGAGTTTGTTGGTCAGTAGAGTGTTTTTAGTAGTTTGTTAGTGACTCATAGGGGTAGTAGAGCCAAATAAGGAATCCATTCCTTCCTTGTAGGATCTGGGGAACATAACATAACTTGTATTAAATACAATTCTTGTTGTTAGTTTAGGGAGGAGTTAGTTAGCTCATCAGAGAACTTAGATAGCTCGCAGAGCTTAGGTAGTTCAAAGGAGCTTGGACAGCTCAAGAAGCAAGCTCTTGGTTATCTTGTAGAAGGTTTTCAGATAGCTCGTAGAAGCTTTTATTAATTCACAGAAGTTGGGAATTGCTCACAGAAATGGTGATGACTTGTTAGTTTAGGGAAAAAGTCGATAGAGGGTTAATAACATAAATTTACTGAAAGGAAATAAAGCTATTGTTAGTTCTAAATTTCTGAATAAAAGAACTTGTGCATTCGAATTGTGTTACTGTGCAGTGATTAAAGGAAAACATTGAATCAAACTGAATAGAAGGAATACATTTTCCAGACTTGTAGACGCCTGGAACCCTTACATTCAAAATTGTCTTACTCTATACATGATTAAGAGAAAATCGGGTCAAATTGCCCAGGAAGGATCGACTCTGCACATCCAGAAACCAGCTGTGAAAATCGTAAGTGACTATACACTCATTTATGTTCACATTGAAATTGTACTAGATCCATAAATACACAGTATAGATCTGCCAAGTTTCTTTGAGGGGATATTTCTATCGAAAGGATCACTTTATACACTTAGTGTAAATAACATACAAGTTTGGTTGATCAAATAAAGGTTCTTTTCTATAGTTAGTAGAACCACCAATTTTGGTGACAGTTAGCCAAAGATAGAGAAAAAAAACCTGAAATTCACTTTCTGGACAAAATATGGTTTAAAGTAAGGTCTGCTTAGTATTATCGCAGGTGGTGCCTGCACCAAGTGGTATCAGAGCCAATAATTTGCTCTCTGTGGAATAATTTATTCTCTATAAGAGAATGATTAGAGGAAGCTTTTTGCTCTCTCTGTTCATACAATTTTGATGACTATTATAATTGATGTTTGTTCTTGCTAAGAACAAAGAAATTTTATGATTGTAATATAAAGAGCAGCAGATTGTTCAACATATCTCCCTGTGTTTTTACTCAAATGTTGACCAGGAGGACTCATTGGATGCAAAATTTAATTACGCATCCAACGAGTACCCACATTGCATACTTTTGACGAACGCTGCATAATTACGAAATTTAATTATGTCACCATCATGTTTTTCAGGTATTTCTTGTTTTTGGGGTAGTGGGGTCCGTCAAAAGTATGTTGTGTGGGTACTCGTTGGATGTGTAATTAAATTCCGCATCCAAGGAGCCCTCCCGGTCGAAATTTGAGAAAACAAACAGGGAGATATATTGAAAATACAAACAAAAAAAGTAGTTTTTGTCTTTCTTCCTCCAAAATTAATAAATATTATTTTATTATTTTCCTTAGGAGGCCCATTTTAGACCTCAAATTTCCTCTAATGAGTGCATCAACCCAATGTCCATCATCTCATACTCTGAAGCAATATGTCTCTTATACACTGCAATAGGTCTCTCTCCCCCTGTGATAAACAAGTCATCCACTTACTACAGAAGAATGAGTGGATCATCTCCAACCATAATGAAATAGAGATTCAAATCTGCCTCACTCTTCTGAAAACCCATCCGTTGCAAGTAAGAGTCAATCCTGGAATACCAAGCTCTAGGAGCTTGTTTCAGCCCATACAAGGCTTTCTTCAGCCTACAAACATGAGACTCTCTCCCATGAATCTCAAATCCCTGAGGCTACTCAACATAAACTTCCTCCTGTATGATTCCATTGAGAAATGCGGTCTTCACATCCATCTGATGGATCTTCCAACCCATCTCTGCAACAATGGAAATTAATGCCCTAATAGAAGTATAACGAGCAACCGGTGCAAAGGTATCATCATAATCAACACGCTCAACCTGTGAGAACCCTCGTGCCATAAACCGAGCCTTGTACTTCTCCACACTACTTGCATCTGCAACATGTTTTATCTTGTAAATCCAACGAGAAGTCGCCACTGACTTCCCCTCGGGTCTCAGAACAATCTCCCAAACATTGTTCTTCATGATGGAATGGTACTCTTCCGTCATGGAATCTCTCAAAACATGACGCTGAGAGGCCTCCTCAAACGTAGATGGCTCTGAATCATGAAAACTAGCAACCAATGCCATACCCAATATGTCTGGCATATGTATAGACCTCACTGGCTCCTTGGGATTTCCAAACTCCTTTACTTCCTTCAAGGTCTCCTAAATCCACTTAGGTGTCTTCTTCCTTGAAGGATGCTCCCACACTTGTCTATCCTCATTTGATGAACTCCCAGAGGTAGAATACCCAACAACCTGTGAACCAGAAGCTGGTGTACCAACAACTAGTGAACTCTGTGATCCTGTAGCCCTATATGGTGAACATGTGACTTGATACCCAAAACCAGGCCCCAAATATCTTGATGGCTGAACCACTGACACTGGAGAACCTGTGCCTATACTCTATGGTCAAATAACCCCAAAAATCTGTGAACTTGTCAACTGCACTGAAGGTACCTGTGAATCTACCTGAGGTGTGGGAACAACCTGCTCTCCTTGCTTTGACTCTCTAGAATTCCTGAAGGTCTACTCCTCAAATATCACCTCCCTCCTCACAACCACCTTCCTCCTAGAAGGAAGATAAATGCGGAAGGCCTTTGAAGTCTTGTCATACCCCACAAAGACACCTCTCTCTGCCGTGGGATCAAATTTTGTTCCCTTCTCAGAAGGGACATGTGAATAAGTTAGGAAACCAAATATCCAAAAATGACTTACCTCAAGATTCTTTCTTGTGAAACTCTCCTCAGGTGTCTTGTTCCCCAAGGCACGATGGAAACTCCTGTTCTGAAGGTATACAAATGTACTACATGCCTCTGCCCAAAGGAAGAAAGGAAGTGACTGATAATGCAAAATGGCTCTCGCAGCTCCAACAATAGATTTGTTCTTTTTTCTGCCACTCCATTATGCTTAGGAGTGTATGGTATTGTCAATTGTATCTGAATTCCCTCATGTATGCAATACTCATAGAAATCCTTGGAGGTATACTCACCCCCATTATCTGATCTGAGTGCCCTTACCTTACTCCCAGTCTCATTCTCCACAAGAGATTTGAACTCTTGGAACCTCTGCAAGACCTCCTCAGATTTCTTGCTCTTCTGGAAGTAGATCTAGGTCTTCCTGGAATGGTCATCGATGAATGTCACATAATACTTGAACCCTCTTAGAGAAACAACTGACATCCGACCACACAAGTTAGAATAAATCGAATTGAGAACTCCTGCTGACCTGCTATCATTGCTACTAAAAAATTCTTAGTGTACTTTCCCAAAGAACACCCCCTGCAAGCATCGCTGTGCTCTGTTATGAACTCAAGAAAACCTATAACCATATACCTCAACATCCTCAAAGTTGGATGATCCAGATGAGCCATCCTTGTGTGCCACATCTCACAAAGCTCGTTGTTGCTGCTATGTTCCAAAGCATGTTGGGGCTGAAACAAGAGCTTGTACAGTTTCCCACATTTGACTCCAATGGTGTATGAAGTAGATGGTCCGATAGTCTTGGGAAAAAAATGCACATGTCGATACAGGAGGGACACCCCAAGGCCCCTATCCTCGATCATGGAAACTGAGATCAAGTTCTTTTTCAGCCCTGGTACATACACTACATCTATCAAAATCATGGGACTCATGAACTCTCTCTGAAAAGTAATGGTCCCACATCCAACTGCTCTGACAACTATGTCATCCCCCAACACTACCTCCACATCAATATCTTCCTGTGAAATCTCAAAGAACATATCTCGAGCGCCTATCATGTGGCTCGAAGCTCCACTATCAATATATCACGTCCTGGTGGTGGATTCACTCAAAGAATGACCCACCAACAAGGAATACTCCCTCTCAATATCAATATTTGCACTGGTGATGATGGATGCTCTCTCTCTATCAACATGACCAATACAAAGAGAAAAATCTCTCTCAAATCTCATTGTAAAATCCTCCACCACTGCCAAAGCTGTTGTCTGTTGCTTCTTCTTCTTCTTCTTCTTCTGTGGACACTACCCAACATAGTGCCCAAACTTTTGACAAGTGAAGCACTTCAAAGTTCTCAAATCCTTCTTCTGCCCCTCCTTCTACTTAGCCCCACCCTTCTTGGGGCCCTTCTTGAACTTCTTCTTCCCCTTTGCAGTCAATGGCACATTCTCCTCATCCTCCCTGCTAGTAGAAGCGTTGCCATGCACAAGACCTCTCTATGTCTCCTCCTAAACAAAATCATCACAAATCCAGTCCCATGTAGGCAAGTTCTCCCTGACCACTATAGCCTCCACAAACACATCCCAAGGATTTGAAACCCCATTAAAAGCTGTCTACACAAGCACTGAACGAGGAAAAACGACCTCGCCCACTGTTGCAAGCTCATCTCTCACCTGAGAGATCCTAGTAAGGTAACATATCACAACCTCAGCTTTGGCCATCTTGATACTTTTCAACTTCTCCCTCAAAACCATCTTCCTATTCTCATTTGAGCTTTGAAACAAGCTGGTCAAAGCATCTCACATCTGAAATGAACAGGTCTTACTAGATATGTGTGGTATCACATGGTGTTTCACTGCATCTAGGATTTTTCTTCTAGCTTTTATGTCCTTCTTGTTGAAGGCAGTAAGTGTCGCTACATCGTGGAAGGGGAACAACAATGGGATTAGTTGTAGTGTTATGAACTACCTCATCCCACAACTCATTTTCCTCCAATATCAACACTAGCCTAGCTTTCCATGGGACAAATTTCCCAGCCCCATAAAGCATATCCTCCAACCTAAGACCTGTTGCCATTTTCTATGCAATGTTCTAGTTTCAACAAGGTGCTGCACATTGACAAAAGAAGTCACTAAAGTCTGAAATTTTTTACTCTGTATAATTCCACGCTCTCTTTAACAAAGCTCTAAAACAATGTAGAAATTTTCAGCACTCCCAACTCAGTTTCCAACTGTTGGCCCGGAAAAGGGGCATAAGAAGTAACTTCGCATGCGCAGCCAAGAAAGATGTGCGTGCGGGCGATGGAAGCCAAGGAAGATCGCAAAGGATGAAAAGGGCCCGCGAAGGCAGGATGAGGAGTGCGTAGGAAAGGAAAGGCAAGCGCAGATGTACACAAAAGGGGAAACAACCAAAAAGCGATAGATACAGGATCCAGATCATGGCCATATAAGACGACGTAAGCCTACAGCTACGCATGTGTGAGAAGATACTTGTAAGTCAGGCCGATAGTGCCTTGTGTCAAGTCATGATCACCACAGCTATAACCAGAGCGGTGGCTGATGGTGACAGTTAACAGACTGCCTGTAAGCAGTCGACCCAGCAGTGGTCATGTAAATTAGTATAAATAGGAAGGATACAATGGGTAGAGGGTTGGATTTTTTTAGTCGCAATTACAGAATAGGTGGATAGGTGAGAACTATATACGATTATAGAGGGAAGGTTTAAGAAATGGTAGTTAGAATAATGGGAGGGAAAGAAGCTTTGCTAGAGTGGTGCAGACGGGAGGAGAGTCGATCCAGGTTGTGTGCGGATCTGTAGATAGTAGTGGTAGATTAGGAGAAATAAGACAGAGAGCATGAGAACCATGAGCCTGATCTTAAAGACATATCTCTACATCAGTCTGCATCCTGCAGACTGCAAGGTGCTATATCCTTTCTAGTGCCAGATGAAGAGCTCCCCGGAAGAACAGGACCTGAACTTGGGGATGGCGTTCTAAGAAGTGGGAGAAGATTCAGGTTAGGAAAGAGAAGGAAAATCAAAAGGGGCCGATGGAATCCCAGTCTGTTTGCAGGAAGTGAACACGAACTTCGATCGTGCGAAGACGAAGGGTATTGTGACAAAGAGGAGGACTATAGCTCGATCTCGGAAGGACCTAAAGATCCAGATAGCTCTAACAAGACCTCAAGATCAGAGCACAATTATATAACACCAGCCATATCGCCTGAGATGAGATCTAGAGCCTGATCCCCTGAAATAACCTCTAACTCAGACAACGCTAGTCCTGAAACTAGTACGCCTGAAGGAATACCTTAGTTGAACCCTTCTCCAAAGAACTTGAACTCCAACCTCATGGCTGCCACAGACGTCCAGTTACCTACATTTAATGGGAATAGAATAGAGGACCCAGAACAACATTGGTTTCTTTGTGAATCTGTCTAGATGGTACGCTTAGTACATAATGTCGACATAAAGAAGGGACAAATGATTACGACCTTAAGGGGTCGCGCTTTGGATTGGTTTATGAAGTTTTTTGCCATCCCAGCTGGAACATCGTAGAAGACCCTCGAAGAAATCCGAGCTGCAATGATCTCAGAGTTCAGAAAACCCAAATCAGAGTCCCAATGTATCACTAAGATCAAGGAAATTAAATAATCCCTAGCATAGACTCTATGGGATTTTGACCAAATATTCAAGACACTGATGGCTAAAGTAAGCTTCCAAATGTCTGATGTACAACATAAGGAGTGGTTTATTGCCACTTTGCTACCATATATCCGAGGGCCATTGATGCAGCAGAAGATTGAATCGCAGACAGAAGCATTACAGCTAGAAATGAAACTAGAATCCTTTCCTATTGCTGATGGTACCGCTGGAATGGTCCAAATTCAGTCACAGCTAGCCAACCTCACACTACAACTTCAGGATATCAAGAAGGGCAAGGAAGGACAAGAGGATTTATTGTGCACAAAATGTAGAACGGATGGACACACTAAGAATAGTTGTCCGACCTTCATGAATTATGTTGCATCTGGTGCACCTAACCCGTTAAATGGGAAAGGTTACCCTGGTGTCGTATATGCCAGGCAAGAGGTCACCGTGATGAGGAATGTGTGTATTTGCAAAAGGTTGTAAGTACCCCTGCAAACTTGTTTTGTAAATTTTGTAGGTCTGTAGGACATGATGAAAAAGACTATAGAGCATACCATCTCTTGAAAGAGAAGACACTTGATACATACTTGATGAAAAATGAGGGGCTTCCTCAATTTGAATAGGTGCAAGCCTTGTACCAACCTGCGTAATTTCCAGCTAATCCATTCCAGCAGCCGTATGCGCTTCAAGAGCCATACGTACAGCTGAACTCGTATCAGCAAAGCTACCAGTAGAACCAGTACCCGCAATAGCAATTACACCCTCAGGGAATGGGTGGCAGAAACTTTAGAGGACGAGGTGGTAGAGGAGGATTTGGTAGGGGGAGAGGTCCAGTTACCTATTATAACTGTGGACAAGTAGGTCACTTTGCTAGAGATTGCTTGGAGCCTGCCAGGACATGCTCCTATTGTAAGGGTCAAGTCCATAATGTTGAACAATGTCCTCAACTGATCACAGAGTGGTAAGCAAGAACTGTTGCCGCACCCAATCCCCTGCCAAACCCGAACCAGAATGCAAATGCGAATGTTCAGATGATCATGGCTGAACTGCAAGACCTGAACATTGCCGCCGTAACAAGGGAAGACACAACTCCTGGAGGGGAGCAAGAGAACTCCCAAGAGCAATTAGAGCCGCAAGTAAGACCGACAGCACAAAAGAGGGAATCATCGACTGACTTGAAGCAGAAAGAAGTATTATGGGATGTGCAATCAGACTTCATAAGCCTCAATGTCCCTTCAACTTCAACAGAAGTCAAGGACATGCCAGAACGATTTCGGTACCTATTTTAAAAGAAAGCTTCAAATGAGGTTAGTAAGCTCAGACCTCTTCTGTCAAGTTGGTTGAAGCTAATTCAAGATAAAGATGCTATTCCAGAACTACAAGCAATAATAGATAAGATCCTTGTAGTACCACACATTTAGAAGAACGCCAATCAAGTACACCGGAAATGTAAGACTAGTCGTGAAATGAGAATGAACGCGTAGATAGGTGACTGTGACATGGATTATATTATTTTAGATCTGGGGTCAGATGTCAATATCTTAACTCGCCAGACTTGGGAAAGCATGCGTAAGACACGCTTCGACTGGTCTCCTATCCAACTACATCTTGCCAATCAGACGAAGGTACTACCCATTGGATGATTGAGCAATGTCATCATCGATGTCGAAGGATTGTGCACATATGCAGACTTTGAAGTCATCAACATCATGGATGATACAAATCCTTACCCTGCACTACTAGGGATAGATTGGGCTATAAACAATCAAACAATTATAAATTTCAAGAAAAGGATCATCTCGTTCGAAGATGAGAGTAGAGCGTAGTATCGCCCATTGATCCATTTGAGGGGCAGAGATACATTGAACCTATTTATAATGAGGGACAGGTCGACTATCTCAATCAAATATACAATGTTATAGCCCTACACGATGATTATATCAGTCCGACAGCGGATGGGAACCTCAGCTGGAAGTGTGCGAGGTCATGTACGTCGGATGCAGGAGAAGCTTTAGAGAATTGGAAAAATAGGTTACATGAAGTTTCCATGAGGAAGTGCGCAAAAGTGACAAGGTCCGTGCGGTGGGCGAAGACCGAGTGAAGGGATTTACCCACCTATGAGAGCTTTACATACACTTTGGATATGACACCTAAGACCTGCGATAGCTTTGAGCAGCTACGACAAGAAACCCAGCAGGTCATGCCTCCAGTTATAAGAATTGATAAACACCCCATAATTTAGAATACAATTCAACAAAACAAGGAAGGTATAGTTGAAAAGACCAACAATGCTAATGCTCACCTCCACCACGCAGCTACTTAACAAGACAACCTTTCCTGGAATGTAGAAGATAGCTTTACTCAATCTAGCGGGCCTAAAACAATGGAACTAAGCAAATATTACAGAATAACTCCCAAGCACTCGCAAGATAAAACAACTATCCAGATCGTAGAGCTCTTAAAACAATATCAGGCCCTATTCCCTATAAATGGAACCGAGAGAAAGGAAATGGTGGAAGACTTAGAAAGGATGAAGATACCTTTGCGATTACAGACTAAACCAACTCAACTTCCAACACGACATTGTCAATATATCAGGGTGAAGCCATCCCCAGAAGAAAGACTTATCCAACACTATGATAACAGGCTCGCTCACCCACACAAACAAAAGGCAATTTGGATACGACCGGATATCATCGCACCAAATAAGGGTAGAGATACAACGCACTATCAGAAAAGCCGATGGTACTCACATCGTGAGTTAGGTAGACGACAATTGCCTGAAACCTTACTCCGACACGTGTAAAAAACAATGATGTAGACTAATCTGTTGCAAGATTACGATAGAACCAACTGGAAGCATGAGCACTCAACCGCCCAAAGGTCACATCATCACATATACCCAAGCGGACAACCTCAAGTCTCAAAAGATGGAAAGATAACTAGCTTCCAAGAAGGAAAAAGGTACGAATGACAGGCTGGTTAGCATTAATTACCGGATCAATGCCACAAATCTGTACGACTGGTTCACTTATGTGGCAGTAAATCAACCCAGTACAAGGTGCAAGGTGGGATACTGTTTGATCTTGACAACCATCGTAGCACTAATTTCCATTACTGGTCTGACAACTACAACCCGAAAGGTTAGCTACAAAAATTAATGGAGATAGCATTGGAAAAAGGCAACCTGCAAGCATGATTAGATCTTCATCTATTTCCAAATCAATGCCTTAACACCACTTTCCACTGTTTAAAATATTCGTTCCTCTCAAGAACAATTTTCTGTTACGCACTAAGAATGCCAGAGCTAAGTTACTGCATACCCGCCTCCTAGCACATGTTTCTATCCCCTACAAACCCATGGTAATTAACATCCCCCACGGAAGTGAGGCTTCAGACGCCACCGTCATCTTCAGCTGCCTTATTGAGGAGGAACTAGAAATACATTCAACTGCAAGCCCACACTTGCAGCTGTCTCCAGAGGGTGATGTAATGGAAAGAAATAGGCATCCACAGTTGAATCCGACCCCTAGTTTGCATCCTGTGCCGAACCCAGTCCAGGAAATACCAGTTATTCTAGGTGAGTCATCTGCACGAAAGCAGCCAAAACAAAAGAAACGTAAAGTACCAGATACCTCAAGCGACCGAGGAAAGATGCCTGCTACTACCTAGGGAATTGTTGATGCTGATAAAGACCTCCCACAACAGGAAAATCCGCAGAGGGAACGGACCGACCCGAACTTTCCAACTTACATTAGACCAAGAAGAGTTGGTACAGTACATGCAGACCTTCCGATGACACTAGTGACCACTTTGATCACCCCAAGGATCCCTATTCGCATATCCTTGTTGAAGGAGATCCTTCTAATGTTAGCTATATTAAAAATCCAGGGCTACGACACTCGCTAGTAGGAGGGATTATAGATAAAAGACTGCATGGATATAATACAGACTGCTGACCCTACTGTCGAAGTAATTAAACCGAAGAATTGTGCTGAGGGATTAGCCACTTCAGGTCTTCTCAACATGCTATTTATGCCTCTTTTTGGCCATAGTCCATAGGCCAGTACGTATGTAAAGCAGTTGCTAGTCTGCTTTCATCAAGTTTACTTATGGCTAGACCAGTCATACCCCACTAATGTTGAACTAATAGCAAGAATTACATGGCTTCCAAGCGAAGGAAAAGACCATATGCCTTTCCTTACGAATCATAATACTTGGGATATTCACCAGAAGCACAACCTTCAACATGCCGGATGGGGATTTGCAATTGGACCCATCTAGGACAAAAGCGTCCGGGCTGCTGCGAAAATACTATCCTACAAAATCTTTCCTAAAGTTGTACCGACGCAATGTTTCGCAGGAGTAATAGAAATTGCAGATTTATGTGCGCAAGGGCAGAAATTCAACTGGTTGTGGTATTTTCTCACCACCCTGTTCGAAGATGTGATGATGGCACAACAAAAGGAAGGCCATAAATTCTACTATTCCTGGCTGTTAATTTTGATCTCCTTCATGTTCTGGGCTGACCCCCTGGACTATGTGCATATAGATGTCCCGTTATCCTATTTGGGGGAAAATTTCAGAATTTGTGGGAAGACAAGACTGACACCAAATGTCAGGAGGATAACAATATCACATTCTTCTTACACACCGAGGCGCTGCGTCAAGTTGTTCGACAAATTCACAGGATCCGCACTGCAACTGTGCAAATGTATGCTTCCTTTATCAAATTTGAAGCGGATATGCATCAGATTAATCTATTGCCTCTTAAAGGTCCACCGCGTCATATCCATCAAGCCAGGTTCGTAGTAACTGATGATGACATGGATGCCATTATCAAGCTCTGGCCGGAGGAATGGCGTGTCCCACTTGCAGAACCACTTCCTGACGAGCAGAATGTTGAAGAACCACCAATTCACCAAGTAAATGGCAAAGAGAAAGAAGGCGTTGATAACCAAGCGGACCCATCCAAAGAAACCATGGACGAGGATGACGATATAGAAGACTCAGAGCACCATCCGTCCACACAACCGCAAACTGGGCAATGCGCACAGACCCCAGTACCTCCTGAGGAAGCTCAATCATTGTGCAAAAAGAAGAAAGCAAATAGAGCACTAAGCGCCAATGTATTAACTGAGGATGACTTGCAAGAACTTGCTGCTGCTGTGGCAAAAGTAGCGCAAGATAACCTGGATGGCCTAAAGACTCAGCAAGCGAATGCAGCTCCCCAAGTCCAAATCCAGCTTAATCAGCTAACAGCCGCTGTGAACGAGGTTAAGCACACAGTGGACACCAAGGCATATCGTATTGTTCCTAACATTCTGTTGCTCACAATGCCATGGGAGCCACCAATCAAGGTAATCATTCAAACACACACAATTGAAGTGAAAGAAGAGACAACTACAAAAACTGAGAACAACACCACCAAGATATACTTCTCCAAGTTGCTCTTGGACGAGCTCTATATCATTTAGCAAGCAACTACAGCTGAGCTTTGACTAAGGCAGAACACTATTACTCATCAGGAAGTGAAGCAGAGAACGAAAGCCAAACTACGCAAGACCCTCTTGCAAGGAAAGGAGCGGGAACTACAGGAGTGTTACCACCTAAGTTGTACTTAGTGGTTTTTATCAAGTGAGCCTGGTGAACCGGACATGGTTAACTTGTTTGGACTTCAAAGGACCTTTGGAAGTACTTCTGGGAAGTGCTTGTTGTATCATATC
>LPNX010461148.1:300256-325061 GCA_001517045.1 Pseudotsuga menziesii
TTGACTGAAATAAATCAAGATCTGGAGCAGATTGACTGGATCTGACAAATCCTTGACTGAAGGAGGTGATCAAATCAGATCCAGAGTTGATCTTGAGCATCCTTTATGGGAAATTTCGCCCTCCCTCTCTCCTCAACACGTTTTGGCTCATCTGGATGAGTTTTGGGCCGATGTGTCAGTGTATGGGTTGATGTGTCAGCCAGATCAGGCCCCCGGTTGACAAGTAGGCTCAGTCCAGCTTCAGTTCTGCATTGATGAACTCTCCATCAGTTGATTTCACTTGATTCCATGAGGAATTTCGCCCCCCTTGGGCTAGATGGCCTGCAAATTGTATATATCCTGCTGGAGGCTCCCTCTTCCAAGCTAGTTAAAGCTGGACTGAAGGGATTGCCATTGTAACTCTTTATTTGATCATTATTTGTGAATAAAGAAGCTTTGGAGGCTATTTTGTGTAGTGCTTTTGATTGTGTGGATGCTCAATGTTATGCTGCTGATGTGGTAGCTGCAACTTCTTGCCAAATGCTGTGCTGTTTCTGTGATCTGGCTTCAAGGATTCAACTGAATCTAGTAAGGGTATAAACTAGGAAAGCTAGATTGTTTAATCTTGTTTATCCATATGATGTATGCTCAAAAATCTTAGTTATATGCTTAAATAAGGTTATTTTTGCATAATCTCTCATTTTTGCTGCTTTATACATCCATATCCAGATCTCACGAGGTTTGTGCAGGCTTGTGTTATTTAGTTGCAGGTTCCCGATTGGATGAGGTTGTGGATCTAGATTGACTCCTTTCCTATCCAATAAGCTCAATATTCTGTCCCTCGGCACTCCAAGAAAGGGCCTCCTTCCAGCTTGCTCCATTCAAGCAACGATCCGACCTTCTCTCCTCTTCTTCTCATTTCTACAAAAAATCAACACTTTACCCGGTTACCTTTTCAGTTCATAGCTGTGTTTTTTATTTGGATCTGTTTCATCAAAGTAAAATATACATATATGTAATATTTCATAGCTCATATCCTAGATCTTGCACTTAAAAAAATATCATAAGCATCCCAGATCTAGTTGTAAGGAAATTGTCCTTTTTGCATGAATTTGAAAGAAAACTTGTAGATCACATGCATTAGATTTCCTTTCGCTGTTATAAATTTCAATATTCTGCAATATCAGTGCATTTTAATTGGCTGCACAAACAGCAAGCCAAGATCCCAAGGAAAGCTTGCTTTCCTTGGTTCCTTTTTCGTCGGTTTAGCTAGTTTAATTTCATCATTTTTTTGAGATAAAATAGGCTGACCCAAAGGTACTCTTAAAGTGCTTTTGGGCATTTTTTATTCTAACATGCTCACTTTCCTTTAGCAGGTATGATAGAGAAGAAAGGAAGATGATGTCCAAAGTGGCTTTTGGAGCGCTCAAATCCCCCCAGGGGTCTCTCTTTTGTCACAAAATTCTTAAAATTTTTGTATAACTGTAAGATCTTGGTTTCAGCCTGTATAAGGACCAAGAAAGTTCTGATTTATCAGTCCTTTGATCTTGTAACTTCTGTAATAAAATCATTCTTTGAATAGGCTCTTTCGAGCCCATTCCCCATCCCCCCTGGGGGGATTCACGTCGGTGCCATTTTCGACATCTTTCTGCTTATTCCTTTTTCACTAGAATTGATCTGATTTGCAGGGTAGTATACTTGATCTTGTTGTTAATTCCATACTCCATATCTTACATTTCAAAGTAATCATAATACTTACCCCACGATTCCCCGAGTGACCCGCAAGGAGAAAGAGATTCGTGGTAGGATTAATCAGAAAACCAGATTTGTGTAGTTGTTTTATTTTTCATCTTTTTTTTATCAGCAATTTAAAATTAACCCCTCCTTGATTCCCCGATTGAGATCCACTTGGATCGAAAGAGGTTCTTGGAGGCTTTTTTCTTTTAAACAAGAACACTTAGTTAAAACTTATTAAAATTTACAAGACTCCAGTGTGTATGCTCTGCACTTGGCTGCGGTTCGTCTGATCAGTCAAGCTTTATCAAAAGCACTTGGGTGACTAGCATAATTAGGACTCACTCTCCCCAATTGGAAAACCATCAAGTGAAAATCCAACACCTCGATCGAACCTCTACGATGGAAAAATACCCAAAGGAAGCGGGAACTTACTGAAAAGTGACCTCGGGGCGCCGATCTCTGTCACACCCTAACGGGTGCGTTACGAACATAGCCCCAGAGACTCCGTCTCAGCCCACATATTCCTTGCGGGTAGCCATGTAGGTTTTGTTTTGGACATACTCCAAGTACTCTCGGGTATATCTGGAGTCCCCCTTTTAGCCTAATTTAAGCAACTCATACTCCAATTTTAACTTAAAACATACCAAGATGCAATCACAAAACATTCACTCCAAGCACACGCAAGCATATTTATCTCTTTGATTTGACTCCATTATTAAGGAACTGGTCATTTTTGCTTCATATATATATTATTTATCAGCTTTGTGCTTCCGTGTGTTATTTTCGTATCTTGTCATCTTCAATTGTTATAGTTAAAATATTCAAACTCCTAAATAACTATTTTAGTTTAACATCACCACACTAAGAAATCATCCTTAGTAACTTAATAGGGTCTACCCCCCTTGGCTCCGTTAGGAGTTGAGCCTAAACGGAGGAGTCAAGAACAAGGTGACAGCCTTGACTCGAGACTTGCCCCCAAGGACACACCGAGTGGCTTGAAGATTTCTGCCACGTGATCCAGGTGTGTGAAAAGGTGGCAACAAGGAGCGCACTAGCTATTTGGCTGAGAAGGAGCAAGAAATTTTATACCATGAGCAAAGCCGGGCCAAATTGGTAGATACCATCAAGAATTCCATCGCGCCATTCGCACTAGAGGTTGGGAAGACTGAGGAAGACTCCATCGCTAAAGTAGCTCGGCTTGCAAAGATTGCGCAAGATCTTCAGCGCCAAGTAGAAGATCTGCAAGCCCAACAGATACCAGGCACACGCCCAGAGGTGCTCGCAAAACGAAAAGAACCAGTGTCTGAAACTGCTGCCAAGGTTAAAGATAGAGAAGCAATTTGTGCAAAGGCCGTAGATGATGTTGCGACCATTTGGAAAACATTGCTTGAGGATGGTGCAACTAAGAAAATAAGGCAACACATTCGCGAGGCAGACGAACGCATCACTGCCGTGAAAGTAGATATGAGGAAACTACCATTCCAGCAAAAGGTCCTTAAGCATGCAGATATCAAAAACCACCAGCAAGAAGTCCAGACCCTTCATGAACAGGAAAATGCTAGAGAAGTCACGGTTGAGGACTTCTAGACAGAGGCGGAAAAACTCACATACCATATTCAACCGATGTAGCAAAAGCTTCAAGGCATATTGCAGTCAATAGAGAACGACTTAGTGGAGCATGTACAGTCCAACCAGGTGGAGCAACTGGCAGCGCAGGCAGAGGAAGCTGCAGCAGAAGTTGTGAAGATTGAATCCCTTGTGCAAGCATTCCGTGGAAAGGTCTATGCTGTTGAGCAAGTAGACCCAGAACCCATGAATTTGCAATAATGTAAAGAAATCCGACCAATGCATCTGGCTGGAAAAAAAAAAATCTTGGCAACCACAAGCACCGTGCGTGTGTCGTCAGCCGGTAGAATTTATGATAAAAGTAATGCAGATATGATGCGACATGTTGCAGCTGCTACCGAAATTAATCCTGAAGAAAATCATTGCAAGTTCAAGACAGCTGACACATGCTGGTAGACCGTTAAATGCATCAAGAATCTGTGGAGATTTGGTGCTGGACTCAGGACAACACTGCAGCAGGATCAAGTATGGGGAACTTGGTTACCATGACCGCCCAGCCCCTCTGCACAGGCGACCGACAGTCATTACCCAAAAATGGCAACAATGTTAATCATAGCATATATGTATAAGAAATCTAGTACACGAGATGAAGGTCTTGTCTTCATAAAATCAATGGATAAGCCTGCATGAGAGCTACCCTCTTATCCTCCTATAAAATTGAAGTTTCATTGTCTGCAAGTATCCAATACTGAGTTGGCTACCCTATTAGCAGATGCAGTTACAAACGAATTGGAGAGTCTTTGTCCGAGCAGCCCTAAGAGCTAAAGCTATTGCTGTAGCTTTCAACCTCTCAGGGGTATCCAGATATAGAAAGCAGAAAGATAGTGATAGTCCATCGGTAGCTCCCACTCATTGACAAGCCTCTGGCGAAGTCATCCTTGACTATTACTAGAGCAGTAGAATAACAGTCCTCCCGGCATCCCAGAGCGGACCCCAGTAGGGACCAGAGACCCGACTCATTTTGACAACCTTTACTGGGACCGGTCCACTGTCTCTGCATTCTTTCACAAATTCTACAGGCTTGGGAGGGGTTCACGTCTGCTAACCCTCCATGCGGACTGTTAGACTCTTAAGGGACTATGGGGAGACCAGGGAGCAAAGGTCGACTTGTGCTCTCTACCGTTGCAGTGATATTTGTCACAATGGGAAAAATCATTCACCTCCACCACTCGAGATAACAGGGCTTGTCCGGTTTTCAATATGGAAAAGTCTTCAAAGTTCATATTTATGGCAAAGAGGATGGTGAGAAGCACGGAGCAGATGAGAGGCAATCAAGGAAGAACAACAAGAGAGAAAGTCGTGGCAGCCTACAACAACCACGCGCAGAGCCCCAGGAGCATGAGAATGGCGGCTGAGCCAGGCCTACTTGGATTATTGTGTTAGAGCGGGACAATTTTCATCATCCTTGGCATACAACTCAGACTATAATAAGATGATGAGAAAGTCCTAGAGCAAAGACAACATTCCTATTTACCCACTCTTGATCTCCACAACAAACGTATTGGCTTACATTGTAAGCTCAACTGAGATTTGCGATCACATTCCATGCTTCCCTTCTCTCCACTGCAGTAAAGATAGCGATTTACAAGCAGACTCAGAGAGTTTAGATAGAAATACCAGGGTCGCGCTGCTAAGGACGATACCAGGATTGAAGATAAAGGTAAAAGGTCCAGTGGTTCACTGAAGAAAAACGACCCTGGCACAGGCTCCGGTAGCGGTAAACCTTCTGTGATTGATTCTACGGATTTACTTCAAGCAGGTCCTAATGTGAAGGTGGGCCAGATTACAAACAGTAGGAGCTGGAAACACAAGAACTTGTCACAAAGTTACCTAAGAAAAAACAAAAAAAAGGAACAAGGAATGGACTGTGTAAGCTAAGATGCAGTCAAAAAAAAAAGAAGAAGAAAAGAAGCACTTTAATTTTGTTCCAAAAGGTCATATGCAAATCGGGGTACTCACCTATCCCTTGCTTAGTGGCTAGGGATGAGCCATAGGTGAGTGTTGGGGGCCTGTTGGCCTGGAAAAGGGGCATAAGAAGTAACTTTGGGCACACATCCAAGAAATATGTGTGGACACGTGATGGAAGCCAAGGAAGAGCGCAAAGGATGAAAAGGGTCCGCGAAGGCAAGACGAGGAGTGTACAACAAAGGAAAGGCAAGAGCAGACGTGTGCAAAAGGGGAAATGACCGAAAAGCGATAGATACAGGATCCAGATCATGGCCATATAAGACGGCGTAAGCCTGCAGCTACACACGTGCGAGAAGATACTTGTAAGTTAGGCCAATAGTGCCTCGTGTCAAGTCATTATCACCACAGCTGTAACCAGAGGGGTGGATGATGGTGACAATTAACAGACTGCATGTAAGCAGTCGACCCAGCAGTGGTCATGTAAATTAGTATAAATAGGAAGGATACAATGGGTAGAGGGTTGGATTTTGTTAGTTACAATTACATAATAGGTGGATAGGCGACAAATGTATACAGCTACAAAGGGAAGGTCTAAGCAAGGGTAATTAGAATAATGGGAGGGAAAGAAGCTCTGCTAGAGTGGTGCAGATGTGAGGAGAGTCGATCCAGTCTGTGTGCGGATCTGTAGATAGTAGTGGTAGATTAGGAGAAATAAGACAGAGAGCATGAGAACCATGAGTCTGAGCTTAAAGACATATCTCTAGATCAATCTACATCCTGCAGACTGCAAGGTGCTATATCCTTTCTCATGCCAGATGAAGAGCACCTTGGTGGTTTTTCTCAGATGGGTTTCCATGTTATTTCTTGTGTTCAATGGAATGATTGACGTGGTGAATGTTTATGTGATTGATTAGTAGTTATTTCCTATGTAATATTAGCATGGTTCAGTTCTTGTTATTTCTTGCAATTAATGGATGGATGTAAGGAGCATTGTGTTGAATTAACATTGTATAACTGTGCATCGTCATTCTGGTTACGTCTTGTTATGAACCCTATCGCAAGTTCTAGAGACAATAGACCCGAGTCAGCTGCACCACACCAGTTATGCCATCTATGAGGAAGAGCGAAAGACCAAGTCATGTAGGATGACATACTGTTGTGCTCAGTCGCGCAGGTCCAAATCCTCTGTCTGGTCACCCTGCTGCCTTCATTGAGCCCTTGGTTGCGAACGAAGGGACTATACTTCCCCGACAATCATGAAAAATTGGTTCTGGCAATTACCCATCTATGAGATATCTCGGGTGAGACTGCGCCTGCTTCGCTGGTGTTGCCTATGGGGATTGCCCTATTGAGACGGTATCTCGGGTAGTTGTTGGATTGGTAGGCTACGCAGGACCTGGGTCGTGCGAGAAGGGAAAAGAAACCAGCAAATGGTTTGGTTTTCGGGACCCTTTTGGTTGAATCAGGGAAATGGTTTGGCACCCAACGAAGGAGGAGACAGAAGACTGGCTGGAGGCTAAAACATCGACGTTTGCACAAGAAGAAAGTGCAAGAACACGGTTTAGTGCAGAAAGATGGTTGGATGATTATATTTACTTTGATATTCATGAGATCTTCTTTAATGAAGTTTCTGTTCTACTACATGAATGGCTGGTAGGATTGGATTCTAGGCGGACCAACTACCAGACAAGGGAGATTACTGAGTGGAGTGACCAATTGGTTCAAGAGGTAACCAATGTAAGTAACATTGTATCAAGAGCTGTTGATTTTTGGGTTGATATTATATTGCAAGGATATATTATTGAGTTTGAAATAGATACTATAACTTCATATAGTGAGGGTGAACTAGATTTCTTCCAAGGACCGCGAAGGAGATACTTGCTAAGTATATGTACTTGGATAAAACTGCTTGGTTATGAGAAAGGTCTTTTACACCTAGATAGTTGAACTGTGTGTTTGGTAAGGGGGTATGCTGCTAACCGGCAGGTAAGAACATGGGGAAGATGCATGGAGATGTTCCCCAGAAGAACAAAACCTGGAATTGGGGATGGAGTTCTAAGAAGTGGGAGAAGTTTCAAGTCAGGAAAGAGAAGGAAAACTGAAAGGGGCTGATGGAATCCTAGTCTGTTCGCAGGAAGTGAACAGGAAATTCGGTCGTGCGAAGATGAGGGGTCTTGCGACGAAGAGGAGGACTATAGCTCAATATCGGAAGGACCTGAATATCCAGATAGATTTGAAGAGACCTCAGGATCAGAGCACAATTATATAACACCATCCATATCACCCGAGACAAGATCTAGAGCCTCATCCCCTGAAATAACCTCTAACTCGGACAACGCTAGTCCTGAAACTAGTATGCCTGAAGGAATACCTCAGTTGAACCCTTCTCTAGAGAACTTGAACTTCGGTAACCGGACGTCTTTGGAAGCCATGAGGTTGGAGTTCAAGTTCTCTAGGAAAGGGTTCAACTGAGGTATTCCTTCAGGCATACTAGTTTCAGGACTAGCATTGTCTGAGTTAGAGGTTCTTTCAGGGGATGAGGCTCTAGATCTTGTCTCGGGTGATATGGCTGGTGTTATATAATTGTGCTCTGATCCTGAGGTCTCGTCAAAGCTATCTGGGTCTTCAGGTCCTTCTGAGATCGAGTTATAGTCCTCCTCTTCGTCGCAAGACCCCTCATCTTCGCACGACCGAATTTCATGTTCACTTCCTGTGAACGGACTAAGATTCCATCAGCCCCTTTCAGTTTTCCTTCTCTTTACTGACCTGAAACTTCTCCCACTTCTTAGAAATCCATCCCCAATTCCAGGTTCTGTTCATCCGAGGAACATCTGCACGCATCTTCCCCATGTTCTTACCTGCCGATTAGCAGCATACCCCCTTACCAAACACACAGTTCAACTATCTAGGTGTAAAATACTTTTCTCATAACCAAGTAGTTTTATCCAAGTACATATACTTAGCAAGTATCTCCTTCGTGGTCCTTGGAAGAAATCTAGTTCACCCTCACTATATGAAGTTATAGTATCTATTTCAAACTCAGTAATATATCCATGCAATATACTATCAACCCAAAAATCAACAACTCTTGATACAATGTTACTTACATTGGTTACCTCTTGAACCAATAGGTCACTCCACTCAGTAATCTCCCTTGTCTGGTAGTTGGTCCGCCTAGAAGCCAATCCTACCAGCCATTCATGTAGTAGAACAGGGACTTCATTGAATAAGATCTCATGAATATCAAAGTAAATATAATCATCCAACCATCTTTTTGCACTAAACCGTGTTCCTGCACTTTCTTCTTGTGCAAACATCGACGTTTTAGCCTCCAGCCAGTCTTATGTCTCCTCCTTCATTGGGTGCCAAACCATTTCCCTGATTCAACCAAAAGGGTCTTGTTGCAGCTGCAACATTTTCCCAAAATTCTAAAAAATTGTTGGGACCCTCCTTTGTTTTGGATTAGCTTGTTTTTCTCTCCTACTTTGATGCAATGTTTTCTCAGAATGTTTTAACGCCTGAGTTGCTCCACTTGATTCCTTGGAAAGCCTTTATAAACTAGCCGGATTGCTGCTATTAAATGTACTTGAAGCTTGTCGAAATTGGAAGTTGTTTTGCTTGAGTCTTCCGCTGTTGCGGCCATTTTGAAGTTCTTACCTTCCAATTGCCGAACCTTCCGATTGCCGATCGTTTATTTACGGCGGGCGCTTGTCTAATTAGAAATCGGACGATCTTTCGATCTTCCATCCCGCCGTTGCGGAGGCTTGTGAGCTCTCGCCATCCGATGTGAAATCCTCTCGACGTCCGATGCAGGTAGCAAAAGTGGAAGCTTTCACCATCTTCTGTTCCGCTGTTGCGGCTGTTTCTGCATTCTCACCTCCCGATTGGAGAACCGTCCGACGGTCGATCGGCCGATAATGGCCCGCCATGCATGTATATCCAGCTTGGCAGACGCTGTGCCCATCCGTCGTTGCGGAGGGAAGAACGCTCTCAGTTTCCAATCCAGGTCTCGTATGACGCCCGATCATTGCTTTATCGCACCTTGCTCACCGTTACGGATGAGTTAACGCTAGAGCCTGCTGCCGTTGCGGAGGAGTTCACGATCTCACCGCCCGATCCAGATTCGTTTCCGGCCCGATACGTCATGTCACCCGTTCGATTCTTTTTTATATATACGGGGACAGGATTTGGGGTTTTGTATTGTTATTTTGGGCCCGAGCTGTCGTGATCCTCTCTGTGCTATCGATCCCTTGAACCCCGTGGACTATCGTGCCGGTGCTTGCGTCCAGGTGTCATTTGGAAGCTCAACCGTCCTCGCCCCGTCAGATACAGGTCGCTACCAGGTAGGCCATTCTTGCCGTGTTTTGTTCCTTTCAAGATTTGTATGCTGTGGTTAGGTGTGTAGGAAAACCGTTTACGTACGTGCAAGGGTCTACCGTTGTTTTGGTTTGCCATAGTCGATTTCTTTTGACCGCCCGGTGTTTTGCGCCTTCATAGTGAGATATTCCAGTTAGGTTAACTGATGGCGGTTAGGAGGGAGGGGCATTTGTTTTCTTTTCATTTAAAACCCATGTATTTATCGTTTTGACCTCGGCCATATTGTTTCGCCTCGCGCGCGCAGTAGATGAAGGCGCGGTGCAGGCGGTCGTTACAACGCCTGCACCTGGTTTTCCCTTATAATGATGAGGTTCGGAGAGAATTTTTGATGGGGTTTTGCTTGTGATTTGTCGACGGTTCCTCCGCTGGTCAGTTTCCCCAGTATGTTTTCCCGGTTTCGAACTCCAACCTCTCGCCCTCGCCGTCCCGCGCAGTCCAGCGTATCTCGTTTCTCTGAAACCCTAGGTGGTCAAGAGGGCTGTGCTGTTGTGGTGGTTTGTTTTTGTTGTAAGGACAGCATAGATAGTGGTGCTGGGGAGAGCACCGTGTGCAGAAAATCGATGCTAATGCCCACAGCGTATATTTGAATTAATGTAATCACTTCCCTTGAACAGTATTGTGGTCAAAATGTTTAGACGGCTAGCATGATCTTCACATGTATAACCCGTTTCTTCATCTGCTGGGTTTTATGGTTAAAATATGGACTGGCACGGGCTTGATGCATTCAATCCTTCTCTATGTTTGCTATGCAATATAATAATAGCTGAATGTTGCACCTTGTTTATAATATACATGTTTGTTTAGATGTATTGCTATCATGAGAAAAGTGGCATGTTGCTAAATAGTGCAGATTTAATACTGGCATAATTATGGTTGATAAACTTGGTATTATGTAACAGTGGTAGATTGTTCAGAACTGTGTATGCTTCACATAAATCAAATCATGGAATATTGCACCCTAGTATCAAGGCATTATAGAGCTGTGCAATGCATGCATTTGTTGCAGTGAACATTATCATACTAGACACAGGATAATAATACACTGCACAGCATTGCATACTAGTTTGATTATTCAGCCCAAAGGGCTTATGTCTTAATTCCGTTGACTTGTTACTATCATGATACACTTGAGAAGGAATAAATTGCCACATCATGTTTGCAATTCGAATTGTTTAAATGTCACAATGTTATACATGGCAGGAGGAATTTACAATGTCCAAAAGGCAGAAGAAGAAGGCCCCTATGGTCGAATAACAACCAGATGTAGAGGTCATCACAAAGACTGAATACACATATGAATACACCCAATGTATTTCTGGTGTGGAGCTTGAGTATAAATGGGGTGACATATACAGACTGATTTCCCGCAAGGAAGTTCCTGACATGGGTCTTGAAGAAGAACCCATTTATGCAAACATAGAAAAATACGCCATCATGAAGGTGGCTACAAGACCAGAGCTGTTCCCTTGTTCTGAGGTGATTAGATGGATTCTACCCCATACAAATACAGCCACAATGCTAATAGGGAATGTGGAAGGCTAGGGCTATGCTGCATTTAGCCCAGGGTATGTGGCATTGGCCTATCATCTGCCAGAACCTCAAATCTTTATATCTGATGCTTGGCTGGATAACATCAGAATGGACCTGGTGGAAACCCTCAAGAAGATGCTCTTGCAGGGAAAACTTTATCGGTACAGAACATCCGATGAATATGACACAGCAAGCTTGAGGGCTCCGTACAGATTTATAGCCCTGATGCTTAACAGGATCTTCGGGAGAGCTAATGGCAGACTCTTCAAATTTGAATGGATACCCATTATGTTCCACGTAGCAACCCAAGGAACAATGTTTAACTGGGCCAGCCTGGTATCAAGCAGTCTTTCTTCTTGTTTGGCCGCAGCACAGGGAGGAGAAGCCAAGAAAAAGTCCGAATTCTACATGAGCTCGATATTGGTAGATTGTATACTGTGTAACCAACCTTTCCCTGGTCTCAAGTGTGTCTGGGACAGGGAAAGAATGCCTATATACGCCGCTTACAAACCACTGTGGGCTCAACAGTACCATAGCCACTACCGGGAGGTCTGCGAGCAATTCATCATGCCACTCTACGCACTCATCTTCCGGAAGGAGTGTGACTGTATGTCAGAGGAAGCTATGCGGGTAATAGAAGAGCATGCAGACTATTTCCTGACTGAGAATGGCATGTACATCAGAATGTTTGGTGGGACAAAATGCCCCTTACTGCTTCCCAAATACGCAACAGATTATGTTATTCATAAAGAGGCAGTCAGGCAGGTATTCATTGATGGGATAGGGAATTACCTTTTTGAGCAAAAGAAGGCTACATATCCTCCACTACCATTCAAACTAGGTAGCTACAGATTTGCCAAGGTAAAACAAGCTGCGGAGTTCATAGAAGAATTAGGGAAGTTCCATTTCGGTGAGATGAATTTTTGAAGGAATGATACTCACGGTAGAATGGCAGAGCACTGTAAAGAACATAAAGTGAATTTTGAGTACACTCACCACTTTGACAAGGAAGAATCTATCTTCCGAAGTGCCCCTAACTTGACAGCTCTGAGAAGGAGGTTTAAGCCTAAGAACCCCACCAAGGGTGGAAAAGGGGCTGAGCAAGCCAGAGCTAAGTAGGCCAGAGCTGAAGAAGAGGCCAAGAGGAGACAGGAAGAGGCCCAGAAGCTAGAACAGGAAGCTGCAGAATGGCTGCAGAAAGGAGAAGAAGAAAAAAGAAAAGCTGCCCAAGAAGCAGCTGAAAAGGCACAAGAGGCCGCCAAAGAAACAGAAGAGGCAGCCAGACTGGCAGCTGAGGAAGCAAAAATAAAGCTAGAGGAAGAGCGCCAAAAGCAGGAGGCTGAAAAAATAGAGCTGCCCCAACAATCAATTGCTGAAACATCAGCAGGACAGACCCAGGAGGAGGCAAACCCTGAGGTACAAATCCTTCAAGTACCTGCTACTAGCAATCTCGTGACCCCTACGCTCCAGCTAATACCTTTCACTCAAAAAAAGGGAGAGGAAGTTCCTGACTTCAGCACTGTCTATTATGACAGGGCCACCAAAAGAATAATGAGGAGGACGGAAAAGAAGGTGGAAGCGAAAGATCTATCAGGGAAGATGGTCATAGATACTGCTGTCATGCTAGGGACGGACAAGGATCCTAGGTTCACGATAAGAGCAGGGGCTGCCATGATTGATGCATCCGAGGACAACATAAATAGGGTGATGATTGAACTAGAATCAGTTAAGAAGACCGCTGCTCAGCTAAAAGATACACTAAGAAAAGAAAGAGATGAAGGTAATAGACTCAAGAGGAAATATGAGCACATGCAAAGGGAGCTGGAATCCTCAAAAGGTGAAGTCTATACCCTTCAAGTGGATATGCAAGCAAAGGGAACAGCACAAGAGTCCCTAGAAAACGTACAATAGGAAGCCCAAAGTCTAAATAGTGATAAAGAGCAGTTATTGGCAAAGGTGATAGAACTGGAAGAGCAGCAGAAGGTCATCTATGAGGCCAGTGATTCACAAGTTCAAGAGCTGAAAGGGCAGCTAGCTTCTCTGACTACTGATCTGGAGGCAGCCAAGGAACAACAAGTCGATTTGCAGCCATTTAAAGAATATATCCTGGCTCAAAAAGCTCAAATGCTACAGCTGTAGACGGCTTTGGAAGAAGAGAGGCGCAAAGTCCTTTAGATTGACAGCAGGCTGGAAGAGATCATGGAAACTTCCTCATACTTCGCTGATCAATCTTAGGAAGTACTTGAGGTCTTGAGTGCCAGAATGGAAAGGCCGGAAGATGATGCCGAGATTCCAGAAGGGCTACCAGAAAAGGACCAGCAAGCCCTCAAGAGAGATCACAACCTGATAGAGTTCGCCATTAGTACTACAGAAGACTTCAAGAAGGCTGTAAAAAAGACGCAGGGAGCATGCTCGGAGTATTTCATAAGGCTCCTGAATACGTACAACCGATGTCAAACAGAGGCTGAGCATAGGCTTGAAGAGTTCCCAGACCATGAGGCCTTTATGGAAATATTACAGAAAATATATCAAGATGCAGAGGCCAGAACTCAGCAGATTAGAGCCATTGATGACCTAGTACTGAAGAACGAGGTAGGCCACGCAGCCGTTAGCATGCAGTTTCTAGAAGATCAGCTTCGGTTGAGCCCAGCAAGGATCGAGGCCGTCAAGAACCAAGTTGATAATTTCGAAATCAGTATTCAGTTCCTGGAGCCATGCGCATTTGAAGGCATTGCTGCTGAAGCAACAGCGTGGAAGAAGTTTTTGGATAGCCAGGCGGGACCCTCCTAATAAAGGACCGGTCAACTTTGTAATAATTTAATATTTTTGTAAAAGTTGTTTGAGAAATGAAGTGTTGGGAAAGCTAAAGGTCGGGAAGCCCAAAGGCCACTTTGGGCAGCCCAACCATTTTGAATTTTTTGTATAAAAGTAGGAAGCATAGAATGGAAAGGGGCTTTTTTCCCCAGTAAGACTGGTGATGATATATTGTAAGAAGAACTACTTCATTTTGCAATAGAAATTACAGTTTTCCTGTTGAAAGAAGATCGGTGGGATTTCAAATGTGTTGCCATGGATAGTTGAAAGATGAACTACTTTGTTTTTCAGCATTGTGTCCATGAATCGTGAGATCGTTCTAACTTATGACCTATGTCTTGTTTAAATGATTTCTGATTTATTTTATGAAATAACCACCATGAGTAATGCATGCTTATCATGAAACAATTAGTTATCTGGTTGCGGAAATATCTTTCATTGTTCATGCTTGTAAAAGTAAATGTCAGCTATTTGTAATTGCTTTTCTCATGTGTGCACATCGACATTACTCATATATATTAAATATAAGTTGGCTCCCCGGGGATAGATAGATAGTTAGGTCATAGATGCATGTGTGATTCGAGTGTTGGTGAGCCTAAGACGAGAGGTAAGAACCTGCGCATCACATTGTGACTGCTCCCTGCATTCTTCACCACCCTACATGTTTAGTTTGAATTCTTGCATAGCATTCTTAAGTTAAAATACAAATTCCGGTGGACCGGGCCGCAACTGGTAAATCCTTTGTTTGTGTTTTGACCTACGGTAGCCGGACCGCAAAATCGGACAGATTCCCTATACCAAACAATCAACGGGCTAGTTGGGAACGTTGATTGGGGAGAATCCTTTTCTGTTGTCGCCTGCGAATTTCCAGGCCTCAACAGTTCTGGCGCTAGAAGGAGGGCCGCCAGTAAATGGCCGGTCGTGGAACTTAATTCCCCGAGACTATCCTACCAGCAGATGTTTCGAAGCTTGCAACCTAACTCAAGAATTTGCAGATTCTGGTATTATCCTTGAAGGATTGTTTTTCTCAGTGGCTTATTTGTTTACTTTTTCTCATGGCTGGTAATCAACCCAACCCTCTGCCGGCATGGAGAGCTAGGTCCCCTTTGAACTTAACACCTCCTTTGCATAATCTACCTCAAGCCTTTGACAAGCTTTTGCCTAAGTTTGACCCTGAGGAAGGGATTGCTGTAGATGATCACCTCCGAAGCTTCTACCTAGCATTAGAAGGGCTAAGGGCTGGGGAGTATGAGGATGTGGTTTGTAGGCTGTTCCCGCACACTCTGAAAGGAGTAGCAACTTCTTGGTATTTCAGTCTGCCTACAAAATCCATTCCTGATTGGAACACCTTTGAAAGAGTTTTCAGGAGTAAATATACAGCTCAGAAGACACATGCCTCATTGATGAATGGTCTTGGTAGGCTAAGAAAAGAGAAGAGTGAAAAGGTACATGGTTTCACTCAGAGATTTTCAATGTACCTAAAAAACGTTTCTGCAGTGGACAGACCTTCAGACAAGGTTTTAATTGAGTATTACACCTCAGCCCTGGGGCCTGAACTGGCCATGTTTGCCAAGATGAAAATCAAGCCTACACTGGCAGAGACTTATGAAGAGGCTGAAAAGGTAGAGGCTGAAAGAGAGAGTGTAGAAGATTATCCAGATTCACTTGAAAACAAGATTGCTACCAAAAGAATCTCACTGTTGTCTAAACCTAGAGAAGATCAACCACATGATTACCAAGGAATGATGAAAATGCTCTAGAAATTATCCAACCGAATAATAGATCTGGAAAGGGAAAGAGACATTCAGAAATATTATAAGCCTCACTATCCGAAGAGAGAGAACAACGACCAATGGCAAGTTCCTCCTTCCAATTCGGCATCAATAAACATAACAGAAGTGGGAGGGGATAATTTCTGTACCTTTCACCAACAACCTCATTCTGAGAAGAAGTGTCCTCAATGGTTACATTCAATGACATTGGTGATGAACAAGTTGTTGGACCCTAAATTGATTAAGGACAGTGGTGAGGAAGAAAAGGAGAAACAGATCATAAGAAAATCAGAGGATGATACTATGTTCTCATGGAATGGTATTTCACTATTTGGCATTGAAGATGACACTCCTAAATCTGAATGCACATCTACAATCACAAAGGACATGGGAGTCATATACCAAGAAAATGAAATGGTTTCTAAAATTAACAAGGTGCAGGAGAATGTTAAGAAGTTGGACAAAGGCAAAACACATGAGAACATTACCCTAAACCAGAGGACCGAGCAAATCATTGAGACTGGCAAACTTGTAAATGAACAGACAAGTTGTAGTGGGGAAAACTTTGATGAAACTCATGAGCTAACCAAGGATATACCTACTCATAACCAGCTAGGAGAAGAAGACCAAGAACCAGGCTGGAAAGAAAACCTTGACACCCCACCTTTCCTCTTGACTCTAGAAATATTGAATTATAATGTGCATAACTGCTTGATGGACTCTGGAGCAACAGTGAATGTGATGCCCCTTGAGATTTGTAAAAATATTAATGGACAGCTAAAGTCCACACCTCGTGAAGTAATGCAATTAGATCGCACAGGTGTCAAGGTGGTGGGAGAAATGAAGAATGTACTCATCCGTTTGGCCGCAAACAACAAGATATGCCAATTCATTGATATTATGGTGGTTGACATACCAAGGGGATATGGGCTCATTCTCAACCGAGATTGGGCGGCCAGGCTGAAAGGTTATTTTGCTTCAGATTGGTCTCACCTGTTGTTGCCTCTCAAAGGTAGCCCAAATCCAATAAAAATTATGAGAGAACCATACATGAAGTATACTGTCACTAAGTTAGGAGAAGGCAATGACTCTGCTGATTCTATCCTAGGAAACTACCTGAATGAGCTTAAGCTAAGACATCATTCCTCAAAAAGGGCCAGTCCTGTGATGGACACTCAGCCTGAGCTCCTTCAACTCCCTCAGGCTGAAAGTGATGACTGCAGGATTTTAGATATGGGTTCCATTTCAATAACAACACAATTGGACCATGGTTAGGTAACTCATGTCTAAATCCATCTCATTCCTTAATCCTCTAGTTTAAAAAAAAAAAATTCAGGAATGGGCAAAATTGTTGTTTTCTTTTCTTTTTCTTTTTGTACACAAATAAATTGTTTGTTTTTACTAGGTGCTGGTTTTCTTGCTTTAATGCTTTGATATTTTTCTTTCTTTGATTGTTTGCATTACTGATGTTTTCCTTTAGTACTTCGCTTTCTTTCCTTTTGGTTTTGAATAAAGAGGCAAACTTTTGGTTGCAATGGAGGCATCAGGGTTCTTTATTAACTAAAATCTTGAGTGAGAGACTGTGCTTTAAAACATAGAATGTCTTCTAGTAACTGTATTCCTAACTGGCATGAATTCATTGAAGTTTCACTTAACCCCTGTAAATAACTCAGAAGTAAAAGAGGTCTGGAATACTATTTTGAGGCTCCATCCACCTCACATTTAATATCCAAGGGGGTGACAGCATAGGATCCACGGAAAGGAAGCAGAGTAAGACAGTGTATCATATAAATGATCCCATGCCATAATGTCAGAAAAGCTAAAAGCTATCAAGAGTCAAAACTCCTGAAAAGAATAAGACATACCAAAACAAATCTTGACAAGCATGAAATACTAAAAAGGCCACAAGATCCTCTCCGTCCGTGAATTAAAATATGAAGTATCTTGTTCACACAAAAGGACACTATGGGATAGAGGATCCTGAATTAAAATTCAGTAAGAAAGGCCTGCAGGAGGACTCATATCAAAGGAATAAAACTTAAATAGCACAAAAGTGCAAATTGGCATGGGAATGAGGAACAAAAGGATTATACTGCTTGCTATCTGTTACAATCCTGTGGCGTCCAAGCTGGAAACTACCTAAGGAAAGGCAAATAAACCTCACATACTTGGCCTCAAAAGAGTTATTCGGACCTAAAAAATTGCTGATGTTACCTTCTCCCGAAAGAATGGGCTTCTTCTGAGTAACTTAATGCACAATTTGGGCTGGCTTAGGAATGCAGACATCTAGAAGATTTCAATTTTAGTCAGACAGTATTGAGCTGGGGAAAGGTTAATTCAGAGATCTGGAGTTCACCAGGTAGTCGCCAATTGTTGCAGTTGCAATATTTTCCCAAAATTCTAAAAAATTGTTGGGACCCTCCTTTGTTTTGGATTAGCTTGTTTTTCTCTCCTACTTTGATGCAATGTTTTCTCAGAATGTTTTAACGCCTGAGTTGCTCCACTTGATTCCTTGGAAATACTTTGTAAACTAGCCGGATTGCTGCTATTAAATGTACTTGAAGCTTGTCGAAATCGGAAGTTGTTTTGCTTGAGTCTTCCACCGTTGCGGCCGTTTTGAAGTTCTTACCTTCCGATTGCCGATCATTTATTTACGGCGGGCGCTTGTCTAATTAGAAATCAGACGATCTTTCGATCTTCCATCCCGCCGTTGTGGAGGCTTGTGAGCTCTCGCCATCCGATGTGAAATCCTCCCGACGTCCGACGCAGGTAGCAAAAGCGGAAGCTTTCACCATCTTCTGTTCCGCCGTTGTGGCTGTTTCTGCGTTCTCACCTCCCGATTGGAGAACCGTCCGACGGCCGATCAGCCGATAATGGCCCGCCATGCATGTATATCCGGCTTGGTAGATGCTGTGCCCGTCCGCCGCTGCGGAGGGAAGAACGCTCTCGGTTTTCGATCCAGGTCTCGTCCGACACCCGATCATTGCTTTATCGCACCTTGCTCATTGTTACGGATGAGTTAACGCTAGAGCCTGCCACCGTTGCGGAGGAGTTCACGATCTCACCGCCCGATCCAGATTCGTTTCCCGCCCGATACGTCATGTCACCCGTGCGGTTCTTTTTTATATATACGGGGACAGGATTTGGGGTTTTGTATTGTTATTTTGGGCCCAAGCTATCGTGATCCTCTCCGTGCTATCGATCCCTCGAACCCCGTGGACTATCGTGCCAGTGCTTGCGTCTAGGTGTCATTTGGAAGCTCAACCGTCCTCGCCCCGTCAACTACAAGTCGCTACCAGGTAGGCCATTCTTGCCGTGTTTTGTTCCTTTCAAGATTTGCATGCTGCGGTTAGGTGTGTAGGAAAACCGTTTACATACGTGCAAGGGTCTACCGTTGTTTTGGTTTTCCATAGTCGATTTCTTTTGACCGCCCGGCGTTTTGCACCTTCATAGTGAGATTTTCCAGTTAGGTTAACTGATGGCGGTTAGGAGGGAGGGGCGTTTTTTTTCTTTTCATTTAAAACCCATGTATTTATCATTTTGACCTCGGCCATATTGTTTCGCCCCACATGCGCAGTAGATGAAGGCGCGGTGCAGGCGACCGTTACGCCGCCTGCACCTGGTTTTCCCTTATAATGATGAGGTCCAGAGAGAAGTTTTGATGGGGTTTTGCTTGTGATTTGTCGACGGTTCCTCCGCTGGTCAGTTTCCCCAGTATGTTTGCCCGGTTTCGAACTCCAACCTCTCACCCTCGTCGTCCCGCGCAGTCCAGCGTATCTCGTTTCTCTGAAACCCTAGGTGGTCAAGAGGGCTGTGCTGTTGTGGTGGTTTGTTTTTGTTGTAAGGACAACATAGATAGTGGTGCTGGGGAGAGCGCCATGTGTAGAAAATCGATGCTATTGCCCGCAGCGTATATTCGAATTGATGTAATCACTTCCCACGAACAGTATTGTGGTCAAAATGTTTAGACGGCTAGCATGATCTTCACATGTATAACCCGTTTCTTCATCTGCTGGGTTTTATGGTTAAAATATGGACTGGCACGGGCTTGATGCATTCAATCCTTCTCTATGTTTGCTATGCAATATAATAATAGCTGAATGTTGCACCTTGTTTATGATATACATGTTTGTTTAGATGTATTGCTATCATGAGAAAAGTGGCATGTTGCTAAATAGTGCAGATTTAATACTGGCATAGTTATGGTTGATAAACTTGGTATTATGTAACAGTGGTAGATTGTTCAGAATTGTGTATGCTTCACATAAATCAAGTCATGGAATATTGCACCCTAGTCTCAAGGCATTATAGAACTATGCAATGCATGCATTTGTTGCACTGAACATTATCATACTAGACACAGGATAATAATACACTGCACAGCATTGCATACTAGTTTTATTATTCAGCCCAAAGGGCTTATGTCTTAATTTCGTTGACTTGTTACTATCATGATACACTTGAGAAGGAATAAACTGCCACATAATGTTTGCAATTCGAATTGTTTAAATGTCACAATGTTATACATGGCAGGAGGAATTTACAATGTCCAAAAGGCAGAAGAAGAAGTCCCCTATGGTCGAAGAACAACCAGATGTAGAGGTCATCACAAAGACTGAATACACATATGAAGACACCCAATGTATTTCTGGTGTGGAGCCTAAGTATAAATGGGGTGACATATACAGACTGATTTCCCGCAAGGAAGTTCCTGACATGGGTCTTGAAGAAGAACCCATTTATGCAAACATAGAAAAATCCGCCATCATGAAGGTGGCTACAAGACCAGAGATGTTCCCTTGTTCTGAGGTGATTAGATGGATTCTACCCCATACAAATACAGCCACAATGCTAATAGGGAATGTGGAAGGCCAGGGCTATGCTGCATTTAGCCCAGGGTATGTGGCATTGGCCTATCATCTGCTAGAACCTCAAATATTTATATCTGATGCTTGGCTGGATAACATCAGAATGGACCTGGTGGAAACCCTCAAGAAGATGCTCTTGCAGGGAAAAATTTATCGGTACAGAACATCCGGTGAATATGACACAGCAAGCTTGAGGGCTCCTTATAGATTTATAGCCCTGATGCTTAACAGGATCTTCGGGAGAGCTAATGGTAGACTCTTCAAATTTGAATGGATACCCATTATGTTCCACGTAGCAACCCAAGGAACAATCTTTAACTGGGCCAGCCTGGTATCAAGCAGTCTTTCTTCTTGTTTGGCCGCATCACAGGGAGGAGAAGCCAAGAAAAAGTCCGAATTCTACATGAGCTCGATATTGGTAGATTGTATACTATGCAACCAACCTTTCCCTGGTCTCAAGTGTGTCTGAGATAGGGAAAGAATGCCTATATACGCCGCTTACAAACCACTGTAGGCTCAACAGTACCATGGCCACTACCGGGAGGTCTGCGAGCAATTCATCATGCCACTCTACACACTCATCTTCAGGAAGGAGTGTGACTGTATGTCAGAGGAGGCTATGCGGGTAATAGAAGAGCATGCAGGCTATTTCCTGACTGAGAATGGCATGTACATAAGAATGTTTGGTGGGACAAAATGCCCCTTACTGCTTCCCAAATACGCAACAGATTATGTTATTCATAAAGAGGCAGTCAGGCAGGTATTCATTGATGGGATAGGGAATTACCTTTTTGAGCAAAAGAAGGCTACATATCCTCCGCTGCCATTCAAACTAGGTAGCTACAGATTTTCCAAGGTAAAACAAGCTGCGGAGTTCATAGAAGAATTGGGGAAGTTCCATTTTGGTGAGATGACTTTTCGAAGGAACGATACTCACGGTAGAATGGCAGAGCACTGTAAAGAACATAAAGTGCATTTTGAGTACACTCACCACTTTGACAAGGAAGAATCTGTCTTTCGAAGTGCCCCTAACTTGACAGCTCTGAGAAGGAGGTTTAAGCCTAAGAACCCCACCAAGGGTGGAAAAGGGGATGAGCAGGCCAGAGCTGAAGAAGAGGCCAAGAGGAGACAGGAAGAGGCCCAGAAGCTAGAACAGGAAGCTGCAGAATGGCTGCAGAAAGGAGAAGAAGAAAAAAGAAAAGCTGCCCAAGAAGCAGCTGAAAAGGCACAAGAGGCAGCCAGACTGGCAGCTGAGGAAGCAAAAATAAAGCTAGAGGAAGAGCGCCAAAAGCAGGAGGCTGAAAAAACAGAGCTGCCCCAACAATCAATTGCTGAAACATCAGCAGGATAGACCCAGGAGGAGGCAAACCCTGAGGTACAAATCCTTCAAGTACCTGCTGCTAGCACTCTCATGACCCCTACGCTCCAGCTAATACCTTTCACTCAGAAAAAGGGAGAGGAAGTTCCCGACTTCAGCACTGTCTATTATGACAGGGCCACCAAAAGAATAATGAGGAGGATGGAAAAGAAGGTGGAAGCGAAAGATCTATCAGGGAAGATGTTCACAGATACCGCTGTCATGCTAGGGACGAACAAGGATCCTAGGTTCACGATAAGAGTAGGGGCTGCCATGATTGATGCATCCGAGGACAACATAAATAGGGTGATGATTGAACTAGAATCAGTTAAGAAGACCGCTCCTCAGCTAAAAGATACACTGAGAAAATAAAGAGATGAAGGTAATAGACTCAAGAGGAAATATGAGCACATGCAAAGGGAGCTGGAATCCTCAAAAGGTGAATTCTATACCCTTCAAGTGGAGATGCAAGCAAAGGGAACAGCACAAGAGTCCCTAGAAAACGTACAACAGGAAGCCCAAAGTCTAAAGAGTGATAAACAACAGTTATTGGCAAAGGTGATAGAACTCGAAGAGCAGCAGAAGGTCATCTATGAGGCCAGTGATTCACAAGTTCAAGAGCTGAAAGGGCAGCTAGCTTCTTTGACTACTGATCTGGAGGCAGCCAAGGAACAACAAGTCGATTTGCAGCCATTTAAAGAATATATCCTGGCTCAAAAAGCTCAAATGCTACAGCTGCAGACGGCTCTGGAAGAAGAGAGGCGCAAAGTCCTTCAGATTGACAGCAGGCTGGAAGAGATCATGGAAACTTCCTCATACTTCGCTGATCGATCTCAGGAAGTACTTGAGGTCTTGAGTGCCAGAATGGCAAGGCCAGAAGATGATGCCGAGATTCCAGAAGGGCTACCAGAAAAGGACCAGCAAGCCCTCAAGAGAGATCACAACCTGATAGAGTTCGCCATTAGTACTACAGAAGACTTCAAGAAGGTTGTAAAAAAGACGCAGGGAGCATGCTCAGAGTATTTCAGAAGGCTCCTGAATACGTACAACCGATGTCAAACAGAGGCTGAGCATAGGCTTGAAGAGTTCCCGGACCATGAGGCCTTTATGGAAATATTACGGAAAATATATCAAGATGCAGAGGCCAGAACTCAGCAGATTAGAGCCATTGATGACCTAGTACTGAAGAACGAGGTAGGCCACGCAGCCGTTAGCATGCAGTTTCTATAAGATTAGCTTCGGTTGAGCCCAGCAAGGATCGAGGCCATCAAGAACCAAGTTGAAAAGTTCGAAATCAGTATTCAGTTCCTGGAGCCCTGCGCATTTGAAGGCATTGCTGCTGAAGCAGCAGCGTGGAAGAAGTTTTTTGATAGCCAGGCGGGACCCTCCTAATAAAGGACCGGTCAACTTTGTAATAATTTAATATTTTTGTAAAATTTGTTTGAGAAATGAAGCGTTGGGAAAGCAAAAGGTCGGGAAGCCAAAAGGCCACTTTGGGCAGCCCAACCATTTTGACTTTTTTGTATAAAAGTAGGAAGCATAGAATGGAAAGGGCCTTTTTCCCCCAGTAAGACTGGTGATGATATATTGTAAGAAGAACTACTTCATTTTGCAATGGAAATTACAGTTTTCCTGTTGAAAGAAGATCGGTGGGATTTCAAATGTGTTGCCATGGATAGTTGAAAGATGAACTACTTTGTTTTTCAGCATTGTGTCCATGAATCGTGAGATCGTTCTAACTTATGACCTATGTATTGTTTAAATGATTTCTGATTTATTTTATGAAATAACCACCATGAGTAATGCATGCTTATCATGAAACAATTAGTTATCTGGTTGCGGAAATATCTTTCATTGTTCATGCTTGTAAAAGTAAATGTCAGCTATCTGTAATTTCTTTTCTCATGTTTGCACATCGGCATTACTCATATATATTAAATATAAGTTGGCTCCATGGGGATAGATAGATAGGGATAGATAGATAGTTAGGTCATAGATGCATGTGTGATTCGAGTGTTGGTGAGCCTAAGACGAGAGGTAAGAACCTGCGCATCACATTGTGACTGCTCCCTGCATTCTTCACCACCCTACATGTTTAGTTCGAATTCTTTCATAGCATTCTTAAGTTAAAATACAAATTCCAGTGGACCGGGCCGCAACCGGTAAAGCCTTTGTTTGTGTTTTGACCTACGGTAGCCGGATCGCAAAACCGGACGGATTCCCTATACCAAACAATCAACGGGCTAGTTGGGAATGTTGATTGGGGAGAATCCTTTTCTGTTGTCACCTGTGAATTTCCAGGCCTCAACAGGTCCCGAAAACCAAACCATTTGCTGGTCGCTTTTCCCTTCTCACACGACCCATGTCCTGCATAGCCTACCAATCCAACAACTACCCGAGATACCGGCCCAATAGGGCAAGCCCCATCGGCAACACCAGCGAAGCAGGCGCAGTCTCACCCGAGATATCTCATAGATGGGTAACTACCAGAACCAATTTTTTGTGATTGTCAGGGAAGTATAGTCCCTTTGTTCGCAACCAAGGGCTCAATGAAGGCAGCAGGGTGACCAAACAGAGGATTTTGACCTGCGCGACTGAGCATAATAGTATGTCATCCTGCACGACTTGGTCTTCCGCTCTTCCTCATAACTGGTGCAACTGGTGTGGTACAGCTGACTCAGGTCTATTGTCTCTAGAACTTGCGATAGGGTTCATAACAAGACGTAACCAGAATGATGATGCACAGTTATACAATGTTAATTCAACACAATGTTCCTTACATCCATCCATTAATTGCAAGAAATAACAAGAACTGAACCATGCTAATATTACATAGG
>LPNX010461148.1:337939-390841 GCA_001517045.1 Pseudotsuga menziesii
CTTCAGCGCTTCATCTTGAGTAGTAAGTTTCTGCTGCATTAGTGGCATTCTGATATGAGGGAGCAGTGCTGCAATAAACCATTCCTTATGCTGCTCCGGCGCAAACTCAAAACTTACTTGGTCTATAAGAGCTTTGAATTTCTGGTCAAAGTCCCATACTGACTCTGATGGCAGCTGCTTAATATCCTTAAGCTCTGTAATGCACTGAGACTCAGACTTAGGTTTCTTAAATTCTTTAATCATGGCGTTCTTGACCTGGGCAAGCGTCTTGGGTAATGTAGTATACTTTATGTACCATGTCAAGGCTCTGCCTCTGAGTGTGGTGACCAACTGTACAAGTTTAAGGTTATCATTGTTGATTGTTTTAATGGTCCACATAGCTTCGCATAGGAACCAATGATGTTCTGGGTATTCTACTCCTGTACCTTTAAAAATAGGTAGCTTCATGTCATCTCCCATTCTATTTCTCTGTGGTGGGTTCTGACTGACTGGGGTACTACCACTCAGCGGTGTAGGTGAAGGTGCTGTAGCGGGAGTAGGTACTGACTGTGAGCTACTAGATGGAGTACCGACGGGGTTATTCTGAGTCCCCGTCTGCTTCTGTGGAGTATAGGGGTGGTAAGGGATACCCCCCTCTGGCTCTTCTGTGGTGCTAGGGCTCTGTTGTCTAATACTGTCTGAACTGTCTTCAAATACAGGAAAACTAAAATCTACTTTATACTTCTTTCCACTACGTGTTCATCCAATGTCATCAAAATCACTTTCAAACTCTTGTGACATTACTATCTTTACTTATTCATTTGAGACTAGATCCATTGTTCCTTTTTCATATAGTAGCATTTTAAGGGACAAGTTTAGAGATATTAGGTACTTACCACGGTATCCTCTAAAAAAGTATCGTTCAGCTGCGCTGAAGCTCTTTCTCTGGTCAACTGCAAATTCTGTAACAAAGCCTTCTAGCACACTTGTCAGCCAGAAGTCCACTGCTCTCGTAATCGGATTGTCGAGGTTCTGCACGGTCTGAATCAACTCCGGTGTCCAAACAATGTGTCTTTTCTTCTTGAATATGTTCTCATCTGTCAAATTGGATAACCAGTCGAAAAGCTCGTTTCCATAGGTTGCAAAAAATATAGCGTGTATGTCTGAAGCGATATGATTTTCTAACCAGGCTTCTGTGCTTAGTCTCGGACTCATATTCTCTTTCTTGGCGAACCCCCTTAAGTCTGAATCCAGCCACTGGTGAAACTCTTCTCTGGTAGGATTCCAACAGAACATTGACTCCCAGTCGTTTATCCCGGCAACGGAACCATTTGTTGATTGCATGGGCAGACCCGGGTTTACTACAACCAATCAACAACACCCCTAACTCACTGGCCCTTTCGGCGACAGACCGCGAAATGATCTGAAGTCTCACCTGAAGTGAATCTAATGGGTTGGCCAAGACTCAAGTGTCTTGGACCAGGTTCTGCGCATCCTACTTTTCTTCTCTTACTCCCGTGAGTCACAAGGTCAGCTATATTTGCGCATCGCACATCCCCTTCTACTCGCAGCCCTTTTGGCCGTGCAATTCTTATCCACGCGCAAGTCGCACGGTTTCTTCCCACGTTGCGCAACTTCCACTTACTCACAATATCTCCAACCGTATCGCATCTCTGCGCACTGCGGGACACCCGACCTCTCCTCAACGCTAAGCCCTCAGCTCGCAGTCTCGCGCACCGCAGCTTCTCTGCCGGTGCGATATCGCCTCTCTGCGATATCCTACCACTACGACTTTGCACCCTTAGCGTTGACTGTGTCAACGCGCGCAACTCTACTTCCCAGAAGTTATATTGTGATTAAATGGTCATTAGAAACAGACGTAAAGGATTCTTTAAACAGCTTACTAGAATACTTCAACTTATCTCTATCATCTTGCATTATCATGAGCTGAACAATACATACATTCACTTACTGCAACTAACATCATATGCATAATAACCAGTAACAATAAGCAAGTACAATCACATTCATGCAGCACATAACACGCAGATTTAACGTGGTTCACCCCCAGGATGGGAGCTACATCCACCAAACCGTGCTTCTATTATATAACTTGAGGGAAGTTAGCACAGTCTGTTGCACTGCATATGCAGCGCGAGATCTCTTCTAGATCGCTGGCCTATTTCTATCTCTATATTGCCTTTCTTTCAATATATCCTTCCCTCTCTTTTCTCTTTGTGGTTGGTTATTACATACAGACTCAAATGACTCACAGACAAGCTAGGTGTCTGGATCGTTACAACACAGTCTGTCTGACTGACACCTGAGTCTAATTCAAAAATAATCTACTGACCAACTAACGACTCATCCTACGAGCCAACCAACTGGCTAACTGACTGATTAGCTAACCCTTTACAATACAAAGTGCAAGCTTTTATAGGCGGCCCGAAGGTCTCGCCATTACAAAACTGTGGGCATGTCCCAACAGTAAACCCAAACCCTAAATAGTGACAGTCGGTCCTCTCTGTCCTTGAGGTAGCCGCTTCCCGTCACACCACAGCTCTCTGCAGTCTTCCATGCTTCCCGGCACTGACCATGGGTACTATGCACCGCTTCTCTCTTTTGTCCTTCGCCTTCAATGCTTGAGCCTCGTTGCTCCTTCTTCTTTATGAGGGTCGTTGAGCCCTCCTGTCTTCCGCCGCTGCCTTCAATGCAATGGTTGAGCTTTCTTCTCTCGGCCGCTCGGGTACCGTTGCCTTCTTGACTTTTCTATCCCAAAAGTCATGGTTTCCGGCTCTGCTCTCCAGCTGGAAACGTGCTACAGCGTCGTAGCTCTGCCTTGTCCTCTTTCCGCCAAAACTTTATCTTTCCGCCAAAACTAGCAGCTTCTTCTGTAGCTGCGGGACCCTGCTCCAACATCTATCTTGGTGGTGTTGTTCTCAGTTTTTGTATTTGTCTCTTCTTTCACTTCAATTGTGTGTGTTTGAATGATTACCTTGATTGGTGGCTCCCGTGGAATTGTGAGCAACAAAATGTTAGGATCAATACGATATGCCTTGGTGTCCACTATGTGCTTAACCTCGTTCACAGCGGCTGTTAGCTGATTAAGGTGGATCTGGACTTGGGCAACTACATTCGCTTGCGGAGTCTTTAGGCCATCCAGGTTATCTTGCGCTACTTTTGCCACAGCAGCAGCAAGTTCTTGCAAGTCATCCTCAGTTAATACATTGGTGCTTAGTGCTCTATTTGCTTTCTTCTTTTTGGCACGCAATGATTGAGCTTCCTCAGGAGGTACCGGGGTCTGCGCGCATTGCCCAGTTTGCGGTTGTGTGGATGGATGGTGCTCTGAGTCTTCTATATCGTCATCCTCGTCCATGGTTTCTTTGGATGGGTCCGCTTGGTTATCAATGCCTTCTTTCTCTTTGCCATTTACTTGGTGAATCGGTGGTTCTTCAACATTCTGCTCGTCAGGAAGTGGTTCTACAAGTGGGCCACGCCATTCCTCTAGCTAGAGCTTGATAATGGCATCCATTTCATCATCAGTTACTATGAACCTAGCTTGATGGATATGACGCGGTGGACCTTTAAGAGGCAATAGATTAATCTGATGCATATCCGCTTCAAATTTGATAAAGGAAGCATACATTTGCACAGTTGCAGTGCGGATCCTGTGAATTTGTCGAACAACTTGACGCAGCACCTCGGTGTGTAAGAAGAATGTGATATTGTTATCCTCCTGACGTTTGGTGTCAGTCTTCTCTTCCCACAAATTCTGACATTTTCCCCCAAACAGGATAACGGGACATTTATATGCACATAGTCCAGGGGGTCAACCTAGACAGCAAAGGAGATCAAAATTAACAGCCAGGAATAGTAGAATTTATGGCCTTCCTTTTGTTGTGCCATCATCACATCTTCGAACATGGCGGTGAGAAAATACCACGACCAGTTGAATTTCTGCCCTTGCGCACATAAATCTACAATTTCTATTGCTCCTGCGAAGCATTGCATTGGTACAACTTTAGGAAAGATTTTGTAGGATAGTATTTTCGCAGCAACCCGGACTCTTTTGTCCTGGATGGGTCCAATTGTGAATCCCCATCCGGCATGTTGAAGGTTGTGCTTCTGGTGAATATCCCAAGTATTATGCTTCGTAAGGAAAGGCATATGGTCTTTTCCTTCGCTTGGAAGCGATGTAATTCTTGCTATTAGTTCAACATTAGTGGGGTATGACTGGTCTAGCCATAAGTAACCTCGATGAAAGCAGACTAGCAACTGCTTTACATACGTACTGACCTATGGACTATGGCCAAAAAGAGACATAAATAGCATGTTGAGAAGACCTGAAGTGGCTAATCCCTCAGCACAATTCTTCGGTTTAATTACTTCGACAGCAGGGTCAGCAGTCTGTATTATATCCATGCAGTCTTTTATCTGTAATCCCTCCTACTGGCGAGTGTTGTAGCCCTGGAGTTTTAATATAGCTAACATTGGAAGGATCTCCTTCAACAAGGATATGCGAATAGGGATCCTTGGGGTGATCAAAGTGGTCACTAGTGTCGTCGGAAGGTCTGCATGTACTGTACCAACTCTTCTTGGTCTAATGTAAGATGGAAAGTTTGGGTCGGTCCGTTCCCTTTGCGGATTTTCCTGTTGTGGGAGGTCTTTATCAGCATCAACAATTCCCTAGGCAGTAGCAGGCATCTTTCCTCGGTCGCTTGAGGTATCTGGTACTTTACGTTTCTTTTGTTTTGGCTGCTTTCGTGCAGATGACTCACCTGGAATAACTAGTATTTCCTGGACCGGGTTCGGCACGGGATGCAAACTAGGGGTTGGATTCGACTGTGGATGCCTATTTCTTTCCATTACATCAGCCTCTGGAGACAACTGCAAGTGTGGGCTTGCAGTTGAATGTATTTCTAGTTCCTCCTCAATAAGGCAGCTGGAGATGACGGTGGCATCTGAAGCCTCACTTCCGCGGGGGATGTTAATTACCATGGGTTTGTAGGGGATAGAAACATGTGCTAGGAGGCGGGTCTGCAGTAGCTTAGCTCTGGCATTCTTAGTGCGTAACAGAAAATTGTTCTTGAGAGGAACGAATATTTTAAACAGTGGAAAGTGGTGTTAAGGCATTGATTTGGAAATAGATGAAGATCTAATCATGCTTGCAGGTTTCCTTTTTCCAATGCTTTCTCCATTAATTTTTGTAGCTAACCTTTCGGGTTGTAGTTGTAAGACTAGTAATGGCAATTAGTGCTACGATGGTTGTCAAGATCAAATAGTATCCCACCTTGCACCTTGTACTGGGTTGATTTACTGCCACGTAAGTGAACCAGTCGTACAAATTTGTGGCATGGATCCGGTAATTAATGCTAACCAGCCTGTCATTCGTACCTTTTTCCTTCTTGGAAGCTAGTTATCTTTCCATCTTTTGAGACTTGAGGTTGCCCGCTTGGGTATATGTGATGATGTGACCGCTGGGCGGTTGAGTGCTCATGCTTCCAGTTGGTTCTGTCGTAATCTTGCAACAGATTAGTCTACATCATTTTTTTTACACGTGTCGGAGTAAGGTTTCAGGCAATTGTCGTCTACCTAACTCACGATGTGAGTACCATCGGATTTTCTGATAGTGCGTTGTATCTCGACCCTTATTTGGTGCGATGGTATCTGGTCGTATCCAAATTGCCTTTTGTTTGTGTGGGTGAGCGAGCCTGTTATCATAGGGTTCGATAAGTCTTCCTTCTGGGGATGGCTTCACCCTGATATATTGACAATGTCGTGTTGGAAGTTGAGTTGGTTTAGTCTGTAATCGCAAAGGCATCTTCATCCTTTCTAAGTCTTCCACCATTTCCTTTCTCTCTGTTCCATTTATAGGGAATAGGGCTTGATATTGTTTTAAGAGCTCTACGATCTGGATAGTTGTTTTATCTTGCGAGTGCTTGGGAGTTATTCTATAATATTTGCTTAGTTCCATTGTTTTAGGCCCGCTAGATTGAGTAAAGCTATCTTCTACGTTCCAGGAAAGGTTTTCTTGTTAAGTAGCTACGTTGTGGAGGTAAGCATTAGCATTGTTGGTATTTTCAACTATACCTTCCTTGTTTTGCTGAATTGTATTCTGAATTATGGGGTGTTTATCAATTCTCATAACTGGAGGCATGACCTGCTGGGTTTCTTGTCGTAGCTGCTCAAATCTATCGCAGGTCTTAGGTGTCATATCCAAAGTGTATGTAAAGCTCTCATAGGTGGGTAACTCCCTTGACTCGGTCTTCTCCCACCGCACGGACCTTGTCACTCTTGTGCACTTCCTCATGGAAACTTCATGTAACCTATTTTTCCAATTCTCTAAAGCTTCTTTTGCATCCGACGTACATGAGCTCGCACACTTCCAGCTGAGGTTCCCATCCGCTGTCGGACTGATATAATCGTCGTGTAGGGCTATAACATTGTATATTTGATCGAGATAGTCGACCTGTCCCTCATTATAAATAGGTTCAATGTATCTCTGCCCCTCAAATGGATCAATGGGCGATACTACTCTCTACTCTCATATTCGAACGAGATGATCCTTTTCTTGAAATTTATAATTGTTTGATTGTTTATAGCCCAATCTATCCCTAGTAGTGCAAGGTAAGGATTTGTATCATCCATGATGTTGATGACTTCAAAGTCTGCATATGTGCGCAATCCTTCGACATCGATGATGACATTGCTCAATCATCCAATGGGTAGTACCTTCGTCTGATTGGCAAGATGTAGTTGGATAGGAGACCAGTCGAAGCGTGTCTTACCCATGCTTTCCCAAGTCTGGCGAGTTAAGATATTGACATCTGACCCGAGATCTAAAATAATATAATCCATGTCACAGTCACCTATCTACGCGTTCATTCTCATTTCACGACCAGTCTTACATTTTCGTCGTACTTGATTGGCATTCTTCTCAATGGGTGGTACTACAAGGATCTTATCTATTATTGCTTGTAGTTCTGGAATAGCATCTTTATCTTGAATTAGGTTCAACTAACTTAACAGAAGAGGTCTAAGCTTACTAACCTCATTTGAAGCTTTCTTTTGAAATAGGTACCGGAATCGTTCTGGCATGTCCTTGACTTCTGTTGAAGTTGAAGGGACATTGAGGCTTATGAATTCTGATTGCACATCTCAGAATACTTCTTTATGCTTCAGGTCGGTCGATGATTCCCTCTTTTGTGCTGTTGGTCTTACTTGCGGCTCCGATTGCTCTTGGGAGTTCTCTTGCTCCCCTCCAGGCGTTGTGTCTTCCCCTGTTACGGTGGCAATGTTCAGCTCTCACGATTCAGCCATGATCATCTGAACATTCGCATTTGCATTCTGGTTCAGGTTTGGCGGGGGATTGGGTGCGGCAACAGTTCTTGCTTACCACTTTGTGATCAGTTGAGGACATTGTTCAACATTATGGTCTTGACCCTTACAATAGGAGCATGTCCTGCCAGGCTCCAAGCAATCTCTAGCAAAGTGACCTACTTGTCCATAGTTATAATAGGTAACTAGACCTCTCCCGCTACCAAATCCTCCTCTGTCACCTCGTCCTCTAAAGTTCCTGCCACCCATTCCCTGAGGGTGTAATTGCTATTGCGGGTACTGGTTCTGCTGGTAGCTTTGCTGATACGAGTTCAGCTGTACGTATGGCTGTTGAAGCGCATACGGCTGCTATAATGGATTAGCTAGAAATTACGCAGGTTGGTACAAGGCTTGCGCCTGTTCAACTTGAGGAAGCCCCTCATTTTTCATCAAGTATGTATCAATTGTCTTCTCTTTCAAGAGCTGGTATGCTCTACAGTCTTTTTCATCATGTCCTATAGACCTACAAAATTTACAAAACAAGTTTGTAGGGGTACTTACAACCTTTTGCAAATACACACATTCCTCATCACGGTGACCTCTTGCCTGGCATATACGACACTAGGGTAACCTTTCCCATTTAACAGGTTAGGTGCACCAGATGCAACATAATTCATGAAGGTCGGACAACTATTTTAGGTGTGTCCATCTGTTCTACATTTTGTGCACAATAGATCCTCTTGTCCTTCCTTGCCCTTCTTGATATCCTGAAGTTGTAGTGTGAGGTTGGCTAGCTGTGACTAAATTTGGACCATTCCAGCGGTACCATCAGCAATAGGAAAGGATTCTAGTTTCATTTCTAGCTCTAATGCTTCTGTCTACGATTCAATCTTTTGCTGCATCAATGGCCCTCGGATATATGGTAGCAAAGTGGAAATAAACCACTCCTTATGTTGTACATCAGACATTTGGAAGCTTACTTTAGCCATCAATGTCTTGAATCTTTGGTCAAAATCCCATAGAGTCTATGCTAGGGATTATTTAATTTCCTTGATCTCAGTGATACATTGGGACTCTGATTTGGGTTTTCTGAACTCTGAGATCATTGCAGCTCAGATTTGTTCAAGGGTCTTCTACGATGTTCCGGCTGGGATGGAAAAAAACTTCATAAACCAATCCAAGGCGCGACCCCTTAAGGTCGTAATCATTTGTCCCTTCTTTATGTCGACATTATGTACTAAGCGTACCATCCAGACAGCTTCACAAAGAAACCAATGTTGTTCTGGGTCCTCTGTTCTATTCCCATTAAATGTAGGTAACTGGACGTCTGTGGCAGCCATGAGGTTGGATTTCAAGTTCTTTGGAGAAGGGTTCAACTGAGGTATTCCTTCAGGCGTACTAGTTTCAGGACTAGCGTTGTCTGAGTTAGAGGTTATTTCAGGGGATGAGGCTCTAGATCTCGTCTCAGATGATATGGCTGGTGTTATATAATTGTGCTCTGATCCTGAGGTCTCGTTAGAGCTATCTGGATCTTCAGGTCCTTCCGAGATCGAGCTATAGTCCTCCTCTTTGTCACAAGACCCTTCGTCTTCGCACGACCAAAGTTCGTGTTCACTTCTTGCAAACATACTGGGATTCCATCGGCCCCTTTCGATTTTCCTTCTCTTTCCTAACCTGAATCTTCTCCCACTTCTTAGAACACCATCCCCAAGTTCAGGTCCTGTTCTTCCGGGGAGCATCTCCACGCATCTTCCCCATGTTCTTACCTGTTGGTTAGCAGCATAGCCCCTTACCAAATACCTTTCTCATAAGCAAGTAGTTTTACCCAAGTACTTATACTTGACAAGTATCTCCTTCGTGGCTGAATTAGGTCTATTGGCTCTAGAACTTGCAATAGGGTTCATAATAAGACGCAACCAGAATGACGATGAACAGTTATACAGTGTTAATTCAACACAATTTTCCTTACATCCATCCATTAATTGCAAGAAATAACAAGATCTGAACCATGCTAATATTACATAGGCAATACCTACTAATCAAACACATAAACATTCACCACATCAATCATTCCATTGAACACAAGAAATAACGTGGAAACCCATCTGGGAAAAACCACCAAGGTGCTCTTCATCTGGCATGAGAAAGGATATAGCACCTTGTAGTCTGCAGGATGCAGACTGATCTAGAGATATGTCTTTAAGATCAGACTCATGGTTCTCATGCTCTCTGTCTTATTTCTCCTAATCTACCACTACTATCTATAGATTCGCACACAACCTGGATTGACTCTCCTCGCGTCTGCACCACTCTAGCAAAGCTTCTTTCCCTCCCATTATTCTAATTACCATTTCTTAGACCTTCCCTCTATAACTGTATATAGTTCTCGCCTATCCACCTATTCTGTAATTGCGACTAAAAAAATCCAACCCTCTACCCATTGTATCCTTCCTATTTATACTAATTTACATGACCACTGCTGGGTTGACTGCTTACAGACAGTCTGTTAACTGTCACCATCAGCCACCTCTCTGGTTATAGCTGTGGTGATCATGACTTGACACGAGGCACTATCGGCCTGACTTACAAGTATCTTATCACACATGCGTAGCTGCAGGCTTACGTCATCTTATATGGCCATGATCTGGATCCTGTATCTATCGTTTTTCGGTCATTTCCCCTTTTGCGCACATATGCGCTTGCCTTTCCTTTCTTATGCACTCCTTGTCCTGCCTTTGTGGGCCCTTTTCATCCTTTGCGATCTTCCTTGGCTTCCATCGCGCGCACGCACATCTTTCTTGGCTGCGCATGCGAAGTTACTTATTATGCCCCTTTTCTGGGCCAACAGTTGGAAACCGAGTTGGGAGTGCTGAAAATTTCTACATTGTCTCAGAGCTTTGTTAAAGAGAGCGTGGAATTATACAGAGTAAAAAATTTCAGACTTTAGTGACTTCTTTTGTCAGTGGGCAGCACCTTGTTGAAACTAGAACATTGCATAGAAAATGGCAACAGGTCTTAGGTTGGAGGATATGCTTTATGGGGCTGGGAAATTTGTCCCATGGAAAGCTAGGCTAGTGTTGATATTGGAGGAAAATTAGTTGTGGGATGAGGTAGTTCATAACACTACAGCTAATCCCATTGTTGTTCCCCTTCCACGATGTAGTGACACTTATTGCCTTCAACAAGAAGGACATAAAAGCTAGAAGAATAATCCTAGATGTAGTGAAACACCATGTGATACCACACATATCTAGTAAGACCTGTTCATTTCAGATGTGGGATGCTTTGACCAGCCTGTTTCAAAGCTCAAATGAGAATAGGAAGATGGTTTTGAGGGAGAAGTTGAAAAGTATCAAGATGGCCAAAGCTGAGGTTGTGATATGTTACCTTACTAGGATCTCTCATGTGAGAGATGAGCTTGCAGCAGTGGGGGAGGTAGTTTTTCCTTGTTCAGCGCTTGCGTAGACAGCTTTTAATGGGGTTTCAAATCCTTGGGATGTGTTTGTGGAGGCTATAGTGGTCAGGGAGAGCTTGCCTACATGGGACAGGATTTGTGATGATTTTGTTTAGGAGGAGACATAGAGAGGTCTTGTGCATGGCAACGCTTCTACTAGTAGGGAGGATGGGGAGAATGTGCCATTGACTGTAAAGGGGAAGAAGAAGTTCAAGAAGGGCCCCAAGAAGGGTGGGGCTAAGTAGAAGGAGGGGCAGAAGAAGGATTTGAGAACTTTGAAGTGCTTCACTTGTCAAAAGTTTGGGCACTATGTTGGGTAGTGTCCACAGAAGAAGAAGAAGAAGAAGCAACAGACAACAGCTTTGGCAGTGGTGGAGGATTTTACAATGAGATTTGAGAGATATTTTTCTTTTTGTACTGGTCATGTTGATAGAGAGAGAGCATCCATCATCACCAGTGCAAATATTGATATTGAGAGGGAGTATTCCTTGTTGGTGGGTCATTCTTTGAGTGAATCCACCACCAGGACGTGATATATTGATAGTGGAGCTTCGAGTCACATGATAGACGCTCGAGAGATGTTCTCTGAGATTTCACAGGAAGATATTGATGTGGAGGTAGCGTTGGGGGATGACACAGTTGTTAGAGTAGTTGGATGTGGGACCATTACTTTTCAGAGAGAGTTCATTAGTCCCATGATTTTGATAGATGTAGTGTATGTACCAGGGCTGAAAAGAACTTGATCTCAGTTTCCATGATCGAGAATAGGGGCCTTGGGGTGTCCCTCCTGTATCGACATGTGCATTTTTTTCCAAAGACTATCGGACCATATACCTCATACACCATTGGAGTCAGATGTGGGAAACTGTACAAGCTCTTGTTTCAGCCCCAGCATGCTTTGGAACATAGCAGCAACAACGAGCTTTGTGAGATGTGGCACACAAGGATGGCTCATCTGGATCATCCAACTTTGAGGATGTTGAGGTATATGGTTATAAGTTTTCCTGAGTTCATAACAGAGCATAGCGATGCTTGTAGAGGGTGTTCTTTGGGAAAGTACACTACGAATTTTTTAGTAGCAATGATAGCAGGTTAGCAGGAGTTCTCAATTCGATTTATTCTAACTTGTGTGGTCCGATGTCAGTTGTTTCTCTAAGAGGGTTCGAGTATTATGTGACATTCATCGATGACCATTCAAGGAAGACCTAGATCTACTTCCAGAAGAGCAAGAAATCTAAGGATGTCTTGCAGAGGTTCCAAGAGTTCAAATCTCTTGTGGAGAATGAGACTGGGAGTAAGGTAAGGGTACTCAGATCAGATAATGGGGGTGAGTATACCTCCAAGGATTTCGATGAGTATTGCATACATGAGAGAATTCAGATACAATTGACAATACCATACACTCCTGAGCAGAATGGACTGGCAGAAAGAAGAACAAATCTATTGTTGGAGCTGCGAGAGCCATTTTGCATTATCAGTCACTTCCTTTCTTCCTTTGGGCAGAGGCATGTAGTACATTTGTATACCTTCAGAACAGGAGTTGCCATCGTGCCTTGGGGAACAAGACACCTGAGGAGAGTTTCACAGGAAAGAATCCTGAGGTAAGTCAATTTTGGATATTTGGTTTCCTAACTTATTCACATGTCCCTTCTGAGAAGGGGACAAAATTTGATCCCACGGCAGAGAGAGGCGTCTTTGTGGGGTATGACAAGACTTCAAAGGCCTTCCGCATTTATCTTCCTTCTAGGAGGAAGGTGGTTGTGAGGAGGGAGGTGATATTTGAGGAGTAGACCTTTAGAAATTCTAGAGAGTCAAAGAAGGGAGAGCAGGAGGTTCCCACACCTCAAGTAGATCCACAGGTACCTTCAGTGCAGTTGACAGGTTCACTGATTTTTGGGGTTATTTGACCACAGAGTATAGGCACAGGTTCTCCAGCGTCAGTGGTTTAGCCATCAAGATATTTGGGGCCTGGTTTTGGGTATCAAGTCACAGGTTCACCATATAGGGCTACAGGATCACAGAGTTCACCAGTTGTTGGTACACCAGCTTCTGGTTCACAGGTTGTTGGGTATTCTACCTCTGGGAGTTCATCAAATGAGGACAGACAAGTGTGGGAGCATCCTTCAAGGAAGAAGACACCTAAGTGGATTCAGGAGACCTTGAAGGAAGTAAAGGAGTTTGGAAATCCCAAGGAGCCAGTGAGGTCTATACATATGCCAAACATATTGGGTATGGCATTGGTTGCTAGTTTTCGTGATTTAGAGCCATCTACGTTTGAGGAGGCCTCTCAGCATCATGTTTGGAGAGATTCCATGACGGAAGAGTACCATTCCATCATGAAGAACAATGTTTGGGAATTGTTCTGATACCTGAGGGGAAGTCAGTGGTGACTTCTCGTTGGATTTACAAGATAAAACATGTTGCAGATGCAAGTAGTGTGGAGAAGTACAAGGCTCGGTTTATGGCGCGAGGGTTCTCACAGGTTGAGCGTGTTGATTATGATGATACCTTTGCACCGGTTGCTCGTTATACTTCTATCAGGGCATTAATTTCCATTGTTGCAGAGATGGGTTGGAAGATCCATCAGATGGATGTGAAGACCGCATTTCTCAATGGAATCATACAGGAGGAAGTTTATGTTGAGTAGCCTCAGGGATTTGAGATTCATGGGAGAGAGTCTCATGTTTGTAGGCTGAAGAAAGCCTTGTATGGGCTGAAACAAGCTCCTAGAGCTTGGTATTCCAGGATTGACTCTTACTTGCAGCGGATGGGTTTTCAGAAGAGTGAGGCAGATTTGAATCTCTATTTCATTATGGTTGGAGATGATCCACTCATTCTTTTGTAGTAAGTGGATGACTTGTTTATCACAGGGGGAGAGAGACCTATTGCAGTGTATAAGAGAGATATTGCTTCAGAGTATGAGATGATGGACATTGGGTTGATGCACTCATTAGAGGAAATTTAAGGTCTAAAATGGGCCTCCTAAGGAAAATAATAAAATAATATTTATTAATTTTGGAGGAAGAAAGACAAAAACTACTTTTTTTGTTTGTATTTTCAATATATCTCCCTGTTTGTTTTCTCAAATTTCGACCGAGAGGGCTCCTTGGATGTGGAATTTAATTACACATCCAACGAGTACCCACACAACATACTTTTGACGGACCCCACTACCCCAAAAACAAGAAATACCTGAAAAACGTGATGGTGACATAATTAAATTTCGTAATTATGCAGCATTTGTCAAAAGTATGCAATGTGGGTACTCGTTGGATGCATAATTAAATTTTGCATCCAACGAGTCCTCCTGGTCGACATTTGAGTAAAAACACAGGGAGATATGTTGAACAATCTGCTGCTCTTTATATTACAATCATAAAATTTCTTTGTTCTTAGCAAGAACAAACATCAATTATAATAGTCATCAAAATTGTATGAATACAGAGAGCAAAAAGCTTCCTCTAATCATTCTCTTATAGAGAATAAATTATTCCACAGAGAGCAAATTATTGGCTCTGATACCACTTGGTGCAGGCACCACCTGCCATAATACTAAGCAGACCTTACTTTAAACCATAATTTGTCCAGAAAGTGAATTTCAGGTTTTTTTTCTCTATCTTTGGCTAACTGTCACCAAAATTGGTGGTTCTACTAACTATAGAAAAGAACCTTTATTTGATCAACCAAACTTGTATGGTCTTTACACTAAGTGTATAAAGTGATCCTTTCGATAGAAATATCCCCTCAACGAAACTCGGCAGATCTATACTGTGTATTTAAGGATCTAGTACAATTTCAATGTGAACATAAATGAGTGTATAGTCACTTACGATTTTCACAACTGGTTTCTGGATGTGCAGAGTCGATCCTTCCTGGGCAATTTGACCCGATTTTCTCTTGATCACGTATAGAGTAAGACAATTTTGAATGCAAGGGTTCCAGGCGTCTCCAAGTTTGGAAAATGTATTCCTTCTATTCAGTTTGATTCAACGTTTTCCTTTAATCACTGCACAGTAACACAATTCGAACGCATAGGTTCTTTTATTCAGAAATTTAGAACTAACAATAGCTTTATTTCCTTTCAGTAAATTAATGTTATTAACCCTCTATCGACTTTTTCCCTAAACTAACAAGTCATCACCATTTCTGTGAGCAATTCCCAACTTCTGTGAGTTGATAAAAGCTTCTACGAGCTATCTGAAAACCTTCTACAAGATAACCAAGAGCTTGCTTCTTGAGCTGTCCAAGCTCCTTTGAACTACCTAAGCTCTGCGAGCTATCTAAGTTCTCTGATGAGCTAACTAACTCCTCCCTAAACTAACAACAAGAATTGTATTTAATACAAGTTATGTTATGTTCCCCAGATCCTACAAGGAAGGAATGGATTCCTTATTTGGCTCTACTACCCCTATGAGTCACTAACAAACTACTAAAAACACTCTACTGACCAACAAACTCTATCTTGACAGTTTACAAGTGGAAAGGACGAGTGTCCTCTTCCAAATTTATTCAGCTCAACATCATTAAAACAAATTTATAAATTTGAGACCCTAGGTCTCCTTTGATCCATTTGATTTTGACGAAGTCATGGATGACTTCATCTCCATGAGCCTATGCTCCTGCATCATATGATAACATGGTTTAACATGGTGCATGAGGTAGTGGCAGTCATTCAGTGGAGACATATGGCATGGCATTGAGCTCTACTAGTTGTGAATCCATCTGGATTTACAAGTTGATTACATAGTTGACTGATAAAATGTTGGAGTCCACTATTGTCCATTATGACAGTTGGAGTTGTGTCAAATTCGGTGAGCATCTAATGTTTCACAATGATTCGCTCCAAGCACATAGATATCTAATACCATTTCCTTAAAAATAGGGTTTAGAAGGGTGGAGTGGTTCTTGTGTATGTTCTTTCCAACGCACAGGTGGCATAAATTTTGAGATGTTGAAGGAGAGACTTGGATTTGTAGAGAATACTTTCCTTGCAAAGAGTTTATTTGTGTTTCTCGGTAAGTATTCTCCGTTGGTGTTGCACAATAGTGATGGTGGATATGTACAATAGTGGCACGCTTAACAAATACATCATATCACGGGTTCTATTAACAAAAGAGAGGCACTTTGATAATGGAGCAACAATAGTTTGTTTGGGAGACATGCCATAGATATGTAGAGGAAGAGTGCAAAAACATGCATGCACCAATATTAGTGTGTCCCGTGATTTCATTGTTTTTCTTTATTTAGTTGTTTATCTTAAATTAGAAATTGCATTTTCATTTTTGTTCTTATTTTATTCTAGGTGTTGTCTATGATTGAAGCTTCCAAAAATAGTTAGGGCATAAAGACCTAGGAGAGAGATGCATACACACTACTTGCCTTATCTTTTAATGGGAACTCTAACATAAGAGTCTTATTCATGCGGGATTGATGCACCATTCTAGGCTAGACTAGGGTTAGGGATTAGCATTCTAACGTACATGCACTGCAAGGATGGAGTGCATTGATTGTAAATCTAACCCCTAATCTCTAAAGGAGTGAGAGGGTCTTGTACTATTATGGTTAAAGATTGTGAGGTTTCTATAAGATTGTAATTTTTCAATGAATAGAACCAAAATGCAAGGTTGAGAGTTTAGATTTGCATACTCACTGTAATTATTTAATTGTGATGTGTTTATAGAATCTACGGTTCATCAATTTTAAGTTTCCTAATGTTTAGAGTTTGATTTTCTAAGCGTAGTTATGAGAATTTCTATATCGTGTTGAGTGTTGAATTCAAATTGGTCAACACTTACAAGTTGATTATTGAGATATTGGTTAAAGATTTTACTCATAAATATGTGTTTCTCAAAATTGGAATGTAACAGGATTAGAGGTGGACTTGCTTCAAAGGTTTCCAAAGGTATTGATATGTTGATTGGCATCATTGGTTGATTAGCACTAGATAAAATATGGATATTGGCCTCTAAGCAAACTACCTAGTTGTATCAACTTTAAACTGCATGGAAACTTTACATTGAACTGAAGAAAGCATTTTTTGCTTCATCCTTGATTTTGAACAGCTTTAGGCTTGACCAACTACTATTCAGTGTGTTAGGCTCCCATGGGCAACATGATAACTTGTTAAAAGAAAAATTTTGTTTTTTTATTTAGGAAAGATTAATTGATTTTGTTAAAAAAAAACTAAGCATTGAAAGTTTGGTGAGAAAGTTCTAAGCCTAAACAATTAAGAGCTCGGGCTCTAGGACTGAAAAGCTCAGCGGTTTAATAAAATTTCTTATGTGTGTTCTACCAATTTGCGATTCTATGAATCGGCACGGACATAAAATTTAGTTTTTAACATGAAAATCTTTAATGTGACACCTACAATTACAACCATAGGACCACAGGTATTGTATCACAAAGCCATGCCCAATGAGGTTACTGCATCAGTATGTATCCAGAATGGCATGCAATAGACCAGTTGACCAAACGCTGATGCAAAAGTCGTGACAAACGAACGGGTGGAAATGGGAACCGTGGAGGTCACAAATTGCAATTAATGTATTCTAACTATACATCCAAACAAAATTGTGTGACACATTATTTTCGTGGTGCTTTGTACGGTTTGATGCACTAAATATTTAATTTAAATGGCCATACACAGTTGGAAAAATATTATGATTCATTGTACCCAAATTTAATCGTTAAAAGTAAGGAAATTAATTCAATGCAAGGCCGAACAAATAGAAGTCAGGCGCAGTTTCATGTATTTCAGCATGAAGATAAATTCATCTAAACAAACTATGAGAGCCATTTGTTCTGGCCTTTTTCCGGCTTAGTTTCTTTTGTCACTGTAAAAACAGAGAGCCATTTGTTGAGGACTAGGTCAAATATACAGGCATCCAGAAGCAGCACTTACACTTTAAAATATCCCTTGAAGAGGAATTCGCTCGGGCAGAATGTGGCTGAATAATTATCGTCAATTATTGAATTGATTCAATTCAATTGAAACCGTTATTGAATTTCATTTCTACAGTAAAATTCAGCAGACCATTCAAATACAGAACCTCTCTCTCAGACTCAAATACAACCAGAAAAAAAAAATTGGACTGTGGGCATTCACTCCCCTAAGATCCGGTGAATCAACCTGACACCATGCTGGAAAAAATTACATACGGTTCAAAGAAACTCTCCACAAAGTACTCTCCACAAATAACACCATATGGTTCAAAGAAATTCATAAAGAACAGAGAAACCCTAAATCTGCCACACCATTGTAATCTGCTCGATCCAAGATTATCAAACAATTTTTATTAATTCAAATCTTAAAGGACCGTGAAGAGATCCCCTTTACTTCCTAAATGGCTAAACAATGAAGTGAGAAAACAGTGTACAGGATACAAAACACTCTGGCCCTCGTCCAGAAAAGAATAACCTCCACATAACCAAAACCTATATATATATAAGAGAATAAGAATAGCTGCCGTCCCTGATCATAAAAAATGGATCAAAGAGCAAACGCAAGAGTTCTCAGTAAAACCGAGAAGCCAAGAAGGGGATGAATGAGGCGATAAGGGCGGCGAACAGGGAGGGAATGAAGAGCACTGAAGCAGCGCCTGGCTCCATTGTCGGACTGGGAGATGGTGCAGTCACATCTGCTGCTGCTACTGATCCTGTTCCCACCATAATCATCATAACGGCCAAGATAGCTGCAGATACATAGCTGCCTGCGCCTGCCATTCTCGCTTGCAACGCCTGTTACAATTAGTTGATGCTGAAAATCCCAACCCCTGAGCACAACACCTGCCGAGAAAAAACTGAATCTCAAACAGACCGACCCAATTCGAATGTGCAATCTTTCTCGTTTGAGATTTGAACACCCGACCAGAAAGATGTTAGAGTACAGATTTTGTACAATACGAGGGTTGAGAGGCGGACGTATTAATAGTCGTCTGCATCCAATGGACAATTCACGCGTTCCCCAAAAATAATATAAAAATATGGACGCTATGTATGAATATGAATGATGAGTTAATGCGTTGTAAGAATAAACAGGGAAATTTGCGGGATACGCGCCTTGTTTGGGTCATCTTTCTGTTTTTTTGGTTTGACCCACGACGCCGCAAAGAAAAAGAAATATTTGGTGACAGCAACGCAAAGGACAGAGGTAGGGTTGATGAATAACGTATTTTGACCATCTAAAAAGTTAAAAATTTTAGTACACCGTTTTTACTGAAAGGTAAATTTATCATTTAAACTTATTTTTGAAGGGCAATAAAATTTTTAAAACGTCATTATATTACTGCCAACAAAATTACTAAAACTTCATTATAAATTACTACTGGTAAATTAGTAATATCAATACTTTTATCTTATTACTATATAAAATTATACTTTCCAAATTTCAACCATACTTTCAAGTTTCGCTAAAAAATAAAATTACTACTAGTAAATTAGTAATATCAATATTTTTATCTTATTATTATATAAAATTATACTTTCAAAATTCTAACCATACTTTCAAGTTTCACTAAAAAATAAAATTACTATTAGTAAATTAGTAATATCAATACTTTTATCTTATTATTATATAAAATTATACTTTCCAAATCCCAACCATACTTTCAAGTTTCACTAAAAAAATAAAAATATTAAGTTAGCATTATTTCCATCATCCATGTTTTTCTATTTTGTAGGTTTTCTTGATTTTTTTCTGAAAGCATAAAAAGTCATTTAACAACGATTTTTTATTTTTTTTATTTTTTTTACTATTATGATTAACATCTACGTAGTACAAATTTCAGTGCTCAATGATCAACTAAATGATATTTGAAAGTTGGAAGTGGAACTTGGTAGGATGGGAGCCTAAAATCCCTTGGAGTTGGAGAGTGGATAGACACACACTCTTGGAAACATTATCAAGACTCAAAGGTATTGCTTGTAGAATTTTTTTGGTTTAGATTTAAAGATTTGTTTAAAAATCTATTGATTTGTTTAAAATCTAGTGTGATTTTTAAACTCCATAGTTAGAGTCGATACTACTAGAAGCTCTTAGTTTCAAAATAATATGGACAAATCAATAGTTCATCTTGTAGCTATTAATGTGAATTGGGGTTCTTCTTTGCACCAGGGGTGTAATGCTACGTTGTTAGTCTGGAATATATTGCTTTAGCTTAGTGATATTGAGGTTTTAAACCTAATATTGTCCTGAATTTGGAGGTTTGTCTACTAACGAGGTTATAGAGTTCAGTTATTCTCGAAAATAAGAACCTTCTAAAATTCGTGATATTAAAGGAAATAAAGATCAGATATTTATCATCGATGGAAACCGAATTAACTTAACCATGTGGATATTTACTAGCTAAATGATCTTAGATTCTCATACAAGAAGACAAGCTTGTATACAAGAAGACAAGCTTGTATAATATATATATATATATATATATATATAAAAGACAAGCTTGTATTGTCTATCAATGATACAAAAATGTGGTATTTTCAATGATCCATTAACTATTGAGTAGTTACACAACCAAAATATACACACGGGCCACCAATATGGAAGGAAAAACCTAAGAAAACTATAAAGAAATAAAAGAAATTTTCAAGTTTAAAATTTTAGAGTCCCTTGAAAAAAAATTAACAAAAATTAAGTATTGAAGGGTAAATTTTTTAGCAAACTTTCACTAAATGTCAAAAAGTAAAAAAAAAAATTGACAGGTAGAATAAAAACCAAATTCCAGCACTCTAGCAAAGGGCGATGCCATCCACATAAGAAGCCAGCGGAACGACATCCTCCTAAGAGTATATCTAATAGCTCGCAAGGATGCCATCCACATAATAAGCCAGCGTTGAATGTGATGGTTATTTTTTTTAAGACCGTGGAAACTACAACCTCCTAAGAGTATATTTAATAGCTTGCAAGTTAGATATACCAATAATTTGTGACCTAACATGGAAACTACAACCTCCTAAGAGTATATTTAATAGCTTGCAAGTTAGATATACCAATAATTTGTGACCTAACAGGAGTGGACATTGGAGACGTCTCTTGTAGCCCACAAGTTAGATATACCAATAATTTGTGACCCAACAAGAGGGGACATTGGAGACGTCTCTTGTCTATCCTTTGAGCCTTGTCACAGGGCCCAATCAACATCTCTACCCCGGTAGTTTTGAACCTATGACCTAAATGTGAAGCCTATTCTACTACACAAATACACTTAACACAAGTACACACATTTTTATTATTGCTTAGTCTCCAAGATACCTTCTTTGGAAAATGCTCCTTTTCAATGTGAGTGAATTACATTGAAAATTTCAGATATATAATCTGAATATTTTGGGATAGAGCACTATAAAAAAATTAGAACATTTTTTTTCTTTTATTATTATTTTTTATTGAAGTTCTTAGAATTGCATATATGAATTGTTCAAATTGAGACTACACAATCCAAGTGCAACATTGATATTTGATAGTGTTTATCCATTTTTACAATAAAACTTAGATTTTGAAAAAGAATATCACAAAAGATTAAATCACCATATTCCATCAATAATGGTTGGAAAAATCAAAATTATTTAATGTTTAGACAACTCCTTTTAAGATTGTTTATGTTTACACTACAATGTTTGTACTATGGAAATTTTCAAAGAAGATTTTGTTCGAAATTTATCATTGTGTATAAATACATTGTACTTTGAAATGCATGTTTTTCTTTACAAGACAAGTATTTTTTCCATGAAAAATGCTATACTTTATTGAAGTATAAGTAAAGTTAGTACAAAGACAAAATAGACTGCAAAAAACTAGTAGAAACAACATAAAATGCCCAAAGCCATAGTCCAAAGAACAAGAGAAATGTCCCAAAGAGAAAGAGCCAAGTAAAAGTCAAACCACCGACCGTAGCCAATGTTTATGCCACAAAAAATGACCAAAAACCGCAAATAAAAAGATATCAAAAAATTAAACTGGACCACCAAAACTCAAAAAGAAGTGGTCTGAATACTACCCTTTGAAGTAAGTGACCCATTATACCAAAACTCAAAGAAAAAGAAACCATCAGGAGCCAAAAGAGCCTTCTTAGACAGCAAGTCTTCCTGCACATTTTGCTCCCTGAAGACATGAGAGAAGGTGATGTTTTGAAAGTGGTTAATCATCATCCTAGTCTTCTTTAGCCAAGCCAAGAGGATAATGATATTTATCCCATGAATGTTTTTGGCCCAATCGATAATAACCCGAGAATCGTCATAAATCTAGATATTATCCAAACCAATACGACAAATCGACTGAAGGAAAAGCCAAAGGGAGAGGAGCTCCCCCTTGGCGTTGGTTCCAGGGCTACAATGCACCCAGAGCTTAAAAAAACTAACCTCATCTATCAATAGTAGTGCACCATCCCCACATAACTCGGAGTCCCTTTGTGAGGACCCATAAAAAAAAACCCATCAACCTGTTTGAGGGAACTAGTGCTTCATAAACTCTAGATTAATTATTTGTCGAGCAGTCAATGTCATCATCATGACAAAATTCAAAGAAAGAAGCCAGACCCTTCAAACTGATGGAAAGAACAACTAGAAGAGCATTTTCAAAAATCCCTTTATTTTTGCATAACCAAATTTCCCATAAGATGAAACAAGGAAAGGACTGCCAGGAAGGAACCTTGTTTTTCCATGTGAGAAAATAATCACATAAGGAATCACCGGACCAACCAAAGGAGCATTTTAAAATGTGCTCAACATTCAAACTGGTTGAAATAGAGAAATTGCAAGAGACAAAAAGATGAAAAAATGATTCTTTAGTCATACCGCACGTGATACAAAGGTTTGGACCGATCATACCTCGCTTCAAGAGATTTTCCCAAGTTAGAAGTCGATTTTCCTATGCAATCCAAATAGAAAATGATAATTCTATAAGGAGCTTTCCACGTCCATATAGAGTGCCACCATAGCTAAATACAAGAGATATCTTCTGATAACAACTGATAAGCTAATTTGGCTGTAATTTCACCAGAAGATTTATTGAAAGACCATTTTAGAGCATCTGGGCCATCATCTAGGAAAATGGAGCCATTCTGTAGACCAATAATATAATCACCCCATTCAATTCCCAAATTACCATTAAGGCCCAATTGAGAGACAGTTATCCATGCATGGGAAGAAACTTCGCAAGTCGACAACTTAGAGATATGATACATGAAGGGTTGTGCATATGACACTTTTTGTTCTCCTATTTCTACCTCGTTTATGAACTTTTTGACTTGTTCCTACACCATCACTAGCTCTCTTGACCACATTTAGAAAGGTTATGGCTTTGGTAAGGATTGATTATGCTTTCCTTAATATTTGTCATTTGCTGATGCTTTGGATAGAGTTATGTTGCATAATTGCCTACTAAAGAAGTGGTGTATTGAGGTTCACTGTTATTGTAATTTCATGTTGCAGAACAGAGTTATCATGAAAGTCTACAAAGACTTGCATATAAGTCTCAATTTTATACATATTATGCAAGAAAAATATAAATGTATAGTTTGATTGAGGTTGTTGGTCAGATTAATGCGATCGTGCAAATCATTATACATCATTTTTGGTCAAGCTATTGAACGCATTTCATGGTTTCGTAACCAATCTGGGGATCAACGATTCTATAGCGATCCCAGGGATTGCGGAACCAGATAACGACTTGTAATTTATTAGGTCATCTAATGAATCTGTTTATTGTTCTGATATATTTTTAGAACCACCTCCACTCTTCATTCTACCAGCCCTGGATTAGCTCACAAGATCTTATGAAAATCAAAACAATGAGCCTTATTTGGAAATAGGTTGTAACTGTACACTTCTTCATAATTTTCTGTATGGGTGTTGATGTATAAAAACTTGGAATTAGCCGTCCTTTTACACACACTTATTGAACATTGTTGTACTCAGACTCTATTATATAAATCTGCTACTTTCTGAATTTCGGATGTGGTAATCAATTTGGTGTGAGTGATTGGCTTGTTTAGCCCTGTCTCAAAAGGCATGGCCCCCTTTCGTGACATGTGTTGTAGTAGTTATGATTTTCTTTCGTGTATGCAGTCTGATATTTGATTTATTGTTTTGCATTTATAATTTGTTGTGTTGATCATAGTTGGGTGTGAATGCTTAAATTCTGATACAATCGAGTAGTGCAATCGTTTTTATTATTATTAAATGCAGAGGGATGCGTGGATGGTGAATGTTGGATCAAATAAATAAATCTACGGTGAAATAGTCACATTAAATATTTCTTGGAATTATGTTGTTAGCAATAGAAGCATGCTGCTAAAACTCAATTATTCCATTACGATTCTATTATTGTAGCTGTTGTTTTATTGAATTTGTTTCTTACAAGAATTTTTGAGTTGATTAATTTAGATCCTATTATTCAATTTATTTTCGTAGCGTGGCGAGGTAATCAGTTGTAATCAATAGACAACGCTTCCAGTTGGAGCAATTGCAATTCTTTTCCTGTAGCAGTGATTTTGTTAGAAAGACCATTCGTCAGGCAGTTGCATTTTTTATCTAGTTTTACCAGTTCCTTGACTTCCTATGTATCACAAATCATTCATATTACAATGTATGACATAAACATTGAAGGTATCTCATAAGCCTCTGGAACCTCGGGTTGATATTTTTTGTACAACTTTCCATTGCATTTTTATTAAAAGGTGAAAGAAAAGCTTGTCATTTTGGCACCGTTGTCGGGGAGATGCCAAGGACATTGCAATTTTGGTTGATTGTTTTGATTATGTGGGTGTGATTTATCCATTTTTCCTTCGAGTTTGTTGTGTATGATCTTTTCTAAAAATAGTCTTGCGTGATTTATGAGGAGGGACTAGTAAGACACACAAACAATTACACTAGAATATATCTCGCCACAGGTCTCTGTGATTATGAATCATGTCAATTATTCATGTGTAGAATAAGAGATAGTACACGTAGGCTTGTATATGCATATGATACCCCCCAGGTACTACCCGTGTAAGAAGTGCAGGAATATTAATAAGAGGAGGGCATACTTGAAGGATCCCACCTTCTCCCACTGACCGAATGGTTGTACCAATGCACGTTGATGAAAACTTGTCAGTGGCAGAATTTGTTACAAGAGAAGATTTTGTTCAGGAAGAAGAGCTTCCCAATCATTTAAATGGTGGCATCCAGTTTAGCGAGGAACAACAGTCTACCGAATCTCCATTGTCAGCTAGATCGGCTACACTGGAATACTTTTGGGTAAATATGGATGGCAAGGGAGAGTACATTCCAAATAGAGAAGACATAAACCGAGGAGAGACGAATGGAGAGGAATCAAGTATCAGAATCAATGCCTTCGAATTCCCAATCATAAATTTAGGGACTACACTGACAAACCCGATGAAGAACATCCCACATTCAACATTGTCGAATTTTCATGGTATGGCAAGGGAGGACCCAGACACGTTTCTGTTTGAATTTGATGTCCTTTACAGAAGCTATGATTACATTATGGATCAACAGAAACTAAAAAAAATTCCGGCCACATTGAAGAATCTGGCACTTAGGTGGTTCATGGGGTTGGGAGGGGACAACATTGCAACTTGGGCCCAGTTGAAGAAAGTCTTCCTGGATAAATACCAAGAATATTGCAAAGATAAGGATCAAAAGGAAGCCATCTTTAAAATGACCTAATAAGAGGACGAAAACTTAGAAGACTATGTAGATAGATTTCAATACAACCTGTAAATATCAAGACAGAATGAGTTAAACAATGATACATTGAAAATTATGCTCTTACAAGGAATCAGAGATGATTGCATTGAGTTGCTGAATTTAATGGGTGCAAGGGATGTATCCCCACTTAAGTATGCATAAATATGCAACCTCTGCAGAAGATATTCAAGGAATTCCTCTAGGTCAGGAAAAGGGATCAGAGATGCAAGGAACATAACCACCAAGACTTCAAGGGAAGGAGTTTCGAGGGTGGAGATTGGAAATACCTCGGAGGATTTTAAAATCAATATCCTCAGTTCTTTGAGTTCTCAGATATATGCACTTCAGGAAAAGAAAAGGCAAGAAGAGGAAGATTGAGCCTTAGCCACTTTTTTCCCTAGATGCAGAAAAAGGAACTCTCCCAAGAGCTTCCTATTAGGCAAAGTGGAAATATGCCTTCTATGTGACCAGGAACATCCTACAAAAGAATGCTCCTCACTTCCAGGACTTAAGGCTATATATGCGGACGTGGGGACAAATGCAAAACCTGTTTGCTTCATATCTAAAAAGTGCCCATGGCAACCTCGACCTTCAGGTACGATGCTAGATCATACACAATCATTTAATCCTTATTGGACTAATTCTCAAATACATCAACCACAATTATCACAAGGTCCACAAGTACCACAAAAATCCCAACCTTGGTATCCACCTATGCCACAACAAACCTGGGAACCTCCATACTCACAAAACAACCCCTGGCAACCAAACTAGAGAAATCCAGGCTTTGGGAGTCAACAACAAATCCAATTACAACCTCCTCAAATGCAAAACCCCCAATTCCAATTTGCACTGGTACAACCATTAATGCAACCTCCTCCGTGACAACCCCAGTTAACACTACCATTGAACAATCCACCTCCTAGATCACTCCTTCCTGCACAACCCACTCCTAACCCCAACAACAAGGTTGGACAACCTATAATGGATGTCGAGTTACCTAATTATCCATCCTATTGCATTTCCACAACAAACTTCCACAACATCCAATTACGCTCTGGCAGAAATATCAATAAAACTACCTCTCCCATAATTATAGAGGAAGAAAATGAAGAGACACTAGATACTATTAGAATAATCAACCCATAGTTAGCTACCTTAGACATTAATTAATCCGTTTTTGTCTTATTTGCCTAGTTTCCATATTCCACCTTATGCAAGTTGTCATCTACACACCCATAGTGGTCAAACTTGCTAATTTTGAGTCATGGAGCGCTTGGGAAACCTCTTGGAATCAAATCTTCTTTATTCTTGGCCTCCCTAGCGCCTGCCTTCTTTTTCTGCTTTATTGCCTGCTTTTTCAGTGCTTTAAGGCAATTGGGAAAGTTTGACTCGGTGAGGTTAACTAGTTTTTTGTCCTCCACATCCTCCACTCTTTTCTCCTATGAAAAGCATGTATGAGTTGTCCTTCCATTACCTTTTAGCTTGCCTAATTGATTTTGCCAATTCGTGAGCTCCTTGACAGTTTTGGAAACTGGTTTATGCACCTATGGGGGATTTGCTTAGATTTAGTAAGCCTGCTTTTGACTAGATTCGAATGGAAACTTCATGCATTCGAATCCCTCATGTAATTATTTATTGTGGCAGCCTATGACTTCACAGGGTTGGCTATTGTACACTTATTCAATACAGTTTAGTGTTCAGCTCCATATTCAGTCTCTTTTGTGAGTAATTTTGCATGTGTAATTGGCAATTGATGTGAGTGTAATTGTTCTAACACTCGGTTCAATTTCCACATGGTATCAGAACCTTTGTAGATCGATTTCTCTCCTTCCAATTTGTTTTGCAGGTTTGACATCACTGACTGGGAGCATTCTACTACCTGTCGGGACAATTTCTGAGCTATGGATCAATCTCAGAAGATCATCTTGACTCCATTTAACTTCTTTGAATGGAAAGTAGAGATGGAGATACTATTGAGAGCGAAAGGCCTCTACAGAGTGACTATGGCAACAGAAGCAGAGCCCAATGTAGCTACAAAGAAGATAAAATGGCACAACAGGAGGGATGAGGCCTATGGTCTCTTGTGTCTGAGTATATCCAGAGACCTCCTTTTCCATCTTGATGGATTGAAATCACCGAATTAAGTATGGGAGAAGCTTGTTGATCTTTTTGGAAAGACAAATGAGATGAGGGATCATCAAATCGAAAATGAACTGATCTCCCTGAGTCCCAATAGCTTTGAATCCCTGCAACTCTACTTTTCCAAGTTCAAAGCACTTGTTTTGCAGCTAAAACAATGTGGGATCGAAAAGAAGGATGATCAGCTGGTCTTGGCCATACTCTCGAAGCTTGGCCCTGACTATTCAGTGTTTGTTTCGACCTTCTATGCCAGAAAGTTGACAGCTCGAGCTTGGAAGATTCCTAGCCTTGCAGATTTCATGGAATCTCTCACACAAGAACAAGATAAGTTGGTGATGATGGGCACCATCAAACCATCCAAAGACCAAGCTCTAGTTGTTGGAGATTCGAGGGCGGATTCAAAAATAAAAAAGAAAGCTAAAAAGCCACCTGAGCAAAAGAGAGACAACAACAAGTCTCCGGAGGAACCTCAAGGTTCCAAGAAGAACTACCAGAAGAAGAAGAACAAAGGAGAAATGAACAAGTGCGCATACTACAGTAAGGGAAATCATTCTAAGAGCTCCTGCATGAAGAAGCAAATAGATATGCTGACCCAACTCCTGGAGAAGAATGGCATCTCCCTTCCAGACAGCTCAAAGAAGAGAGAAGGAGGATCAAGTTCAGAAGACAGAGAGAGATTTCATGCATTGGTTGCTGGCACATCAAGCTCACCTAGTTTCATCATTGATTCTAGAGCTTCAAGACAATGGTTTCGACCAAGGAGGAATTCACCTCACTTGACATGTCGAAAGGTCCACCAATAGTACTGGGAGATGACTCTCTCACTTAAAGTTTGGGCAAAGGGAGGATTGATCTTGATCATTGTAAGTTCAGCAATGTGTTGTATGTTCTAGGTCTTGCCTCTAACCTCTTATCAGTGTATCAGATGACCCACACACGGTCTCCAAAGAAGGTCATATTCTCCCCTGATGAAGTTGAGATCACAAAGATCTCAAGTGGTAAAGTCATTGCAAAAGGAGTTGCAAATCATACTTCGAAGGTATACATGTTCTCACACTTCCTACCCTACTCAAACCCCTCTGCTCTTCTAATTCATGCTAATGTAGCAAGCAAGCTTTGGCATGAAATATTTGGCCACCTAAATTACAAGTATCTTTCTGATCTTAGTGAAAAAGAGATGGTCATAGGGTTACCAAAGATAAAATTTTCCAAAGGAGTCTGTCAAGGTTGCATCCTAGGAAAACACCCAGAGCATAAATTTGAGAGAGCTAGTCATGAGAGAACCTTTGAACCTCTTGAGTTGATCCACAGTGATGTTGTTGGCCCATTCCCTCATATGTCCATGAGTCAGGCCAAATATGCATTGGCTTTCATAGATGACTTTTCCAGGTATTGTTGGGTTTACTTCCTGAAACACAAGTCTGAAGTTTTTGGCCTCTTCAAAGTCTTTAAGGCTTTGGTTAAAAACCAGTCTGGGAGGAAACTCAAGGTTCTCAGATCTGACAATGGTGGTGAGTATGTCAAGTCTGAGTTTATTCAATATTGTGCAAATGCAGGTATTCAGATGCAACATTCTATCCCTTACACACCACAACAGAATGGTGTTGCTGAGAGGAAGAACAAATCACTGAAGGAGATGGCAACATGCATGATGGAGGCTAAGACTTTGCCACCAAAGTACTGGGCCGAAGCTATAAACTGTGCAGCCTATATCCAGAATAGGGTGCCTCATAAACAGCTTGATGGTATGACTCCTTTCGAAGCATGGAGTGGGCACAAACCAGATGTGACCCATTTCAAGATTTTTGGCTCAAGGGCTTGGGCTAGAATTCCAACAGAAAAGAGAAAGGCTTTGCAGCCCCAAATCCAAGAGTGTCTATTTGTTGGGTACTCTGAAGATTCAAAAGGGTACAAGCTGATAAATTTGAGCACAAACAAATCCTTCATTGAAAGGTGTGTTCAGTTTCAAGAAGAACCCCTAGCAACAGTGGAAGTTGGAGACTCCTCTTCACCACCAGAACCTCTGAATGTAAGTGAAGAAATAGTTGAACATGTTGACTCTGATATGTCTGATAGTGATGATTTTATTGCAGATCCTAACATCCCTACAAGGAAAAAATGGGCAGCCAAGACCATTCATGCAGCTAGAGAGCTAGCTGGAAATCCTAATGACCCTAGGAGGACTAGATCTCAATTTGAGAGTGCTCTATGCATGAAAGATCCTATGTTTGCTGAGAAATGCTATCTGATGGTGGAATCAGATCCTCAGACATATGAAGATGCAGTAGGAGATCCAAGATGGAAAGCAGCCATGAAGGAAGAGTTCAACTCACTCCAGAAGAGCAACACTTGGGAGCTGGTTGATCTTCCCCCAGGGAGGAAGCTAGTTCAGTGTAAGTGGGTGTACAAGACCAAATTTGCTGCTGATGGTTAACCTCTAAAGTACAAGGACAGATTGGTAGCCAAGGGCTACTCACAGGTTCATGGCATATATTACAATGAGATCTTTGCACCAGTGGCAAAGACGGACTCCATCAGGCTAGCCTTAGCCATTGCAGCTTCAAAGCAATGGGAGGTACATCACATGGATGTAAAGTGTGCCTTCCTGAATAGAGATCTCACTGAAGAGATATACATGCAGCAGCCTCAAGGATTTGCTACTAACCCATCTCTTGTGTGTAGGCTAAAGAAGTCATTGTATGGGCTTAAGCAAGCCCCCAGGGCTTGGTATGCCAAGATTGATAGCTTTCTGCTATCACTGAATTTTGTTCGATGCAAATCAGATCCAAATGTCTATTTGAAGTTGATTAATGGTTCATTAATGATCATTGTGTTATATGTTGATGACCTTCTCATTACAGGAAGCTCAAAGGATGAAATTGCTTCCTTGAAGGGTGCAATGAACCAAGCCTTCTCCATGACAGATTTGGGGCTATTGAGCCAATTCTTGGGGCTTGAAATAGCTCAAACCAAAGCTGGAATCAAGGTGCACTAGTCCAAGTATGCCTTGGATTTTCTGAACAAATTCAGAATGAAGGATTGCAAGCCAATCAAGACTCCTTTCCTTTTAGGAGTGAAGCTTGAAGAAGTTGATTCTTCACCTATGGTAAACAATACACTATATAGGCAATTGATTGGGTGTTTGTTGTATCTTACACATACTAGACCTGATATTTCTTATGCAGTAAGTGTGGCTTCTAGATACATGGATCAGCCTCATGAGATCCATTGGAAAGCAGCCAAAAGGATCCTTAACTTTGTTCAGGGAACAAGGACTCATGGGATCTTCTATAAAGCAAAATCTGATCTTTATTTGATTGGGTTTATTGACAGTGATTGGGTAGGTGATAGCACAGACAGAAAGTCAACATCAGGATATGTGTTCATGCTTGCAGAAGGGCCAATCAGCTGGTCAAGCAAGAAACAGAGTGCCATTGCACTCTCATCTACAGAAGCAGAGTACAGAGGAGTTGTAAATGCAGCAACTCAATGTTTATGGTTGCAGGGGTTACTTGGAGAGTGTGGTTTCGAATCAGAATACTCAACTACTATCTACTGTGATAATCAGAGTACCATTCGAATCTGCAATGAGCCAGTTCAGAAGCAGAGAACCAAACACATTGAGATCCATATGCACTACATTAGACAGCTTGTGCATGATGGCACCATTCACCTACTCTTCTGTTCATCTTCAGAAGAAGTAGCTGATATCTTCACCAAAGCATTTTGTGAGAAGACATTTAACAATCTCAAATCACTGCTGGGGATTGCTGATCATGCTGTGAAGCATGAGTGATGACAATATTTCCAAATTTTGTTTTACAGTCCATGTTTAAGGGAGGATTTTCCCACTGGGTTTTTGCCTCTTTCCTTGGTTAAATGGACATGCAGTATGTAAAGGGTGACTAAGCCTTGTTGCTAGGCCCTATAATTTTGTAATATATTACTCATAAGTCAGGATTAAAGGGGGGTGTTAGAATAATCAACCCATAGTTAGCTACCTTAGACATTAATTAATCCATTTTTGTCTTATTTGCCTAGTTTCCATATTCCACCTTATGCAAGTTGTCATCTACACATCCATAGTGGTCAAACTTGCTAATTTTGAGTCATGGAGCGTTTGGGAAACCTCCTGGAATCAAATCTGCTTTATTCCTGGCCTCCCTAGCGCCTGTCTTCTTTTTCTACTTTATTGCCTGCTTTTTCAGTGCTTTAAGGCAATTGGGAAAGTTTGACTAGGTGAGGTTAACTAATTTTTTGTCCTCCACATCCTCCACTCTTTTCTCCTATGAAAATCATGTATGAGTTTTCCTTCCATTACCTTTTAGTTTTCCTAATTGATTTTTCCAATTCGTGAGCTCCTTGACAGTTTTGGAAACTACTTTATGCACCTATGGGGGATTTGCTTATATTTAGTAAGCCTGCTTTTGACTAGATTCGAATGGAAACTTCATGCATTCAAATCCCTCATGTAATTATTTATTGTGGCTGCCTATGACTTCACAGGTTTGGCTATTGTACACTTATTCAATACAGTTTAGTGTTCAGCTCCATATTCAGTCTCTTTTGTGAGTAATTTTGCATGTGTAATTGGCAATTGATGTGAGTGTAATTATTCTAACACTGGGTTCAATTTCCACAGATACCTCACCAGTTTAGTATGAAGAAACACCGGAGATATTACTTTCTCAATATGAAGATAATATCCCACCCATCCCACTCAGGAAACCACAAGAAATAGAGCAAAAATGACCTCCACCATACCCTCAGTGCTTAATTTCTACAAACTAATGCTTCATTCAGAATTTGATCTCTTGGGAGAATTATGAAATGTTTGTGTGAATATTCCACTATTCTAATCTATTAGATAAATTCCCCTGTATTCCAAAGCTGTTAGAGAGTTATGTTTGAAGAAACTGGGTAGAAAGAGGAAGGATCACCCAATAGTCCAGGTGATAGGAGACTTGGAAGAATCAATAACGGGGAACACTCTTGCTGCTAAGTATTCTGACCCTGGTAATTTTGTTGTCAAGGTACAAATCAATGACATTTCTCTCTCCAACACACTGATAGATTTTAGGAGCAGCCATTAATGTCATGACTAAACACACAATGGAGAGGCTTAGGCCTCACAAATCTTCAACAAACTACTATTGTTTTACAACTGGATGATCAATCTCCCGTAAGACCAGAAGGCATTATAGAATATTTTGTCATTTTAGTGGATTCATGGGAATACCCAATGGAATTTATGGTTCTGTAGAAAAAATCAAACTTGGGGCGATATCCTTTAATTCTGGGTCGATGATGGATGGCTACAGCTAATGCTTATATTGGTTTTCGATCAGGAAACATGCACATATCTCAAGGTAATGTTGTCAAGGAACTCACATTGTATCCTCCTACAAAGCCAACGATACAACAAGAATTTCTCTTGTGGCCAGGTGAGAAGGAATCCGACCAAGCAGACAAGACCTTACAACTCTACATGATTGAACAATATCTAGCAGTAAAACAAGAAACTAAGGATGATCTGATCAATCAGTTTTTGACAAATTCCAACCCTTCTTTGGATTTTAGGGAATTATTCAGTTCAGTGTGTGTGACTCAACAAACTGACACTATTATCGAGCTCATCTATTGCCCCTGACACTAAATCTAAGATCTCTAATGATTTTATGATCAAAGAAGTGGAAATTGAACCTGGAAAGACATTAAGAATGAGCTATGCATTGTCATATAAGCAAACATAGATTCTTATCCATGTATTAAAGAAACATAAAAATGGATTTTCCTGGGATGTCAGTGACATAAAGAGTCTCCACCCTAATTTGTGTACGCATCATATTTATACAAAAGGAGACTGTAGACCTATCAGGAAACCTCAGCACAAAATGAATCCTACATTATGGGAGGTGATAAAAGAGGAACTTCAAAAGTTGTTGGCTGCAAATTTCATTTATCCTAGATCACATGGAAAATGGGTGTCCCCACTGGTTATAGTTCCTAAAAAGAATGGAAAATGGTGCATCTCTGTTGATTATAGAGAACTGAACAAAGCCATACACAAGGACCATTTTCCATTGCCTTTTATTAATTAGGTGTTGGACACACTAGCAGGCAAAAAGTATTTCTTCTTCATGGATGGATTCAGTGGTTACAATCAAATCAGTATAGAACTGGAAGATCGAGAGAAAATGACCTTTACATGCCCATGGGGAACTTTTGCATACCGGGTATTACCTTTCGTATTATGCAACACCCCTGCGACATTTCAACGTGCCATCCTCAACATTTTTGCAGGTCTTATTCATGAAACCATGGAAGTTTTTATGGATGAATTTACCTCTCATGGTGGATATTTTGAAGAAGATTTGACTAATCTGGACAAAGTACTCACACAATGCAAAGAAGTGAACCTATGTCTCAGTAGCGAGAAGTGCAGGATGATGCTCACACAAGGCATGGTTTTGGGTCACCTCATATCCCTAGATGGAATCAAAGTAGACTCAACAAAAATAGAGGTAATCCTTAATCTACCAGTCCCACGCACACAAAAAGAGGTACGCAATTTTATTGGATATGCAAGTTATTATAGGAGATTTGTTCAAAAAAATTCAAAGATTGCTAGTCCTTTATTTCTGCTCATGTCCAAAAACAAATAGTTTGAGTGTTTTGATCCCTGTCAACTAGCTTGGGAAACATTGAAACATAAAGTATCTACATCACCCATCCTACAAGGCCCTAGTCAGTCCTTTCCCTTCCTAATTTAAACATATGCTTCTGACACTGCCATAGGAGGAGTCTTATGCCAACAAGAAGACCATAAACCATATTCCATATATTTTATTAGTAAAAATATGACTACTGTAGAACTAAATTATATAGTGACCAAAAAAGAATTCCTCCCTGTCATTTATGCTATAAATAAATTCCGTCATTACATTACTGGATACTCAGTGACTATCCACACTGAACACTCTGCTATTAAAAATAGCATGAACAAACATATTACAAATGGCAGAATCACTCGATGGTTGCTGCTATTACAGGAATATGATATTTTAATAATGGACAAAGCAGGTAAAAACAACATGGTTGATGATTTTCTTTCTTGAATAATTAGCACGTGCGAATCTCTACCAGTTGATGATGCTTTTTCAGATGAACACTTATTTGCTATATCTACTATTGTACCCTAGTTTGCAGATATAGCTAATTATTTGGTTACAGGAAAATTCCCAGGGCATATGACACCATAGGAAAAACAGAGAATTGTGCAACACAACAGCAGATTTTCCTAGATTGATGCTTGTTTGTTCTATATAGGACCTAACTTGGTGATCTGTCGATGTGTTTGTGAGGATGATATTTATCCAATTCTTAGAACCTATCATGATGGCCCATGTGGGGGACATTTTGCAAAAAAACGAACAACTAACAAGATCCTACAAATGGGTTATTATTGGCCTACAACATTTAAATATGCCTGAGAGTATGTCTAGAGTTGTGATAGCTGTCAGAGAATGGGACAACCACTACAGTCAAAAGAGATGCCACTACAGACTCAGCTTGTGGTAAAACCATTTGGGAAGTGGGCATTGGATTTTGTTGGCCCAATCAAACCCCAATCCAAGAAGAAATCATATATCCTAGTATGTACAGATTATGTGACAAAATGGGTTGAGGAAAAGGCACTTCCACGGGAAACAGAACATGCAGTTTCAGATTTCTTATATGCAAATATTTTCAAAAGGTTTGGTGTCCCTAGGGAGATTGTTACTGATGGAGGGTCACAATTCACATCTAAACTCATCAAATCTCTTGCAGGAATAGTACCATATCAAGCACAGAGTAGCTTCACCATATCACCCCCAGGATAATGGGAAAGTGGAAGGTACAAACAAAATCTTGGAATCTATACTCACAAATACTGTCTAGCTTCATCAATGGGATTGGGATTATAGGCTTCCAGAATCCTTATGGTCCTATAGAACAGCATAGAGAAGCACCACAGGTTTTACTCCCTATCAATTAGTCTACGATAAGCAAGTCACCGTACCAATAGAAGTTGAAATTAAAACATTAAGAACTGTATTTCAATTAGGCATGGATCTATCATAGGCTCAACATAATTACCTGCAACAACTTAATGATCTTGATGAATTACGATTGCATGCCATAGAATGTACAACCATCGTTCAAAAACAAAGAGCTAAGTGGCATGATCAATTCATCAAGAGCAATTATTTTAAAGAAGGTGACTGGACTCTCCTATACTACTCGAGGTTCAAAAAGTTCAAAGGGAAACTTTGCACTCATTGGATGGGACCATATAGTACAGTACAACTCAAAACCATTGATGGAAAAGGGATGCTCCTTATGGCCAATGGTCATCGATTAAGGCCATATAAGAAACTGTTGTCCAAAGAGGTGTTCATACACAACATTGTTGCATGCTGTTGTACTAAATATTTCGAGATAGTCATCTCGACCTTTGACAAATTATATATATATATATATATATATATATATATACATACATACATACATACATACATATATAGATACATACATATATATATACATATATATATATATATATATATATATATATACATACATACATACATACATACATATATAGATACATACATATATATATACATATATATATACATATATATATGTATATATACATATATATGTATATATACATATATATGTATATATACATATATATACATATATATGTATATATATGTATATATATATGTATATGTATATGTATATGTTACATATATATATATACATATATATGTATATATATGTGTATATGTATATGTATATGTATATGTATATGTATATGTATATGTATATGTATATGTATATATATATATATATGTATATATATATGTATATATATATATATGTATATATATATATATATGTATATATATATATATGTATATATATATATAGATGTATGTATGTATGTATGTGTGTATGTATGTATAATTTGGACTGTGAAAATCCTTTGGGACACTGTTCTAAAAAAAATGTTGTTACTAATCAATTGATCTGTACTTATCTGCAGAGATATTCTACAGAAATGTTGGTTATCCTTCTTCCATACACCCACCATATTCCATTCATGTTCATCCCCTTTTATTCCTTTCCATGGTTTCATTTGATCATTAATGTCCCTTCTTCCACAACTAAACATATTTTCAAATACTATTCATAAGAATTCCATACACCCTTTCTGTATTGTTACGGAACCCCTTTCTGTTGCATTCCATACACCCTTTCCATAACATTATAGAACCCCTTTCTGTAACATTATGGAACCCCTTTCCGTAGCATTACAGAACTCCTTTCCGCAACATTATGGAACCCCTTTCAATAACATTATAGAACCCCTTTATGAACATTACAGAACCCCCTTTTGCAACATTACATAACCCCTTTCCATAACATTATAGAACCCCTTTTTGTAACATTACAGAACCATTTATATTCCACTCCACGAATCCTTTCTGCAACATTACGGAACCTTTTTTCATTGCACTACTATGACCTTTTCTATCATTTCACAGAATTCCTTCCCCCACACAGTAGAACCTTTCTTACTTGCATGGGCCCAACATCATTACAGACATCAATAGGTGAGGATCGACATCACATGTATCGTTGATCTACAGCAATGCGCATTTAGTTTCAATAGTTAACATGGTTCCCATCAACACTTACCAGATTTGAGTCCACCCCAAGACATCATTTTAGATCCTTAGCCGCAAAAGAAAATTATACCAGTACATGATATCAACACAGCAAGTTTGGATCCTTCCTCCATAATTTTCACTACCACCATCAACCGGCCATCGAACCCCAAGCATCTATTCTCATGTAAGGCAGGTACATAACCATCCTTCATTAGCACTGATGAGAAAAAGACGACTAATCATGGCTTACCAATCCATTAGTCCGACACGGGGTCATGCATAGAGTTGGTTAGGGGGGGAGAATTTAGGGGTACCTCTAAATATAACAACCACTATTGAGAGAACTAAGTAGGGCCAGGGAAACTTACCAATTTCGGCTGGTTATTAACTCCATCATACACGAGCTACCAGTTAGACCATTACTGAGAACATCATTGTGCCACCCTATGTTACCCTAATGACTCATATTCCAATGGTCTAGACCCATTCTTTTCCTTGTAAAACCAACAAAGAAAGACTTGAAGTGTTACAGGAACTAGAGGGGAAACAAAGAACGACGTATAATGAGGGGATAAATCCAGAGCAAACCCGAGAATGTAGACACAATCTACATATACAGAGAAGTGAAAACAATTTTTCAACAGGCAGGTCGACTGGATTATTTTGACAAAATGAAGGATGGAGACGTTGCAGTTGCAATGGAGTTGGTGCACACATATGGTAGTGCAGTTGCAAAAGTACGAGGTTTAAAAGTTCAAGTAGATGAATTGACAATTACAAGAGTCTCTCGGTTACCACAAACAAGTGACAGATGGTTTGAAAGATGAGTGTCAATGAAGCCACTCAGAGATGAGTTCTTGGAACCTGGTGAAGTAGTGCAAGGAATAGAGAAGGGGACACGATGGGTTTCATTGCCGACTCCATGGGGTGAGGTGGCACTCTATGTGCTCAAGTTCATTACATGTGAAGGTCGGTTTAGTTTTCTATTTTCTTACCATTTTAAAATTCGGAACCATCTAAGACATCAAAAGTATATAAATACGTCGTATTTCCTTTGGAAATCCTTAAATTTGATGTGTAGGGTGGTTAAGAGCAGTAAGAATACAAACACCAGTTTGGCATACCATGGATTGATCAGGCTACTGGTTGAAGATGCCTTGCAAAAGAAAAACCAGGCCTAAGAATCATTCATAAGGGTATCTTCAAGCACCAAAAAGACATTGAGGAAGAGAAGAAGCACATTGGAGAATACCCCTGAAACCCCAAGGAGGAAATCAATGCATAAAGGGATCAGGAGGATTTTGCAAGATGAAACCCAAACTAGCTCAATGAAAAGGCCTCGAACCAAGTCAGGATTAGAGGATAAAAAGGAACAACAATGTCAAGAAAAATCGTTCATTCAGAACGATGAGTTTGATACATTGGAGGGAGAATTGACAACACCAGAAAGCACCAGTAAGATTTGGGAGGGGAAATTTGAGTCGTAGAACATGGGAGAACAGAAAAAAGAAAGAAAATGGTGAATAACTACATTTAAAGGGATGCAAGGTAACATGATGAAAAAATTTCATCACTTTCTGTTGGTAAAATATCGGAGAGCATATGGCAAGTTAAGGAAGGATTACTGGAAATTAACAAGGTCTTATCAGAAGCAAACCGAGGAAATGACATCCTTAAAAGTGAAATTACAAAAATTATAGGGACATAACATGGATACCCTATTGGAAGTCATGGAATTGGAAGGCGAACAGAGTGAATATGCAAGGGAGACATTTAGTCATGGAGGGGCAGAGATTAGAAGATGGGGAAAGAGTATAGAGCCTTATGAGGGTTTGGAAGCAGAAAAAGCAAATAGTCATGATATTTACAAAGATACCCCATCTGATGAAGCCCGAATACAAAAACCAGAGGAGATGGTACACCAGCTGCAAGAAACAATAGGTGAATTAGAGGAACAACTAAATTTTGCCATAGACCAAAGGAAGGAGGAAGAGCAAGGAACAATGATAGAGAAACTGTATAAACATGACTATGCTCTCGCCACAAGCAGACTTAGTCAAGAGATTGAGAAATTAAATTTTGAAAAGGAATACCTAAACTATTTATCCCATTCTATGAGAAATTTAAGATCTCCTTCGAATCTTTATTCTGTGCTTTTAAAAGAACAACTTGTATCCTTTAGGCTATCAATGGTAACTATGGGATATAATGATCACAATGAGACAAAGGACCAGTTTATTGCTTCCTTCTCTAGAAGTGACAATGAAGAACAAGATTTTCTATGTGAGTTATATATGCATAATTTGATTATTATAGATTATGAGGATTGGGATCCAAATCCTTATGTATGGGAATTACAGTTGAGGGAATTCATGTCCTTCATGAGAAATCAATTCAGGTGGAATAATGATGAAACTTTCATGGAAAATACTGAATGGGAAGATGCTCTCTGGGTAAGAGGCCGCCCCTCACCTAAAAAATTGTTTACAACCATAAACCAAGTTATGCAAGATCAAGCATTTGTTACACTCCCGGAGATTGCTCAAACCAAGATTGTTCGGGAATGAAGGAATTGGATACCCTTTCATAGGATGTAAGCTTTACGCTGCCTTCGAAGAAGGGTTAATGCCTTGAGTCCTAAGTTGAAAAGGAAGGATCCCTTCTCGATTAGAATGTTTGAGTGGGCCCTAGATAGAGTACAGACCTACCTTAATTGTCTGGATGTGCATAAAACCAAATGGATCGAGCTTCGACTTCATTTTCCTATAATTTGGTGCCCTATGGTGGATGGAGAAGACAATGAATTCTAGAAGATTATTACTAAGCAAAGAGGCTTTTACACAATAACTAAAGTGGGGTATTCCTCTTATAAGTGGAGTGATGAATGTTTCAGCAGTTCTCTAAGTACCCTTGTTAGTGCAGCACAACCCTAGTTTGCAAGAGGCCATGCAAACATTTTGGATGGGGGGAGATGAAGGGTTGTGTATATGAAACTTTTTGTTCTACTATTTCTGCCTCGTTTATGAAATTTTTTACTTTTTCCTACACCATCCCTAGCTCTCTTAACCACATTTAGCAAGGTTTTGGATTTGGGAAGGATTGATTATGTTTTCCTTGATATTTGTCATTTATTGATGATATGGATAGAGTTATGTTTCCAAAATTGCCTACTAAAGAAGTGGTGTTTCAGGTTCACCGTTATTCTAATTTCAGGTTGCAGAATGGGGTAATCATGGAAGGCTACAAAGACTTACAGATAAGTCTCAAGTTTATACATATTATGCAAGAAAAAGCTAAATGTACAGTTTGATCGAGGCTCCTCGTCAGTTTAATTTGATCCTGCTGATCATTATACATCATTTTTGGTCAAGCTACTGAACGTATTTCATAGTTTCGTAGCCAATATGGGGATCAATGATTCTGTAGCGAGCTTAGGGATTTTGGAACTAGTCAACGACTTGTAATTTGTTGGGTCATCTAACAAATCTGTTTATTGTTTCGATACATTTTTAGAACCATCTCCACTCTTCACGCTACCAGCCCTCGATTGGCTCAAGATATCTTTTGAAAATCAAAATGATGAGCCTTATTTGGAAATAGATTGTAACTGTACACGTCTTCGTAATTTTATTTATGGGTGTTGATGTATAAAAACTGGGAATCCTCTCCGAGTGGGGTTAGCCATAATTTTACACAGTGTTAGTGCCAGAAATTGTTCTCAGACTACTAGAAGAACAAGCCAACACAATCTCAAATAAAAATAAAATAAAATTGGTTTTAAGGGTTTTGGGTTTTAGTTTTGGTTGAAAAATTCATCAATCAAGGAGGAAATAAACACGTCTTCGTAATTTTATTTATGGGTGTTGATGTATAAAAACTGGGAATCCTCTCCGAGTGGGGTTAGCCATCATTTTACACAGTGTTAGTGCCAGAAATTGTTCTCAGACTACTAGAAGAACAAGCCAACTCAATCTCAAATAAAATAAAATAAAATTGGTTTTAAGGGTTTTGGGTTTTAGTTTTGGTTGAAAAACTCATCAATCAAGGAGGAAATAAACAACAACAAGCTAATACATAACTGAATCATGCAAGTAGGATAAACTGGGGATCAAGCACATTCCAATAAACCTTAAACATTACACATGAAACACTAACTTCATCCACAGGCTATAAGCATTTACATGAATAAACCTTTAAACATGAAATGAAATTGTAGACTGAGCAATCAACCAGATCAGAAATGAAAAAGCATGACAGGTAAAAGGGCTTATCAGTTTATATATAATCAATAATAGTCATCCACTTACATAAGAGTTATAAATGCTAGCTTGAGAAATGAAAGCTCCAAAAGCCTCTCCTTGAGTGAAAAATCACCACCTCACTGACTACATGTTTGTCTTCCTTTTATCATTACAAAAGTAAAGTAGTTCCATAACTACCTTCTAGGTCGAAATTTGAAATAGTTACATCAATTAGTTACATGATAACTCAAAATCTTTAAAGACAATTAAAACCCAAAAATGACAAATTGGATTTGGGGAAATTTGGCAAATTTTTGAAACTTTGGGTCTCAAAGACGCCTTCATATCTCTCGATCCTAGACACCTGTGAAAAAAATGAGAGAGGTTTTTTTAAATGAGTATGTTATGAACAAAAAAATATCTTGTTTTTTCAAAATTCCCTTTCAATTGATTGGAATACGTGCTGCAAATTTGTGACTAAAACAAGAAATTATTAAATAATTCAAACCTTGAAAATAGGCCACAAAGATGAATTCGAATCTCTCAAACGATAACAATTGTTGCAAAATTGAGAGAGGGTTTTGTGAATGAGTCTTTTTTGGACAAAAACCTCTTTTGGTTTTCCTAAATTCATTTCCATCTCCTCGTAATCTTCTCCCAATGACAATGACAAAAACAGGAAAAACAGAGCTGCTACAGGAATCTCCTCATGAAAATATTTGACAAAGGACTAAAAAATGAGAGTTAGATTATAAATCAAAACTTGGAATAAATTTTTATTATAATTTTTTGAAATCTTAAAGATGTACATATTAACTAATAATCCCAAAAGACAAACCTTAAAACTAAAATAATGAAATAATTCAACCATTAAAAGCATTAAATCCAACCAAAATTATTGATTGTCAAAAATTCTTAAAATCAACATAAAATGTAAAATCATTTTAAACCAACGGTTGAAAATTAGGACAAAAAGAATAGATAAACTAAGAACAAGATCTAGTTATAACATCTGGCTCTTGCTGCGGGATGAAGTCCTCCTTGTGAGGCTTCAAGAACCTATAGACCTTGTGCCTTATTCATTGGGTGATGGAGTCATTTACCAAATCTCTGCAACTTTCTCAAACTCTGGACACATACCTCTGAAATGAAAAAATACTGCTACAATCCAGCATACTGAAAAGAATCTACATGCTCATATAGTGATCTTATTCTGCTATTTACTCCTACTTCTAATCGGAGGAAACAACCCAATCAAGTGTAATCATACTTCCAGTGAAGCCAAGAAACCATTTGACTGAGAATCATAATTCCATGCATGCTACTGTTTGAGAAAACCCACAAAAGATGTGATAAATGCAATAAAGAGTTTGTGGGCATCTGATACTTATTACTGGAAATAGGAAGTATGCCAAAAGCTGGAGCATTAGAAACCTTTTGAAAAATACAACTCCATCCAAGAAGCCACAAGATCATGAAATTTTCGATTTAAAACTTCAATGTCTTCATTATATTCATCATAAAGTGAAGCATTCTATTCCTCTCCATTGTTGTTCTTTTTAAACTTTGGATCAAGAATGGAAACCAAGGGCTTTTCAAACTGCTTCTTGACCTTTAAATAAAACTCTTGATCAAAACTTGAACAAATAAAATTCTGAAAGTGACCATAAGTCAAGAATGACAACTTATTTCTTATATCAATAGTAAGAGGTTGAAGAGCAACAACTTCTTCTTCATAACATGATAATCTCATAGCAGGAACTAAGAAATTTCTAGTATAATCCACTGAAAGTATATTATCATCGAAAAAGTCAGCAAACAGATATGAAGAATCAACACAAGCTTCATTTATATCCTTGTTCATATGAAAATATGAAAATGATGAAGAAAACTGTCTTAAATCTGAATGATACCTACGTTTTTCTTCATGTTCATAAGCTTGTATATCTTCAACATGAGCCTGATCTCGAAGCATCTTGCAAGCTCGGATGTTCTCCTCCACTCCTTTTGCATCCTCAAACAATTGTCTTAAAGATGACGACTTCCTTTCTAACGGGAAAAAGACAAGATTTGAATGTTGAGCCATAACATAATATACCATAGCAAGTTTTTCTGAAGGTCTGATCTCTGGAGACATACTGATATAAAAACTTTGAAACCTCCAATTAAATTTAGTAATTGACTCATCATTCTCTCTTTTCAAACTATAAAATTCGGAAAGAAATTGATCATAAGATTTATTCTTACCCCAATACTTCAAAAATACATCATGTAACTCTTCCCACGATCAAATTAAATCATCTTTTAAATTTCGAGACCAAAACCCAGCATCTCCAACAAAGGATTTCGAAAATAACCTCATGACAACATCCTCATGCATGATTTCAAAATTATCAATGAAATTATGAAAATATTCTAAATGCTTCTCTGCTGTAATATGGTCTTTTCCAGTAAAATGGGGAAGATATTCAAAGAAGTAGGAAGGGTAAGGATGTAAGAAAGATGGCAGCCTAAGAGGTTTAAACATCTTTTATCTGAGTCTAGACTGAAAATTTGTGAGTTGAAAATGAGGTTCAACAAGATGTTTGCACGTTTCAGCAGTGATGTTAGAAGGTAATAGATTAGCTTTATTCTCTACAAGATGACCAAAATAATCAACTTCAAGAGATATGGGTATATGTATATCATGCACATGTATTTCAAATGAAGGAATAGGATCAACATCAATAAAACAAGAAGAATGCAACTTTTCTTCTTCCAAAGAGGGATATGTACTTGAAGGTTTATGATCATCAGAATAGACAAAACAAAAAATAATTCTTTTTACATGCAATGGAAAAGATAGGAAAGAACTAATGAATAAGAAAAAAAAACCTCATGGAGGAAAGTAACAAGCTGATACCCAGTCTTTCCATTTGGCTTCTTCATTTTTCTGTCAACAAAATTCTCCTTGTAGTGGAATCTTTAATCGTGGAGTCGCCGGTGAAAAAATGTAGTCTAAAAGATTTTTTGACTTTGTTCACCTCTCAAAATCAGATGAATAATGATATCCCAGGGAAGATATACTTCAGCTTCGTCCTCGGTAATGGCGCCAAAGATGTTAGTGCTGGAAATTGTTCTCAGACTACTAGAAGAACAAGCCAACACAATCTCAAAAAAAAATGGTTTTAAGGGTTTTGGTTTTTAGTTTTGGTTGAAAACGTCATCAATCAAGGAGGAAATAAAAAAAAACAAGCTAATACATAACTGAATCATGCAAGTTGGATAAAATGGGGATCAAACACATTCCAATAAACCATAAACATTACACATGAAACACTAACTTCATCCACAGGCTATAAGCATTTACATGAATAAACCTTTAAACATGAAATGAAATTGTAGACTGAGCAATCAACCAGATCAGAAATGAAAAAACATGATAGGTAAAAGGGCTTATCAGTTTATATATAATCAATAACAGTCATCCACTTACATAAGAGGTATCAATGCTAGCTTGAGAAATCAAAGCTCCAAAAGCCTCTCCTTGAGTGAAAAATACCCACCTCAAAACTGTATGTTTGTCCTTCCTTTTATCATTACAAAAGTAAAGTAGTTCCATAACTACCTTCCAGGTCGAATTTTGAAACAGTTACATCAATTAGTTACATGATAACTCAAAATATTTAAAGACAATTAACCCAAAAATAACAAATCGGATTTGGGGAAATTTGGCGAATTTCTGAAAATTTGGGTCTCAAAGACGCCTTCATATCTCTCGATCCCAAACACCTGTGCAAAAACTGATAGATTTTTTTTTTAAATGAGTATGTTATGAACAAAAACCTCTCTTGGTTTTTAAAAATTCCTTTTCAATTGATCGGAATACGTGTTGCAAATTTGTGACTAAAACGGGAAATTATTAAATAATTCAAACCCTAAAACTAGGCCACAAAGATGAATTCGAATCTCTCAAATGATAACAGATTTTGAAAAATTGAGAGAGGTTTTTGTGAATGAGTCTTTTGTGGACGAAAAACTCTTTTGGTTTTCCTGAATTCGTTTCCATCTCCTCATAATCGGGTCCCAATGACAATGACAAAAACAGGGAAAACAGAGCTGCTACGAGAATCTCCTCATGAAAATATTTGACAAATGACTCAAAAATGAGAGTTAGATTATAAATCAAAACTTGGAATAAACTTTTATTATAATTTTTTGAAAGCTTAAAGATGTACATATTAACTAATAAGCCCAAAAGACAAACCTTAAAACTAAAATAATGATATAATTCAACCATTAAAAGCATTAAATCCAACCAAAATGATTGATTGTAAAAAATTCTTAAAATCAACATAAAATGTAAAATCATTTTAAACCAACGGTTGAAAATTAGGACAAAAAGAATAGATAAACTAAAAACAAGATCTAGTTATAACACATAGATTTATTGAACATTGTTGTAATCAAACTCTATTATATAAATCTGCTACTTTCATGATTTTGGATGTGTTATCAATTTGGTGTCAGTGATTGGCTTGTTCAACCCCTGTCTCAGAAGGAAGGTCCCCCTTCCGTGACACATGTTGTTGTTGTTAGGATTTGCCTTCGTGCATGCATTCTGATATTTTTTTTATTGTCTTGCATTTATAATTTTTTGTGTTGATCATAGTTGGGTGTGAATGCTTAAATTGTGATACGATCGAGTAGTGCAATCATTTTTATTATTATTGAATGCAGAGGGATGCGTGGATAGTGAATGTTAGATCAAAGAAATAACTCCATGGTGAAATAGTCGGATTAAATATTTCTTGCAATTTTGTTGTTAGCAATAGAAGCATGCTGCTAAAACTCAATTAGTCCATTACAATTCTATTAACGTAGCTGTTGTTTTATTGAATTTGTTTCTTACAGGAATTCCTGATTTGATTAATTTAGATCTTGTAATTGAATTTATTTTCATAGAGTAGCGATGTAATCAGTTGTAATTAATAGACAACGCTTCCATTTGGAGTGATTGTAATGATTTTCCTGTAGCAGTGATTTTTTGTTAGAAAGACCATTCACCACGCAATTGGATTTTTAATCTAGTTTTAACAATTCCTTGACTTCCTCTGGATCACAAATCATTCAGATTACAGTGTCTGAAATAAACATTGTCAAGTAGCTCATAAGACTCTGGAACACCAAGTTGAAAATTTATGTACAACTTTCCATTGCATTTTTATTAAAAGGTGAAAGAAAAGCTCGTTAATACAATTTATAGATGCCCTTATTGTGAAAGAAGAATAATAATTCAGCTGATAGCAACAACTTTTTAGCCCCCCCCAATAATAGGGTCCTGCCCCACCCAGATTGCTCTTCCATTTCCCATGACCCATGCTAGCTAGGGCCCGCATACAGCAAAAGCCTCCAAAAGACCAGCCCAAAAATTTGAAATGCCTTTATGAGGTTTCTTACAACAACGGATCCACTATACCAAATTAAGCTTCTAAAACTATTTCATTTGAATAACGCTGGTCCAGACACTACCTCGAGTAATTTCTAGCCAAAGACTCCTATCCCTTAATGCAAGAGAGAATTTAAACATATTTTTCAAACCACATCCACCTTTTACTATAGGCCTAGTGATAACATCCCATTTTACTAAATGAAATTTTGACATCTCTTGATTACCTGACCAGATAAAATCCATGATCTTTTTTCTGGTTTCATTTATAATTAATCTCGTAATTTTGCTCAAAGAGAACCAGTAGACTACTAGTCTTACTAATACTGATTTTTCCAAGATCATCCTCCCTCCGAGGGATAATCAATGCCAGCACCAGTTTTTTTATTATTTTACAAATCTTCTCAATAACCAAATCCAATCTCCAGCTCTGTACCCGTTCAGTTTGATGAAGCACCTAATATATCAGGTTACCTCTGATAGGGAATGAACCTAAACCTGGAATAGATCACTGATCTCTGCCCTTTCTACCAAATCTGCACCATGCTCTAAAAGATTAGATTTTTGAGTGTTTATAGACAATCCCGAGACATTCGATTTGATAAAGCACCAAGATATTGGGTTACCTCTAATAGGGAATGAACCTAAACCTGGAATAGGTTACTGATCTCTACCCTTTCTACCGAATTTGTACCATGCTCGAAAAGAATAGATTTTTGAGTGTTTATAGAAAATCCCGAGACTTTGCAAATATTCATAATCAAAACATGATAAGATCTCCATTTAGTGGTAGATCCCAATCCAAAAATCATGATATCATCTACAAATAGTAGGTGATAAATAGATAGGTTGTTGCTAATATTTATACCATTTATGTTTCCTTTTGATTTTGCTTTGTTGATCAACCTGTTGAGTCCTTCAATAAATAAAAAGGAAGAGGAAGGGAGAGAGGGGACAACCCTGTCAAAGCCCCCTAGTTGCAGGAAAGAAATCAGTGGGGAAACCGTTTACAAGGACATCATATGACACAAATGAAACACACCCCATAATCCATTTCATAATTCTAAAAGGAAGTCCAATTCGAATTAGGATAAGCCTAAGGAACCCCCACTAAACTCTGTCATATGCTTTGTTTAAATCCAATTGTAGGGAAAATTCTTTCAAATTTCGAGTCTTGATGTTGTGGAAGACTTCCTGGGCCACCCCGATGGCTTCCAAAATCTGTCTTTTCTCCAAAAAACCAAATTATTCAGTTGATAGGCCTATGGACAAGATAGGTTTAATCTTGTTTGCAATGATCTTGGATATAATTTTATATACAAAATTACAAAGAGAGATGGGGTGAAAATCCCCTAGGTCCTCAATAGCATATTTTTTGGTGATCAAATCTACAAAAGTGGAGTTTAATGCTCTAGATATCACTCCCCTTTCTCTAGGTTCTTCCACAACATTTAACAAATATGAACCCATCACATCAAAACAATCAATGAAAAGTTGCATGGTACAACCGTCCACGCCAGGGATTTTTTATTTTACTGAGAACTGAATGACATATTTTAGATTGAACATCGGAATAAGATGGAAAATATAATCTCCCTCGGGTTCCGAGAAAAGTATGGGGAAATCATTTATCACATTTATCTTATCTCTAATTGATATGCTACAATCCTCCTTGTAATAAGACTCAAAATGTAAGTGCACCACCTATGAAATATTCCCTTGATCTGAAACCAACAAACCATCTTCATTTTTCAAAGCCCATACAATATTTATGTTCCTGTGATGTTCTACAAATTTATGGAAGAACTTCATGTTCTTGTCTCCTGCCTCTAGCCAAGTGAGCCTACTTTTAAAGCGAGTTTTTTCATTTGATATATGCAAGATGTTCAATTTTCTTGTTTAAGCCACAACAAAGTGTCCATCTTTGACTGCATGAAAATCCCTTTTTCAGCCTTTGAGGAGATGTGGCCTATTTGTTCCTCTATAGAACAAAGAACCTTTTTATCCGATCTGCCCTATTTTTATCCTAACTAATTACTTATGTCTTTAACCCTTTTAGTTTCTTTGTTAATAGCTCCATTCGAGAAAGTAAGTCAGATTTGAAGGTGTTGTCCCATACACGACTCACAAGATCCTTGAAACCCTCCACCTTCAATCATTCGTGATTGAACTTAAAAGGTTTTTTTTACCTTCTCACCCTCTTCCTCAATATGACAAATAATTGGATAATGGTTTGAGAGTCTATTCGAATCAACCCAAGTCCTGTATTTATCCAGCTTTTCTAGCATAGAGTTACCAAGGAAGAATCTATCCAACCTTTTGCAATCCCATTTTCTCCCAATTTGTTGTTTCACCAAGTTGGGAAAATTGGGAAAGGCTCTACATCCACCAATTCGGCTCTTTCAAACATGTCAACAAAATATGTGCTTAGTATATCTAGTTTAGCTTTCTTCCCCCATATTTCATTTGCAAACCAGGTAAATTTTAGGTCACTCGTAATCACCAGATTTGGGAGATTTAGTGTTCCCTCCACCTAAATCTTGTTCCTAAACAGTTCTTTGGAAAGATATGGGATTTAAATATGCAGTATATTTATTTCTTCCGAGAAGTCAATAAGGCGACATGTTAATAGGATACATGCAGATACAAAGAAGGCCTTTAGTTTTTCCTTCTGAGGGTCCCAAGCAGCAAGTAAACTGCCAAAAAAACCCACAACATCTATAGAATCCACCTCCCAATCCTTCTTAATGTTCAAGAAGAAAGAGCTTGCTTTCACCCCAACAACCATCATTTCTTGCAGAAAAACAATGTTAGGTTTAACATGATCCAAAAACTATTGGAGGGAAATTTGTTTTTGGAGACCCCCACTCCCCTACTATTGATGGATGTGCGAATAATTTCCTAACCCTAGCAAGCGATTTTATACCTCTAAGCACCCTAGGATCATATGTGGTAGGGAAAGGAAGCGGTAAAACCGAAGACACAGGAGAGTTAACCACTTTTTTGTTTTTACAAGGGAGAAATCATTTTTCAAGCCACCCTTTATAGCCCCTTGTGGGATGTTTTGGGAAGGATTACAAGAAGATCCATTCAATATAGCCGTAGAGCATTCATGAGTCTCTTGAGTTATAATAGGAATTGGAACCCATTTGACGAGATACCAGAAATCATTAGAGGAAATTTGGGGTCTAAAATGGGCCTTATAAGAAAATGTGCCAACAATAAGTTCTTGTGAGTTGGAATTCAAGAACCAATAGAATTTCAATAAAATGAGTCAACCATAATGGTTGAATTGACATATTTGTCATAAAAAAACTACTTTTTTGTTATTATTTTTGACATATCTCCCTGTGTTTTTACTCAAATTTTGATCGTAAGAGCTCATTAGATGTAGAATTTGATTCTGCATCCAATGAGTACCCACACTGCATACTTTTGACAGACCCCGCTACCCCAATATCGTTGGATGCAGAATCAAATTCTACATCTAATGAGCCCTCTCGATCAAAATTTGAGTAAAAACATAGGGAGATATGTCGAAAATACGAACACAAAAAGTAGTTTTTTTCTTTCTTCCTCCAAAATTAATAAATATTATTTCATTATTTTAACTATTATTTTATTATTTTCCTTAGGAATCCCATTTTAGACCTCAAAATTCCTCTAATGTTTTTTCAATGGGACCTTCTTCAATACATCATAGTAAGATGTAGAGAGGTCTAGAACCGAGGAAGAGCAGATATTAAGGGAGGCATCAGTTGTCTAAGGATCTTCTTCTTCAACAACCCCAATACTTACCTTGGTATCTAATACCCCAAAACCAAATTTTGTTGTGATGATAGGAGAAAGAGCACTTATATCCAAATTTCCTTCAGATTGGGGAGAACAACCAGAGGTGTGTATCGGGACCCCCCTACTTCTTATTTCCTTTAGCAGGGTTCCATCCTGACCATCCAAGTTATTCATATCCCTCATATCTTTACATTGTATGTCATGAATCCTAGTGGATTGTGGTGCTAGAGAAACATCCTTACAGAAAAAATAATCACCCGATAACAATGTTTCCCCCATAGAGTCACCCTTTTCTTCCAAAGTTTTAACAAACCTAGATTCCATAGAATTTAAATAATAAATAAAAGTAGGGTTAAGTCTATGAATCTTACCCAGAAAAGGCTGGCCCACCAGTACGGCATGGGAAAAAAAGGTCGGAATAGAACCCATTGGGTCCAATGGAGACACTTTTTCTCTGTCACTGAAATTAGCGGAAGACTAAGCCTCAACTTCTAATGAATCTCTATCAGAGTCCAATCTCGACGAAGTGCATTGTTTCCAAAGATGATCGATTTCCTTGCATTTTGAGCATCTGAACGGTATCTCCCCATAGTAATCCATTTTTGGGAGAATGAGCGGCCTCTCTAACCAATCCCTATATTTTCAAGTAATCCTCTGGACATATCAAACTCCACAAGAATTATCCCCATATTCTTGTCAACACCGTATAACATATCATTCTTCACATGGATGAAACAGACGAGGTGATTACCAATGGTTTCCAAGGCTTCCTTGTTCCAGAAGACTAAAGGGAGACTTGGGAGGAGAATCCACAAGTGACAGAACTTTAGACCTTCAATCGAGGCCAACGTTGCAACATCAAGCTACCATGCCCCTTCATCCAAGGCCCCTCGAGGACAAACGAAGCATGGGCTTCAGTCCTAAAGACAAAACCATACCACCCCTTCTAGAACACAAATATTGACGGGTTGTATATGAGAATGGGGGACCAAACCCTAGAGGCCCAGTCCTCGATCTCCCTACAATACATTTCCTTGTAGATGAATTTTCCAACCAGGCCCCTTAATGACATGCCAACCACCTCTTCCAAGTTGACCCCTTTGCCTAGGGTCATCTGGTCTTCATCAAGTCATAGTTTCCATTGTCGAAACCTCCCTTTGTTAGGTTTCCTTACAGATTTTTTCCTGTAGTCTTGAGCAGTCAACACAACCCTGTCAACCACCTTTTGTGGACTCACATGAGGGCGTGAAGGATGAAACATGCTTTTTTGAATTTCGGTTAGTTTTTTGTTCACAGCTAAAGGGACTCCTCCATTTTGTTAAATTATTGAACCATTGATCTACAGTAAAATGAGAGCGATTGAGAGGTAGAATTATGTAGTGGAATATCAAGAACAATGTACACTGAACAAGACAAATTTGAGACAAATATGATAAGAATTGATCAATTAATTACCACTTTAATCTTCATTAATCTAGCAGTAATACAACAATGTTACAATAAGGAGAATTCGAATCATGTGGATAAGATTCAAATCTACCAACTGAATAGCTAACTAGGAGTGTCTAAATCACTGCATGGGATCCACTAGTATAAATCCCGATGTCTAAATCAATCCGACAATCAGTTAAACTAGTTAAACCAGTAAAACTGATGAGGTAGGTGGAAAAAGGTGCCACTTCCCCATGCAACCATGCAAAAATGGCACTAGACTAACTGAGAGTTATCTAACTAAGTGTAACTAGAGACTAACTCAACATAATTGCTTAACAACCATGACCAAATGATGGAGGTTGCTGGTGGCACTCAGAGTGGTTCCTATAATGTAGGGATTGGTCTTAGAGGCACCCAAACTCATGCATGAACATGTAGTAAGTGGCAGTTAACCTCTATATGTGTTCCCCACACTCTAGTACAGTAATAATGCCCCCCTAATCTAGGAAAAATGATCAAATAGATTATATGTGGACAAAGGAGGATTATATAATCCTAACACCCCCCTTTAATCCTAACTTGGAAAACTTGGGCCCTAACAACTAGGCCAAAAGTCACCCATACAATCTAATGAAAAATAAAACTGTTGAATAAACTAAGGAAAATGGGGAAAACCTCATGGAGATCCCCCCCCCCCCC
>LPNX010461162.1:0-38210 GCA_001517045.1 Pseudotsuga menziesii
GCTCAATAAGACAGGCAAAGCTCATGATAATGCATCCACAACTTGATACAAGGGAGTCCGGGGGATCATGGCCAGCATAAGATCAAGAGGAGTATGAGGATCTTGTGAAATGTCATGGCAATACTATACAACGGACTCCCACACCCTAAAGGGAGAAACATCGGCATGGGAACCAACTGCAAATAAGGCGCTAACTAGGGTACCCATGTAAGGTGAGGCTCTACCACTCATATCATGCCACTTCTATAGCAGTAAGAAGGTTCCGTGACATAATAGAGTGGGTTTGTACCTAAGGATATAGTGACATGGTCATAAGGTCATGCAAAATGCAAACGGTGGTGAACCTAACCTATATGCCAGTGTAGACGTTATACCTGAGCTAAGCACGAACGGTCTCTGGTCACAAAAGAAGCATCCAATAGACAACTTTAGACCCAAGGAAGACCCAACCACACTAACAACCCACCCAACAACTTCCCACAACATCAGACTCACCAAAAGGGAGGATGTACGCGACTGTATAAAGAACAGCTGCGTATGTACATGAATTTTGGCCAAAAATCCACGTATGTACGTGACTTTCAGCCAAAAACCCGCGTATACAGAGAAGGTAGTGGTAAAAAGCAGGTCAAGGCCAAACCAATAAAGGGGAGTGTCAATGGACAAACATACTATAAAATGCGACACAGAAACAGAGAGAAACAGAGAGCAAATCAATAATATCAAGCCCATTGTGCCCCCAACCCTAAAGAAAAACAAGGAACATCCCCAGCGGAGTCGCCATTTCTGTTACGGAGAGAAATTCATATGGCTTGGGGTACCACAACAGACAGCTAGACTCCAGAAATCAATCTTTCCCAATATGCAATAGAAATAAAATGTCTAACACTAAAGGATCGAACCTCGTACCTTATTCCAGATGGTTGAAGTAGATCCCCATTGAGCTTTCCAATCTTCAGCTTGAATTGATATGATACTTCCTGAACAACAAGTAAACAATACAAGCATACTATATTTCATGGTGTTAGATCTATTCTAGCATATATAATCAATAATGTAAAAGCATTTGACATATTCCAATGGATACAATATTCATTCAAATACACATTACTGGACAGGAAAAGATATTTCTATTAATATGAATCAGAGATTACAAGTGACAACCTTTTACGGCACGTCTGTGAACCAGAGAAACTGAATCCCCCACTTGGGCCTCCACCACCTCAATCCTCCATCACTTCGATAGCAAGCTCACTAGCAAAAGGCAAGCTTGGGAAGAACACAACAGTGCCCCAAGGGACAAAGGGATGCAGACTCAAGCATAAATTCTGGCAACAATGGACTATAGTTTCGTTACTCTCAATTCTCTCTTATGCTTTCAATGTCTCAAGGGGTTCCTTATATAGCTTTTCAAAGGGATACTGAAAGGTCGAATCTGTGCAATCTCAAGGCATATGGAAGGCCAGGAGTCATATCATGAGTCGGATCCAAGTCAAGGAACGCTCCAAAAGGATTTGGATTATTCATACATCCCGATGTATGTGACTATAGGGGGAATATCCGCGTATGTACGCGGTTATCGGGGAAAAATCCGCATATATCACTTTTCTTATGTTTTTAGGGATGATCAAGGACACATCAAAAGACAAAAAGTGGTCCATAGGGGCTAATGAGTCTGCAGCGGGACAGGGGAAGGCCATTCAATGTGTGATTCACCTAGTGTGGTGAAATCCGCTATAACAGCCTAAACAGAGGAGTCAAGAACAAGGTGACAGCCTTGACTCGAGACTTTCCCCCAAGGACACACCGAGTGGCTTGATGATTTCTGCCACGTGACCTAGGTGTGTGAAAAGAGGCAACAGGTCTCATATTTGTCAGGTACATCAATGACCCAATCATTTGACGATACATCGTAGCATCAAACGTCTCTGAGAAGAAACACTCAATAGCTTCAGGTTCGATGTCATATGTGTGGTCATGGCCTTGGAGTCCATCATCTTGAACCTCTTCAGGATCTCCACTACATACTTCCCTTGTCCCAGAGAGATTCCATCCACATTCTGCCACACCTCCATACCTAGAAAGTAGTGCATCATATCCAAGTCCTTCATCTTGAACTCGACAGAAAGTCTCCTTCTTGCAACGTTAATGAGTTCCTCTTTTCTATTAGGAACAAGTCATCGACATATAATAGGAGCATCACTGGTCTTAAACCTTGAAATAAAGCTTAGAATCCTCTTTAATCTTAGTAAATGTTAGAGTCATCAGTAATCTTTCCATCCTGTTGTATCATCTCTAACCACAGGATCTTCTGCAGTCACTCCCTCTGAAGCAAAGCATCATTCTTCCTCTGCCTTTTGTATTCTATGCATTGAAACATTCTGTACTGGAGTGACAAGTAGCTTCCTCTACTACTAATATTCTATGTGTCCATCTAGGGTCATTGGATATCAAGATCATGAACCTTTTCAAAATTTCTTCTCGCACCCATCTGTGAGCTTGTCATCCTCTATAGGCTTTCATATTCAATCTTGTAGAAAAGGTTAATATCTTCATCACTCTAGGTGATCTTCAAGATCCTCATGTATGTGTTATCCCATGGGTGTCTTCTGAGCTCGTACAAGGCCTTCTTTAATTTGCACACATGAGTCTGCTTGTCATGTGCCTCAACTCCCACTGGATGCAAATGTCTCTTCGTAGTCTATGCCTTCTTTCTGTGAGAAGCCTTGTGCTATGAATATTTCCTTGTATCCCATGATGTTTCCATCTACTACATACTGGATCTTGCAAATCCACTACGAAATTCCCTTCAGGTCTCGATACCACATCCTAGACATCATTCTTCTTGAACTGGTGCTCTCCTTCCCTTTCTTCTTGGCTACTTCTTCATAGCTGGAAGGTTCTACATCAATGATGTCCCTCAACAGTGTTACATAAATGCAATGTTTTTGAGGCCTCTTGAAGTCTCATCATACTATTCTTCATTTTGTATTATTTCTTGAACTATCATTACTTGTTCTCCAGAACGATTCTCATCCTTGTTTTCTCATAGGCGATTATATGCGATCTTTCCTACCAGTCAAATGCACCAGTTGTATGGTTAAAATAATTTCATAAGGAATATTCATAATGAAAATTCTTATGCATAAATATATAATCATGCAATTATTTTAGCCAATACAACATTCATCCATATCTCATGGAAACTTTCTAGATGCCTTCCATCTCTACCAAGACATCATTGAGATTGTGCACTAATCCAATATGTCAGCAAATAGGTTTCATTCTAGATAAGTAGCAATGGAGAGTTGTATAGCACCATGAGCTACTTACCCATCACATGCATATGAGTAGTATACTGTCATTAATGCAAACATTCTATCATGCATAATACATCAACTTGATATAAACTAATGCATAACAAAACAATATCATGAAATGACAATTGAATACTTATATTTATTTGTTTCATGGGTAGACTCCTTCTTTCAGCTTCATAATATTCTTCATTCATAATAGCATCATTTCTTATCCAAATTCTTAAGATGGATAAGAGGTTCTTCAAGAATTGACTTATTCATATTCCTCATCGCTTGAGGGATCTTCTTTGAATCGTGAGTGCTTTATCTTCAGTTTCTCCCATATTCTCTTCTCTTATTATGGGTTGAGCATCATCTTATCTGTGCTCTTTCCAGAGTCTGCTGAAAGTAATCACTTCCTTTTGGAACACATTCCTTGAGTGAATGAATCCCATGATCCTCGGAGGCCATTCAAGGTGGTTATGAGAACTTTTGCATTCTCCAATTCTTCTTCTACTACTTCAAGTTGTTCTTTGATTTGAGAGACCCTTGTAAAGTATGACTCTATGGTCTCTACATTCTGGATCTTCACATTCTTCAACTAGTTTTTCAAATTCATCTTTTGATTTATGTTCTTCCCTCCAAATAGCTTGGTCAAGGAGTCAAACATCTCTTTAGGTGTCTTTAGGGAAGACACTTATGGTATAAGGTGATCCTTGACTGAATCAACAATGATCTTCTTGGCCTTGACCAAGTTCTTCTTGTGTAAGGTTTTTAGCCTCATCTCCCTTTGGAACTAGAACCTCTCCACTTATGTAGGTGTCCACTTCATTTTCTTCAAGAAATAGTGAAATTGCATACTTCCATGCTTGGAATTTGTTATATTCCCCAAGTTGGTGTGATTAGTCATCTTGAAATGGGAACCTCAATTGTAAATAGAAAAAGATTAGATCTTACCGATTTGAGGTGTCCTTCCTGGTTCTGGAGTTGGCTGATCTAGGGTTTGTCAGAGAAACCCTAATTTTCAAAACTTGGAATATCAAAATTATGATTTGATAGAAGGATGTGCCTCTTCAAGGTGAGCTTTCCAATGTACTCTTTTTCTTAAAATAATGGAGGGAAGCTCTCATAACAAGAAGCCCTAGTTTTCCAATTCCTCTCCAGAAATTCCTCATATTGTTTCTATGGTATCACCGAACTTAGTATTCCTCTTTGCCTAAAATTTTGTACTAGGATAGCCTAGTCTGTCCTCTTTCCAACACCATAGGTTTTACTAGAATTGGTTTCACCAATTGGGACTTATGATAATTTTCCCAAGGTGACTTATTTCAGGACTATTTAGCATAGAGAACTTGTACAAACTTCCATGTGTCACTATTTCACCTTCAGGGTCTAAAACTTGTATCACAACAATTACAGTCTATGCCCTATCTAGAACATATTGAGAAATTCCATTTGGACTTTTTCTTATCCCGAGATATAGCAATTCTACCTAGGTGTCTTGTTTAGGGATGAATCTTGGAAGAGGATGGAACCCTGATTTGGAGGAACAATATCTCCCAGAATATAGGGAATATTAGGATTAAAATATTTACCCAGGGTACATCAGGATTTTATCTTCGACCTATGAACTTTCAGCTGTTGATACTTCTTCAATCTCAAGATATAGCGAATGTATCAAAACTACCATTTTTAGTATTATAAGGTTTTTCAGGCCCAAGGTCAAACAAGGGTTTGAATTTCCTGAAGTTTTACTCAACTAAAATTTCAACCTTGGTCTCTAAACTTCAATTTTGTTGAGGAGAGAAATCCTATATCGAGCTCACTCAAAAATTCATCTTCTGTAAAAATCCCTGATTTCCCGCAACAAAAACTGAAAATGTCAGGAATCAAATTCTGCTTCGACAAAAAGATGCGCCCTTCAATGGAGAGTTAGCCTAGCCTCCTTTTGCTGATGGATTGTGGAGAGAGACCCAAAAAGTAAGAATCTCTAGCTTTTGCGGCTGCATAGTGTCTTCTACTCAGGTTAGCTCTGATACCATGTTATATTTTTATCATTTAAGCAATATGATCTAGGATCTTATCTAAGAGAATAACATGCACAACAATAATCACAAGAGACAAGAGACATAAATATTTTCCTCAGGGAAACCATAAAGGATAAAAACCCACAACTTCCTCAGAGATAGAAGGAGCACCAATGGAAATAGTAAAACCCAAAGACAGAAAAGATGATCTCCAACAGTTGTTCTCTTTCTCTCTCACTTCTGTGAGCTCCTCTTCTCTCACCTATGTGCTATAGCTGGGTGAGTGTGTGTGTAAAATAGAGAGGCTCACTCTCTATTTTTAATAATGTCCAACTTTACAATTACTTAGTAGGGCCAACATCTCTAGAAGATTCTAATAACCCTAGTTCCCCATAATTGTGGGGACTTTGTCCCCCTGATCAACAAGGAGGGTTAAACTTAACTCAATTATGGGGACTATTTCCCTGACTTACAACAGAGTGTTAACCTCATTGAATTTACATGACTTTATTATATTAATGACTCTTCCAATAGGAACATCAGGGACCAATGAAGTACAATATATGAAATATACAAGTGAATACATTCCGAAGTTACAATTACATCAACATCATTGGGAGGTATAAGTGCTTTCATGATTTTTTTGGTGAGGCACCTCCTTGATGTACATTTTTATTATGTTGTTATATACTTTGATGATATATATTATGTACTCATGATGTTTGGAAGAATGCATACAAGAAAATGGGATCCGGGAATTCTCTTTCCTAATGGTATGGGTTGGAGAGCACTCTTAATTGTTGGAGTGCAATGCAAGCAATGGGACCTTGGGATAGTTTTTAGTCCCATTGATTTCAAATTATTTTGGAAACAAGAAGTATGGAAAATGGAGTCCCCACTTAATAAGGTGATGTTAATCAGAGTAGTGCAGCAACAAGCATGGTGGTTCCTCTCTAAAATCTTCATGGAATCTCAAAGACTCAAAGTGGGCAGCTCAGTGGCAACTTCAAAGAATCATACAAAAAGCATGTTCTTCAACAACCATGTTTGAAATTGCTTGAGGATAATAAATATTGGGAAGGGAAGATTTGTAATGTCCCAAATTTTGCATTGGGTCGCAATGGCAAAATCACATTTTCCATATTCATGAAAGTTGTCAAATTGATGCTAAAGGTCAAATAATTTCCAATGAGGAAAATCACTAGTTTCCTAGGTTGGGGGTGGAAGCTTTGAGATTTGGAATAAGGGGGAAAATAAATGATGTTTGAACATTATACTAGCATAAATAATGAATAAAGGAGATAAATAAAAAAATTCAAGGGAAAATCAAAGTGGCAATTGATCATGAAGACACATGGAGGATGTGGGACCCACACAAGCTAGAATTCCTATGTTAAATGGTATCCCCCTTTTGCAAATTTGAATCTATGGGAAGCTTAATGTTTTTGGATGGATTATAAGGTTAATATAATTTTCCATATACTTGATAGGTCAAAATTGGGATGCAGTTTAACTTACATGAGAAAGGAAGAGCCAAATGGGGAGTTTCATGGACACTTGGCTAGATTCCCCTTACACTTATGACATCTATGAGACCAATGATGGAGATTCTATGATAGTTATGACACAAGTCAAATATGAAGGCTTAAATTTGACATCTCTGACATATCAGGTCTAAATAGAGCATACAATAGAGGTCTCATGTGATTTTGAGTATCCCAATGGGTTCCTACTCAATTTGGGAGAAGATGGAAGGTGAAGAGAGAGAGGCCACATGGCATAGCATGAGAAGCCACACCAATTTGAATTGGATTTGGTTTATGGATGTATTTGGAAGATGAGGAGACAATTAATGTTTATAGAATATAGGGATCATCCATGAGAAGGATCTTTTTGATTAGTTGTGAAATTTTTTGTTGTGAAGAGAGAGAGCCAGTGAGTGACTACTTCATGCTTGAGCCAATTTCAAGGGTGAAAGATTCCCATCCTAATTGGTTATTGGAGAGGAAAATTAGGTATTTCAAGGAGATTTAATGGAATATTAATATACAGGTGCAGCTACAGCAGCTCGTGGACACTTCAGGATTCATCTCATTCCCCCTCCCATCTCACATTCTTTCACCATATTTTAGCCTGGTGGGGTGAGGCGCACTTAGTGAGCCATTTATATTTTTGATGGAGCTCCTCTTGCTCCAGAATTTTGTATTATGATGTAAATACTGTTCTCTCTCTATTAAGAATGTTATCAGGTCGAAATCCCAACACATTTTATGTATTATTGATCAATAATAAAGAAACAGTGCCATTTCCCCACCTCCGTGTTGTAAACTCTTATAATACTGATAGATTTGAATGGATGTCTAAAATATTGATGATTTATGAATGGATGGACTGTAATTAAAGAATCTTAGGGGTTTCATATACAGTAAATGATAATTTGTGTCCATTGGGTCGAAATTCATAGCAATTGGAGGAAACTACATCTCATTTCCCCAAGGGTCCAAAACTAGTTTTTTATATCTGATTGAAATAAGTGATAACAACCATGGGAGTTCAATTTTTTTTGCATATGAGTATCTGGTAATGTTTTCTACACATCCCTACTTAAATTTGAGAATTCGAGTGAGTTTCTGCACATTTGGGAAGCCATTCCTACAATTAGCCGGGGGGATTTGAGCCCCAAAATTGCTAGTTAAAGCATCTATCTTATTCATAATTTGATATATACTTTCAGAGGAATTGGAAGGAAATGGTAGATTCTTTAATATTATAATTAAGTTATTATATCACTCATACACCTTTTGGTACAATTCGAGAGCATTTGAAGCTATTTGGAGTCATCTACCATTGGGGGTTGGAACCTCAAAATTACTAGTAAATTCATGGAGTTTTGTTGGATAGCTATTTGATCCAAAAACCAAATATGATGCTTCAAATATAATTTAATTAATGTTTGATAACATAGCCAAGTATCATAACCACCATTAGTGAATGTTGTACAATGTTGTGAATATATTTGTTCCAGGACCCAAGGTGGATTTCCACCTCCCAAATTAACTAGTCTTCTTCCCCTTGCAAACTGCAGACCATGGTTGGGTATATTAGTTGATTATATGTTTGATATATATGCTAATATGTCTCATCACCCCTCAGGACCTTCCTCACCATGTTTGAAATCAATTGGAGAAATTTTGGATCAATTGAATCCATATAACTAGAGCTGTAAGAAGATGAATTTGAGTACATTGTGAAAGAATTGAAGAATTGGCCATTTTGATAATATTTCCAAAAAGGGGACATTACAGCACAGTTGTCAGGTTCCCACTGGAATCAGGCCAGGAAGATGAAGATTCAACAACTAAAGTTTCCTGGCTGTCATGGATTGCACTAGAGTTAAAGAAGCAGGTTGAGGAGCTTCAAGCTAGGTAGGTACCAAGCACACCTCCAGAGGTGCTTGAGGAACGTAATAAAGAAGTGTCTAAGGTTGTTGTGAAGATATGAGAGGGAGAAAAGCTCTGCAGTAAGGAATTTGAAGTCATTTCCACTATATGGGAGGCACTTTTGGAAGATAATACGGGAGAGAAGATCAAGGCATATGCACAACAAGCTGATCAGAAAATCACCGATGTGAAGGTAGGGATGAAGAAGCTCTCGCTACAGGAGAAGGTTACTAAGATGGATGAGATCAAACAAATTCAGCAGGAAGCTCAAGCCCTGCATGACCAAGAGCACACTAAGAATGAGGAGGTGGAAACATATCAGTCAGAAGCAGTGTGAGTGACAGGGCTTATTCAACATGTGCAATAAAAACTTCAACATATTACGTAGTTGCTAGGAGGACCATCAGAACACATCAGTTTCGACTGAGTGGAGAAATTGGAGAAATGAGCTAAGGAAGTCAGCATGGATTTTTCTTGGGTGGAATAAGTTTTGAAGGAACTACAGGATAAGGTTGGTCCTATGGCATAGCTGATGCCAGAGACATAATGTTTTGGGGAAAACATGAAGTTTTGTGACACAAAATTTTGTGGAGAATTCCATTTTTGCTTAGTGGATTAGGACGAGCCACATGTGAGTGTTGGGGTCCTGTTGGACCAGGAGAACAGAGAGGAAAATAAGGAAAAGTATACAAGGATAAATTAGACGCGCAAGAAAAGGAGGAAAAGTGCGCGCGGGACAGGGTAAAAACAGGTCAAGAAGGGAATGAAAGAACCGATGCTGGAAAATAAAACAAGCATGTGACAGAGGAAGAGAAAAAGGGAAGTGACGATGAGGATACTTGTGCAGAGGAAGGCAGATCTGAGTTAATGGAAGCGACAGGTAGAAGAGTTAAAGTTGGACAAGCGAAAATAAAAGAAGATGACATAAGGACGAACCGACGGAAGATAGAAGGTCAGTTTTTGTGGCTAGTTATGACTAGCACAGGAAAGATGAAAGACGTTTCCGCGGCTGGTTAAAGCTGTGGTTAATTTTTTACAAGACTTTCATGGCTAGGTATGGGTCGAAATTTATGTAACAAAGTTATTTTGTAAGTTGTTGAGTCTGTAATAAATGAGCTATACTCAGTTGACCCTGTGTGGTCTCGTAGATACTATAAGTAGAAGGAACTTGCTATGTATAAGGGGTCGATGGTTATTTGGTGTGCTTTGGTTCATAAGGTTATGTAAGTTCGGTAAGTTCACTAAACAATAGAAGTAGAAGGATGTTGAGCCACATATCTTGTAGCTGTGTGTGCAGAACGCTAGTAAAGTAGAAGAGTTGATCCAAGCTGTGTGCGGATCAGTAGGAGTAGATAGAAGAATAAACTATAGAACATGAGAGAAAGAATATTGAGTCAGAAAGACATATCTTAAGAACAGTATGCAAACTTTTTAGGCTGCATGGTGCTATATCAATTTCTCATGCTAGATGAAGAGAACCTTGGTTGTTTTTCCTAGATGGGTTCCCACGTTATTTCAAGTGTTGTATGGATGAATGTTGTTGAATGGTGAATGTTTATGTGGATGTCTTCTTATATTGCATTATTATATTTACAGTTGGGTTATACGAATGTCACAGTATGAAGGTATGACTGCTCAAACATATTGCTGAAAGTGCTGAGTATAAGTTTATATGATAAGTATAAAGATAAGTCACATACTATCTATAGAGTGTGATGGGTTGGTTGTGTCGCACCCTTGTGCCAATCATTAAGACCTAAAGACACTGTTGTGTCATGCAGGTAAACTATGGCACATAGATGTGCCGCTGTCACAGAGAGAAAGAATCCATCCCATCATCTTTGTCGAGTGCCTTGGCCGCGCGCCAAGGGACTCTAATCCATTGCCAACTGTGGAAACATGGTTTTGGCAGTTAAACATTAAGATATATTAGGTGAGACTGTGCCTGCTTTGCGGGTGTTGCTGACTAATATTGCTCTGTCGGGTCGATGCCTTGGGGTGCCATGTTGGTATTGTGTTGAGTGATTGAACTACAAGTCGAGAAAAGAAGTAGATAGAGGAAAACAACTAGATTCTATGTTTTAGTGATAAGTTTTCATAAGTTTATTATATTCTAAGTTGGTAAGAGTTTATTGAGTAAGCTAAGTTGGTTTTGTAATTAAAAACTTCATTTTTTAATACAAAGCACAAACAAGTTTCTCTTAATGAATGTATAGACCCTCATTAACGACCATCTATTTTTTTTATTTTTTTTACAACATTTATACAAAGTTTAATTATTTATTAAACAAAGATAAAAGATAATGTATCACCCCCAGACACACACACACACACACACACACACACACACACACATATAGAGACTAAAACAATGTAAAGTTATCATATTGGGGTACTTATATATATATATATATATGAATGAGAGTATCCCAATATGATAACCCCACATTGTTTTAGTTGCATTACATGTTTTGTTCATTTATTTAGTTGACATTCAGTTTTAGATTATGTGATGATTTATAATGTCATACATGATTCTAGCAATTGCATAGCTTTTTATACTGAATGTGTTGCCAATAAATTTACAATACTTATATCTAACCCTTAAACATAAAAAATTTAATGGATCTACTTATTTAAGTGTTTTGCACATTAGTTAATATACAAAACAATGTACTTAACTTAAAACTTTAGATATTTATAAAATAAATAATTCACATATCATCAATACAACTTTACAATCACTAAAATTAACATTTTTATTTAAAATTAATGTAATTAATTCCTAGATATTTTATTTTTCATAAAAAAAATAATTTACTAATTAAATAATTTAACATAAATATAAAATAAAACAAATACAAAATAACGAAATAAATATAAGTGTCTATAATATTAAAGCTAACCCGTATTATATAACTTGCAAAACCATTATTAAATTTTCTTTAAACCAATATATCTTAAAAATCATTATATAACTAACAAAACCATTCTTAAATTTGCTTTAAGCCAATATATCTTAAAAATCACTATAATAAAGCAACTACCATTCCAAAAATACCTTGAATGCTCATTCAATTCTTTCCCTTAAAAGTAAACTAAAAAATCTTATATAAAAAAGTAATTTAAAAATACAAATTGAACTCTTACTTGTATGATTGTAAAATCAAATAGCATATTTCTTGCCATGTTAAAGCAAGGTGAAAAATATTTTACATGCACTAAAGTAATAAATGCTACGGCCACAGTATTGTGAGCCTTTGGATCTCAAATAAATTGAGATCTAATGACTCATAATGCTGTTCCTGCAGCATTTATTACTCTACTGCATATTAAGTAATGTTGGCCTATGAGTTCGATCCCAGCGCGGTCCCTCATGGTCAAATTGTGATCCGTGGCGTGCGTGGACATATCGAAGCCAGCGTAGAAAGGCACGTAAAATGCTGTTGCTTTAGAAGGATATGGAATAAGGCTACAGATGTGCACTAAACTGATTAGTAACAAACCATGAGTGTTCATGATGCAACCCTCCATCGTCATGGCAGCCCAACTTTCCCCACTAATAATGGTTGACCGAGCCCAACATACATACTCCACTGTAATAATGGGGACACATATTCGACACTCTCAAATTCTGGCATTCTCTCAAAAAAGTTTGTAAGTTTGTTGAATTTAAAGGGCAGATTGTACATGTAAACATTCCTGCCATTGCAGTCTTTTGCCATCAAATTTTCACGTTGAATATCTACCTCGCTGAATAAGTCGTTGCAATTCATGCGATTTGGATCCATCTTCTCCAATGCCGAAAGTGATATGATCTGATCCGTATGGACCACGGCTTGTTGGTTACATCTTAAGTGCATGTTCGTGGGAGGAGTAAATTCTTGTTGTTGCAACATAAAACACTTCTAAATCGATCTTTACTTGCAAAATCAATGAAAAGGCTAAAATATTGTCATGTTTTTATTAAACAGAGGGATGATGAAAAAAGGTACAGGATTCTCAAACCCGACCTCGGAGACGCTTTCAACGTAATTATTATAAAAATCAATAGTTTTCTTATGCTTCATTCACACAAATCATGGGATGATTTTTTGTGTACCATATTTATTTGATATTTGAGATAAATTTTTACTTGATTATACATTAAATTCATGTGTGTAGATAACCAACCTAGATCCAAATCCTAGGCTTTATCAAGCGTCTAAAATGATCAAATATCGTGAGGTGCAAACCTCCTTGGGTGCAATACCTGAGAAGAGGTTTGCACCTAGGGATGTTTGATCCCTCTGGACTTGATAGAGCCTGGGATTTGGATCTAGGCTGGTTTCAGTCGTGGGTGGTGACACAAAACTAGCGTTTGATCAAGATTGTAATGAACAAGTTGCAGTGAAAACACAGGTAGAATTATGAAGATTATCTGAATGTAACTAATAAGTATTAAGGATTGAATAAATTGTTAAATTGGTTTAGATTTACAGTGAGTTTAAGGTTTTCTATTTTACGCCAAACAATAATTTTTCTTTTGTTTTTCTTACAAGAGGCACATTCTACATTAATATACATTTTTTCAACATTTCCACTAAAAATATTTACAGTTAGAAATTTGATCTATTTCGAAAAATGGTAGATTTTTTTTAAGATAGATCTATGCTACATAAACACATTTGTAAATTCTGAACTTGGGATTTCCTTGCAGGCTACAATTTCCGAAGCTTGAAAGTACAACTCTAATCTTTTTAGAAATTTTAAAGTATAATTATAAATCAAGCATATCTTAATTTTGTTTCATTACTACTCAGGGATGGATGGTACAATGATAATGGAAAAACAATATTGGGAAATGAAGGTATTGATTAGTGTTTGAAATAATATATTTTTTGAAAATTTATAATTTTTTTAGTAGTAGTTTATTTTTAATTGAAATTGGGTAAAAAAATTAACAAATCTCCTTGAATGCAATTTACCATGGGTTGTTTAAGAAGCCTTGCATGATTGTTTAGGAGGCCTTGCACATGGTTTTAAGACCATATGCAAGGCCAACATATTTTTGGGCATAATTACATGGTGTCAAATTTTCCACTGATATTACATGTGCCAAGGAAATATATCCATGTAAGTTTACTATATTTAGTTTATGTACTCAAATAATACATGTTAACACAATTAGCAATCTCTGAAGTAGATAACATGATAATCAATTAAAATAATAAGCTACTGCCATTAAGGGGATCAAATCCACTCAAGAATTAGAGAGATTCGCCTACCAATCATTCTCAAGAGTGAAATGTGTAATTATATTTTTTATTGTCTGTTTAGGAATTAGAGGCATCAAATGCACTTAAGAATTAGAGGGATTCGCCTACCAATCATTCTTAAGAGTGAAGTGTGGAATTAATTTTTTGAATGTCTGTGCAGGAATTAAAAGGATTCGCCCTGTAACATCTTATACTCTATATAATTTGAAATGAAATATTTTTTGAAATTTTATAATTTTTTTAGCTATTTATTTTTTATGATATTTTTTACTAAAAATAATCATTTACATTATAATTTATTCAACAATGATTTATAATTATATTTTAATTAATATTAAATTAAAATATATATATATATATATATATATATATATATATATATATAATCACNTTGTTATTAGATTCTATTTATTGGCATACCATGGAAGAGAATTCTATTATAATTACAATTAAAATCTAGAGCTGTGAACCAAAAATTGAATGTAAGTGTTTATAAATCGTGCTTGAAGGGTCGTTGAGACGGTTTAAAATATAGAAGAAGGAATAAAATCTCTTTACATTCGCCTGTAAGCATTTGATCTCTTTTACATTCGCCCGCAAACATTTCCATAGATGTTGTTGAAAATGCTTGGAATTTTAAGCTCTTTTACATTCGCCCGTAAACATTTGAGCTCTTTCACATTCGCAAGCAAGCATTTGAGTATATGTTGTTGAAAATACTATTTTCAGAATTAAAATTATAATTGTGACTCAAAAAATAGACTGATCTAATTTTGGATACAACTAAAACTACTGAGTTTTTCACACTATGATGAAGTCCGCATTCTCTTTTATTTTACAAGAGTCAACCAAGTTCCGATGTAAGGTTGGGAATAATCTTAATCCCTCTACTTACAAGATTAGGTGAAAGCGCAAATGCTAACATGGTATATTTCTTAAGAGTTTTCTATTACATAACATTATGATATTTGAGGGCACTGTTTTCAAACCATAACCTGGGTAGAAATTAGTTTGGTTTATTGCTGAGAATGGACCTTGGGCATCTTATGGGCCCAAGTGGAAGTCTCAATCAAGTGCCATTGCATTCAAAAGAAAAATTCCATCCTAGGTGCCGTTTCATTCAAAAGAAAAAGAAAAATGGCATCCTAAATGCTATTGCATTCAAAAGAAAAATGGCATCCTTTACCATTATAGGATGGTTATAGAGAATTAATATTTAAAACATTACATTCATCAGATGATGGCTACAGAGAATCAAGATTTAAAACCTGATATCAGTTTGTGTTTTTTCTTCTTTGGAAAGAATGATACTTAAAACACCCTTATTTGAAGGTTAATTAAAAGATCAGTTTGTCTTTTTATTTACACGGCTACTTAATAAAGTATAAAAGAAAAGGACAAACAAGTACCTTTATTTGTTTTGTTCTGTTTAATACTTACACTCATATTAAGTCAAGGAATAAAGTATATTAGAATAGTACAAACGGGCACCTTTACTTTATCAATCTAATTAGATGCTCCATATTTATTCAACGCTTGGCTATAACTTACTCGTCTGTTGTTATAGTTTTATTACCAAGTGGGTGAATTTAATCAAAAGGAGTGTACAATCTAGCAAAGTCTCTGCTTATCCATTGCTTGCACATATGAGTTGGTTAGCTGCACAAAAAAATTATTGGTACAGATGTATCACACATGAGTTTCCAGTACACAATTATGCTGTCAAACTCAGAGAAAACCTGAAATCTGTTGCTCGGCGTTTATTAGTCGAGTTCGTCTTTGCAGAAAAAAAAATCACGTGGCTTTGAATCTATAAAGTCGTAGATGAAGTTTTGTACGATGCATAACACTATCCTCTTCTTTGTTCTTTAATTTCTTTTTGCTCACCTGCCATACTTGCTCACCATGTTCAGGGCAGGCATAGAGAGAGGAGCTTGTGGCAGAGCTTTTAGCCTGCAAAATTAGTGATATAGCTAATGTTAGTGCTAATGTTGTTACCGATATATCCTTATCTCCAGTCAAACACAAAACTCGTCACTGGGCAAAGGAATGGGTTATCTACATGTATGATGTCTCCCATGTATTTATGGTCTCATTCATATCCAAAAACTCGACAAAGCAGCGCTGCAAAAAATGGGGAGGCGACAATGATGGTTTCCCTTTTGAGATGGATGATAGCTGAGGGAGAAGAACCAAGTAACATAACCGTCCTTGCAACGTATCGTGGTCAGGTATTCTTCTTATTTCTATAGAAATAGCTGCTACTTCTACTGATAGTATAATATGCCATCCCGATGAAATTATGATTAAGATATTGTGTGATTTATATGGGAGATTAGAAGTCTAGAACATACATATTTACCTGGTCAGACATGTAGTGGATACAAGTTTCACAAAATATTGAAACTGAAATACCCTCATAAACATTTTTTTGAAAGGCATTTCAAAATGACATTTAATCTCATCATTTGGGTCTTCACTTTAGACCGTTGAGTCTGAGAGTAGCCAATATTGTTTTCTCACAGTGGAAAATGTCATTTGAACCTTTTTATCAGATATCATTGCTGAGGAAGAAGCTAGAAAGGTGCGATAGTGCTCATAATGTTCAAGTTCATACAATTGACCGAATTCACGTAAGATCTCATGTAAAGCAGATATGGTTTTCTTTTGTTTACTCCATAATGTGTCCATTTGTTTTGTGAGATTTAACTAATTGGTTGGGCTAATTCAGGGTTCTGAAAATAAATCGGTTGTGGTATCCCTGGTACGATCTAATGACAATAGACACATTGGATTTCTGGCCAAACAAAATAGGCTTTGCGTGTATGTTTCAGGAGCAAGGGGCACACTCTATTTTTGTGGGAAATGCACCACTTTCTCAAAGAAATCACTACACTCGAAAACCCTTCTCCATTATTTCCAAGATCGGAAGTGTTTGGGTGAGCAAATATATATATATGCGTTTCCCGAGACATGCTTCTGATCCTCCTTTTACAATTTGTAGTTCAGAGGTGAACTACGTCCACCCTCTTCTATGTGAAAGGCCCCGCAAATCTATTCTTAATTGCAATCACCATTTCCAAAGCACCTGCCACCATGGAGACCATCCAGAGTGTAAGATAGCAGTACAATTTTTGTTCCTAGATTGTGGGCACGAGGCAACAAATCCGTGTTCACAATATCTGCATTCTTTGCTGAGGAATCTCTTTAAACCTGCGGTGGAGGGGAGGAGGACGCGGTGGAGGAGTAGGAGGGAAGGAGGGGAGGCGCAGCGCGCAGGGGGGACGACGCGGTGGAGTAGGGGTGCAGTGTGGTAGGAGGATGAGGGGTGCGGCGTGGGAGGAGGAAGAGGGCTGCACAATGGGAGGAGCATGTAGTGCACTGGGTGGAGAGGTGCGAGTGGAGCTGTAGCTGGAGCTGCGGAGAAGTGGAGGTGGATTTGGATTTGCATTCTGTAGAGCTACTATTAGATTCCTTGTCTCGAATAGCTACTTGAGAATAATTTTTTTTTCTATAATATTTTCGTTGTTTTGGTCTATTAATATAGTGAGTGTATTTCAAACAAAAATTTATGACCTTATATTATTAGGCCGACAAAATATTTACTACCTTTTACATTAGTTACTTCAATATTACAAATGTTACAAATGTTACATCACGTTACAAGATCTCTCCCATAATATTCACTATCACTATTGTTTTTTGCCGACATGTTAGAAACGTTACATCCTGTTCCAAGATCTCTCCCATAATATTCACTATCACTATTATTTTTTGCCGACATGTTACAAACGTTACTAACATTACATCACGTTACAAGATCTCTTCCATAATATTCAGTATCACTATTATTTTTTGCCGACATGTTACAAACATTACCAATGTTACAAATATTACTAATGTTACATCATGTTACATCACATTACAAGATCTCCGCCATACTGGGTTGTAGAGCACCTCTCAGTGCAACGACATGCTATGTTCTTGTTGTAATCTCACATATCACATAAGGTTACCAATAATACATACTAAAACATACATATAAAATAGATACAAGAGATGAGAACAAATAGGTGAATTAACAAATTATATTACATGAATGAGTCCATACAACACAAAGAACTGAACTGAGTTCTCATCTAGCTCAACAACCTAATATATATGATTACAAAACAGTTACAAAATAACTACCTGTCGGTTCAGTGAACCGACATGACCTTAGGTGGCCGACCTAATCTCTAGTTTAGTCGGCTGATCGACTAAGTAGGCCCATCGACTTAGTTGGCTGATCGACTAAGTCGGCTATCGTTCAAGTCAACTTATCGACTTGCTCCTTCTACATCTCCCCCATGAACAAAACGTTTCTTCATCCTGAAGAAACAGGGAGGTACAAAAAATTCCTCTGGTCTCAATAGTTGTTGTGCTTTCTCTTGTTTTCATGGGTTGTGAAGTCCGATGGTCGGTCGCTTCTGTACACAGACTTTAAAAATGGCTAGTGCTGTTACTGCGAGGTGATGTTGGAAATATGTCCAACTTTGCAAAATCTTCTGGATGTTGATGGTAAGTATGGTCAGGCTTGATAGGATCGACATCTTTTCTGCAATTGAGACTTCTACTATCCTCTCCATGTCAGGACCCATAAATTGGTCCTTCTCCTCTGCAATCTCTATAAGTCGTTTCATCCGCGGACAAATGATGTCGACTTTTTCTAAATTGGGGAGAGATTGCTGCACCCACTAATGTGCTTCTCTCTCTAGTCTCTGCAGCTTGGTTGATTTAAGCACTATTTGTTCTTCTATTGTGGTCCTTAGTGCTGCCTCAGTGGCTTTCCTGCTTTCCAATGCTTGGATCCCTTGTCGGGTCTGCCAAGATTGCTGATAGACTTGCCCGTAGTAAGCAGGCCAGTCTCTTAGTATTTCTTCAGTTACGACAAACTCCTCCATGTGATCTTGCAACACTCTATAAGCTTCAGTGAAGGTAGTGTTCTGTGCCATTAGTGGTCTGGCAGTTTCTTCTTTTTGTTCCTCATTTGTTTCCAGAATGTGAGCTTGGAGTGCCGACACCATGCTTTCGAATAGCTGATATGCCCTTTCGAGTGCTTTGTATGTGTCGACCTCGACGGGGCCCAGCAGAACGGAATGGCCCAGGTTTCGGCATTTGGTCAGGAACTCGACCTGTTCTGTGTTCTTCTTGTCGAGTTCCTTATTTCTTTGCTCACTCCTCGTCTTTGCTTCACCTGCTAGGGTCTTGAGGAGTTGTCCTAGCTCTGGGTCGGTCAAGGAGCTTGCATCCTTCAATCTGATTTGGACCTTTGATGGCTGTCCATAATACTCCATCTTCTATTTCTCCTTCCTCTTCTTATGCTTTTCTTTTTCTTCTTGTGTCGGCACTTGTGTACCTGTAATAGTCGAGTCAGGATATTTGGTTTTTGGGATAGTGGCTGATGGTTTCTGTGGTTGGGGAGGTGGGATGACTGCCACTTCTAGTTGTTTGGATGCAGCTGGTTGTGGTGGGCCTTGCTCTGAGTCGGGGGGTGGTGGTGGTGGTGGAGATGGTGGTGGTGGTGATGGAGTTGGTGAATGGTCGGGGGTGATTGGCTTGGGGGAAGTGTGGGTGAGTGGTGGATTGTCGGGGTGGGGAGGTGAGTCTAAGTCGAAGAACATTTGGTTAATTTGTCAGGCTATGTCCTCCTCATTTTCTTCTCCTCCAGTCGGGGCAGTGGCTGGTGGGTCGGCTTGAGGTACGGTTGGAGTGATAGTCGAGGTCCGACATGCAACCATTTCAGCTTCCTTGTCGAGATTTATCTCGAAAGTCGACGTGATGGTTGCAAAGGTTCTGGACTGGGCTTCGTGTCTTGGTTGGTATCCACCGACCATGAAGAGAGGTGCTTTTGTGGATATATTCTGGGCCGACGTAAATAATTTAGGTAGTTTCTCAATGAATGCTTGTAAATCTCTGTCTTTGTCGAATTTTTCCTTCACCTCTTTCAACATCACACTTTTGCACAAGTCGAGGGGGCTTACTGACTGCAGTGCCGGTACTTGTTCCTCAGTTATTTTCGTCGGCGATGGGGGTGGAGGCGTAGACACCAGATCGATGATGTTCTCAGGCATCGTCGTGGTCTTAGCTTTCTTTGGTCGACCTGCTAGTGCTCCCGCCTCGGTGAATATTTGGAACTAGGTTTCGACCGGTACCTTGTTTGCTGAGACATCCTGTATTATGTCGAGGGCCGTGGCTACCAGTTCCTCCTCGTCTTCTGATGAGTTCGCAAGGATAAGCTTGTGCTTATCTTTACCTTGTTGTTATTATTGTGTCTTGAGCTTCTTCCTGGCCATTGCTATCTCTTTTGACAATTTTCTATTGATGCCTTTTGTGACAGCATACTCAGGTTTTTCTGGCTCTGCCTCCCCCTTCGGCTCCTGGGCCGGGACAACACTTTCTGCAGCCAGAGGAATTACCTGCTGCTCCGGCTGTGGCTCTGCTATTTAGGGTTCTACCCTTTTTGCGGTCGGAGGCTTGATGGTTATTTGAAGTCAGCCGTTGTATTCGACCAATGTCTCCTTTGACAAAAAGGTGCTGATATAGAGGTTGAGCTCATAGTCTTCCTCTTTTTCCTAGTCTGTGAGTGGCTCCTTGATCGAGAAGTGATCTGCTTTGCTGCTACTGGTACTGGTATTTTGGTTTTTGCCTGTCGAGACAATTCCCGAAAGATCTGGTCGACTGATGGATAGTATTAGAGGGATTTGGCATTTGAGTTGTTGCCCTGCATGTACCACACCGAAGTATGGTTGAGTTCTAGCTGGATGTGGGAGTTCGTCGGTAGATTTCTTTTGATGTTTTGAGGCACCCTCCATCTAGTTATGCGGACTTTGAGCTATTGAAGCCAGTTCTCCGACAGTACTTTCTCGTGCTTAAGGTCCTGCAAGGTTCCTCTCTGGGAGAATGGTTTAATTCTCCACATGTGGAACCTCGACGGTTCCTGAAAGACTGGACTCCCCTCTGGGAAGATATGGTATATGACTATCCATAAGACTAGGGAGGGGAACTTGATGATTCCCCCCGTTTCTTGGCATCTTTCACAGATGGTCTTGACCATGTCGACAACATATTCATCCCATCTGTATATCCTTCCGTCTGTGGCAATGGTGTCGATAGCTTCCAGCATGTCTAACTTAAGGTCGTTGCCTCGACCTTCTAGGGTGAGTGTGATTGTGATTATTTTGGCCAGAATCTATGGCGTTTGGGTTGTGATTTGGCTGATCATCAACCCCTTCAAGTTATTTTCCGAAGTCGACCCAGTTAGCTCTTTGACCAGTCCTTCCTTGATACTGACTGGTACTAGGTTTCCTTCATTTGAGAGACCGGTGAACTTGGAGATGACTTCTCCCGAGATGTCGACTGGTTGGTCGAAGTAGAACTGGCCATTGTGGTACTGGCTGATGATGAATTTTACAGCAGTTTCCTTCATGCCACCAAAGCTAGCCATAAGTGGTGCATTGACATAGCTGACTATAGTGTTGTATTTAATATTTTCTGTGGCTTGAGTGGCTTTCTTATTAACATAATCCCATTCTTGCATCTCGGCCCATAGTTTTTGCCATGAGCCTTCCTCTACCTTGGCATTCTTAATGTTTTTCAGCCTGCGGACTAAAGGTGTATCCACAGCCTATAGTTCCTTGGCTTTGGTCGAGGCTCTAGTTTGTTTGGGTGCCATTGTGTCGGTTGGATGGTCTATTTCACTAAGGGTTTCTCGGCTTTCAGTCGACTGGATGCTCTGATGCTATCTCTGTATGAATTATGGTGAATGATCCTTTGGCAATCTAATATTTATAGGCAATGCTGTGGATATGTGCATCGATGGGTGTATTAATGGCGGATGTGATGTTCTAGCTGGAACACTTGAGTGTGTGTTAATGGTGAATTTATTTCGGTGCTCAATGTCATGAATGTGCAATGGGACTATCGAGGTCATCGGTCAATGTCGGTTATGAGAATGGTCGATGGAAGTGGTCGGTCAATGGTGTTATGTCTATGGGCATGATGTCGGTTGTCGAAATGGTAATTTCTTGTCATAGTTTTCTGTATGTATGGTATTTTTTTGGCTTTTGGATTTTTAAGTTTTTATGGCTTTTGGTTGATGGTTATGGTCGTTATATAATATTTTTTTTAATTTTTTTTATTTTTCTAGTTTCTGTAGCATTTTAGTCGGGCTCCATTAACGAGCTTCCGAAATACTATGCCCTGTAACGTCCTTAGTCGGACTAATCTGTTGGTATGTATCTCTTCAAAAACGTAAGGTCCCATCCATTATGTGTGGAGCTCTTTAGGTTTACCTTTTACTCGACTATTGTATAGTAAAGCAAGGTCTCCTACCGACAAGTTTTTGTTCTTGATGTTTCGGTCGTGCCATGCTTTCTGTTGTTGTTTCTGGATTTCTTGATGTTGTATTGCCATTAGTCGGTTCTCTTCAAGTTTTCTTAGTTGCAATATTCGATCCTTTCTTCCTTGTTCGATATCGACATGTAGGATTTCTGCGATGATAGGTGTCTGTTGTTGGAAGTGTAGTGGAACTACTGCTTCTTGTCCATAGACTAGTCGAAAAGGAGTTTGGTCGGTTGATCGTTTATATGTTATTCTGTATGCCCATAATATTGCAGGTATTTTCTCTTCCCAGTCGTCCTTATCAACATTACATATTTTGGTTAGTCCTCTTGTTAATGTTTTATTAAATGCTTCAATTGCTCCATTCGACTGAGGATGGTATGCTGTGCTCCGACGATGGTCGATTTGGAACTGGTCGGTTAGGTTTTTGATACTTCTGTTGATGAAGTGTGTTCCCTGGTCGCTAATTAGAGTTAGTGGACATCCAAATCTAGTGATGATATTCTCATAGATAAACTTAGCAGCTATCTCACTAGAACATGTGTCGACTGGTTCAGCTTCTGCCCATTTAGTGACATGTTCAACTGCAGTTATGATATACCTTGCACCTATCCTTTTTGCTGGTATAGGAAATGGTCCTATGAAGTCTATGGCCTAGATTTTAAATGTCAAACTTGGGTTTACTGATATCAAAGGAATTTCTAAGCTAGGCAGGGGTTGGCCTAGTCGTTGAAACCTGTCACATCGACTGACAAAATTTTTGCAATCTCTGTGGAGTGTCGACCACCATAACCCTAACTGTTGGATTTTCTTTGCAGTTGTGTCTTCCTAGAAATGTCCTCCTGCAAGTACGTAGTGTGCTTCATGCAGAATGTTGTCTCGTTCGTGTTCTAGTACGCACCTTCTGAGGATGTCATCTAATCCCATTTTGCATAAAAATCCATTTATAAGACTGTATGGTGCAACCTTCATAGCTAAGATCTGCTTTTTCTTTGTACTCATTCCTTCCGGTGCATGTCCATCTTCTAAGAACTGGGCTATTTCTTCTAGATCTGCTGTGACTGCTTCTATCCAAAATAAATGTGCATCAGGTAAGTCATTGTTGACTCCTGTCGGTTCTTCTCCTGTGTCGATTCAGGATAAATGGCTGGGACTGACATTTAATTTTCCTGGTCGAAAAACGACTTCAAACTAAAATTCTTGAAAGAGAAGTAGCCATCGACAGAACCTTCCACGATGAAGTGGTTTATTAATGAGATACTTTAGGGCCTGATGGTCTGTATAGAATATAAATGGGTTAGATAGGAGATAATGTCGATATTTTTGTAGTGCGAAGACCATTCCTAGTGCTTCTCTTTCTGTTGTCGAATAGTTTCTCTCAGCTTTGTTTAATTTTCTGCTACTGTAAACGATAGGATAATCCATTCCATCATCTCCTGGTTGAGTTAATATTGTGCCTATTGCTAGACCTGATGCATCAATATGAACATGGAATTTGATTGACTAGTTTGGAAACTTTAGGATTGGTGCTTCGACTAATTTTATTTTTAATTTTTCGAATGATATGTGGCACTCCTCTGTCCAGTTGAAGTCTTGATCTTCCCTTAATAGTTTTTCAAGAGGATATGTCATATCTGAATAATATCTTATGAATTTTCTGTAATAGCTTGTGTGGCCAGGTAACACACTGACTTGTTTTGGGTTTACTGGTGGTTTGAGGTTGAGGATAATTTTGATCTTTGCAAAGTCAACCTTAATACCTTCCTTACAGAAAATGTGCCCTAATAATATCCCTATGAAGCTCACAAATATGCATTTCTTGATGTTTAGGGAGAGTTGAATTTGTCAGCATCTTTCCAACATAAGTCTGAGCCATTTGCAATGATCCTTTAACATGGAGTATATTGTCCAATCATCAAAATATACTGCCATGGTCTTATAGATATATTCTTGAAATGTTTTGACAACAATTCTAGAGAATATTGCAGGTGCATTTTTTAATCCAAAAGGCATAACCTTGTAAGCAAATGAACCAAATTCACACACAAAGGTTGTCTTCTTCTGGTCTTCTTTAGCTATTGGAACTTGGTTATAACTTGAGAATCCATCTGTAAATGAGTAGCATTCATGTCCTGCAACCTCATTTAAGATTTCATCTGCATAAGGAGTCAGAAATGGGTCTGTCAGTGTCACTTTGTTTAGTTCTCTGAAGTGGACACAAATTCTTAGTTTGGTCAGATCATGTTTCTTAGGATGTACAACCATTGGACTTACCCATTCTGATTGGTCGATAGGATAGATGATGCCTGTTGCAAGCATGGTATCAATTTCCTTTTTGACTATCTCTTTGTATTTGTGAGCTAGTTTATATGGCCTTTTCTTCACAGGTCGAACATCAGGTTTAATATCAATCTCCATTTCTCTCATTTCGTGGACTAAGCCTTTGAGGTCTTTATAATCTCTCACAAATACATCTTGGAACTCCTTTAATAAGTTCACTATCTCCGTGGTCTGCTCTTCACTCCAGTAGTCACCAATCTTTTCCATTTTTGGTCGATCATCATTTGAGATGTTGAATTATTTAGTTTTGACTTTAGCATCTATCCATTCTAGTACTTTGGCTTCATTGATCGGTTGAATTCTTTCTTTGAACTGTGAGAATGTGGCAGGGAAGTCGGCTGCAGTCATTCTGTCAGTATCCTATTTGTCAGTTGTTTCTACTTTCAGGATTGTACAAATAGGTTTGGTCATTTCGACATGGTTGGATATCCATCTAAAGCTTTTTCCTTCTGTGTTTTCATTTTCTAACTGTAGTCTTTTCAACTGTGGCTTTATGCTCGTTTGTATATTGTTACATTTCATTGTCTATCGGTTATCTTTTAAGGGTTTGTTTTCGGTCGGCTGGATAAATTGTTTAATCTGTTTTGCTGTTTCGACCAAGTTTTCATTTTGAGGTATAAAGTTGAAATCTTTAATGAAAATTTCCTTGAGTTCATGCCATAAGAATGTTTCACCTCTAGCTTCTTCCATATTATACCATTTGTTTGGTAAGTCGACGAGGGTTGATGGGAACAAGTGTGGCCATGCTTGTTCATCCTTGTATCCAAGTCTTCTCCACTCTTTTTCACAGGTTTTAATATGATCTTCTGGGTTCTGTCCTTGAGTGAATACAGGTATCTGAGCTTGTTGGGTTAACTTATTTCTCCAAAATTTTTGACAAAGTAAGTCGAAGCTGTTGTTCAGGTCTATAGTCTTGTCTGATGGGTATCCCACCATCTAGCAACTTTTCCTGTAAAAGTTTCTACTAGGCTTTGAAGTCGGCCATGTTCACCAATATTTTTGGAAACTTGTTCTACATGCATGACTGGTGATTCCCTTTCCTTGTATCTTGGTATTTGTGTAGTATTTACATTGGTAGGTCGTAAGGTAGGGTATTCCCTAATTTTCTTCTCAAAGATTTTTGGGACAATGGACACTATGAAGCACTGTTGGGTGGGATTTTTCTGCACTTTGTGAATAGTCTAGCACCCTCTTGCTTGTGTTTTGTAGTTCTCAATCTCCCAATAATATAATTCGGTGTCTGAATTATAACAAACTGAGTCTTGGTTGCCTAAATGAAGTTCTCCATGGATATTTGGTTCTGTATAATCTGCATTGTTTTGAATCTGGTAGAGTTGTCAGATGCCGACTTCTTCATCGATAGGTTTAGTCCAAGGTTCTCCTTGAGATGGGTGAATAGGTACAATGACCTTTTGTCCATTTCCTTTTAGTTTGATCCTCTCTTTGTCCATGGATATCGATGCCTTCATCTTTCTACCCCAAGGTCGACCTACTAACGCTGGGAAGGAGGTGGATCCTTCCTTAGGGTCAATGATTTCGAAGTCGACTTTGGTCGAGATTCTTTTTATAGTTGTGTCAACATTCTTCTAGACTCCAATAGGTTCAATTAGGCCCTGGTTGGCTAGTTGCAGGTATATGCCTGACTAATAGAGTCGAGGTCTGCCCATTTGTTCCCAAGTGTCACGATTCATGATGTTTACTTGTGATCCAAAGTCGAGCACTACTTGTCGGACGTGGTATCCTTCGATTTCTAGGTCGACAAGTGGGTCGGAATCACCTTTGTCTTTTTTATTTAAGCTACAGATGTTCTTTGTTTGTTTTTCAGAGTTGTTACATTTTATTTCATACAGCAAATCGATGAACTGAGATACTGAGTTGTCTTTTTGTACGAGCTGGATTAATTCGTTTATTGTGTTATGTTGATTGTTGTGAACTTGTTCTTGTCATGCAATTTCTTTGAATATATTGGTTGCTTCTTTGTATGTTTGTTTTTCTTTCAGTGGATCATGATATACAATTTTCTCTTTTATTTTGCTGATTCTTGGGTTATCACTCCCTGTTTTTGTTCCTTGTCGAGTTACAATATGCAATTTTTTTGTATTTATTACATCATTTTTTTGCACATAGGTCAAGACATTAACATTTTTCTTTGTATTTATTTTTCCAACATGGTAGGGTAATCCTCTAGTGAGTGATCCCCTACTCCCCAATGAGTACAAATTTTGAGGTCAGTTCTGTCTTTATATGGACAGTCTACATACCGATGTCCCTCCTTATAACATGTAAAGCACTGGATGGGTCGACACGGTCGGTTGTCGCGCTTCCCAGGGAATTGACCTCTTCCTCCATAGCCTCCACATCTATTGTTGTACCGATGCTCGTATTGTTGAACGTCATATCTCTGACTGTTCTGATTGTTTGGTAAGTTATTTTGCTCGTTATGTTGTGCAACTGCATTAGTTTGGTAGACTGCCTGGTAATTTTGTCGGTTTTTCAGGTTCAAATGACAGTCGGTCGTGTTATGATTTTTGGTTTCACATATTGCACACCAGGATGCCTTTCCCTTCTTCATTTTGAACGGGTAGTCTTTTGTCGAGTGTTCCTCGTGTTCCTGGAAGATGTCGCAAAAATATTTCTTCTACATGAATCGAACGTCTTGTCAGCTATATTCCTGTTGACAGTTATCTTTGGAGTGTCTGGCCATTGAGCACTTTGTGCACTAGATATCCTGATTGTTGAGGTTTAACTCCTTTAAAGACTTCTATACACTCTCGACCTATTCTTCCAATCTGTGGTCTGTGGGGTAAGCGGGTATGTCCTGATCTATCTCCACTTGAAGAGCTTTTGTTAGCGCATCTTGGTACGATTTGAATGTTTCCAGACTGATGTGTCGACACATTTTCTAAGATAACCTTGCAAGAAACCACTGGATTAGTAACTGTTCATCTATAACATAGTCCAACTGGCTCAAAAGGTCTTTCCAATGCTTATCATAGTCACAGACAGTTTCCCTTGGCTTATGTGATGTTGTTTTTAGTTTTTTCACTGCCAAGTGTTTGGCATCTGGAGTTTTTAAAAATGTAGAAATTGCGCCTTGATCTCGGCTTTGGTTGCTCTAGGTTGTCTTTCCGAAAAAGGTCATATACCACGTCAATGCCCTTTTTCTCAAGGCACTGACGAACTGTGCCATTTGTCTATCTTTGTCTGTAACTTGGTTGGCCTCGCAAGTCAACTTGCAGACGAATCAGTGTCATCTGGGGTCCTCATCCCCCTCATATAGAGGAATGTGAGCTGATCCGTTACCCATGTCGGAATCACTGTCATCGCTCTCAGGAGGTGGCGGCGGCGGAGTTGGGGGTGGGGGTGATGGTGGTGGGTTTATTGGTTTATTCGTCTCTATGGGACTATGGTCGATGGAAATTCTGTTCCCATCGGTTGTCTATTCTTCGTCGACTGGCAGTCGGTTGATGTCAACTTCGTTTGTCAATGGCCCACTGCAACTATTTGTCCGCAGTTCTGAATTCTCTGTGTCTTCTAAAGCTGTATTTGGTGGGGGGGGGGGGGGCTCCTTCATGTGTCGGTAAGAGTAAGTGGATACTTTGGTTGGAGGGTACTGCTTGAAGGGTAACCCAATTCCCTTCCTCTAGTCGACGTATAATGAGGTGTCGTCCAGTGTATGTTTTGTCATCTAGTTGACTCCATATACCAAAGTCACCAGCTCATAGTCGGAGGTCCTCTTCGACAATAGTCTTTATCCAAGTACATGGATTCAACAGAGAGAGGGTTGTTCCTTCATGGGGAGCTCTTAATTGGAGAGCTTATGGCTGCTCTATCCACAATTCTTCCTCCGTAGGGGACGCCTCTTGTTCCATGCCTTCTTCATGTTGGTCATGACCCGACTATGGTGGATTCTCTTCGTGATCACTCTATAGAAATAATAGATCAATGTTATGTGCAATGATGCTAAAAAGAAGCACAGGAAATAGATCTTGCTAATAAGAATTTTCACAAGCATACATAGGAAAAATAGAGAGAAGAAAAGAGACAGAATCACATTAATGAAGAGATGAATATTGGTGTGTATCCTTCCATTGAATAATTATGAATAATAGTGTACATAAATAGTACATCCCTCATAGGAAAATCGAATTGTGTGGAAACAACTCATAAAGCTCAAAAAGGCTGACTTACCAAAATATAGCAAATCCCCATAGGTGGCTAAAGCACTTACCAAATCTATCAAGGACCTCACGAGTTGGAAAAATCATGAGTGAGTTGTCAAGGATATGGAAATAACATGCTAATCCTAGAAAATGGAGAAAAACTAATGGAGGATGGGTTGGAAACAAAAGCTCCAGGTTTCCTAGTTGACTAGCTTTTATCTTATCCATAGAAAAGCAAGAAAAATAGAAAAAGAAGAATAAAGCAGAATCTACTGTAAAGTCCTGTATACAAATTCTGGATGGTCAAAAGGTGGTCAAGATCAACCCAGAATTGGAAATAAATTATTCCTAGGATATAGATGGCATGTATTGACTTTAAGGTGCAAGTGGATGCCAACTAATTAAGCTAGTGGGTGAATAATTAATCAAATAATGATTAATTATTTTAGCCTAAGTTGTGAGTGGGTTTAATATATTCCAACACGATCGCCCTAGGACTCCTTCCTCTATGTAGCTCTAACGCTCTTTCTCTTCTTGCTTCCCTCCTCTGTTGTCTCTCTTCCCTCTCGATTTTCTAAATGTCCGACATAACTTCATGTGATACTATTCTCTTGAGTTCCCTTTTGGTCGACTTCTCATTACTGGTGAATGGTATTTGTTTCTAGTCGACTAGAATCCACTCTACTCTATCTCAACATATATCCAGCTACCCCCGCATAGCCTACCCGATGCTTTTTAGAAAGCCCGGATAGTTCGGTCTATTTTCTTAGGAAGTATTACCACTCCCTTTCTGCAATAAAATTTTCCCACTTCCTTTGCTTCTCCGCCCAGTTAGAGTTTGATGGCAGTTCATGAAGTGATGGATGATGTTCGACAATATGTGCTACTCCCTTCTCGATCAGGAATTTGAACAACAAGGTTGGTAAGGAGCACAGAAATTGCTCGGTGAGATCTGTGTAAAATTTATCCTTGACGGTTTCCACTGAAGTTCTGTCTTCGACTGCTTTCTCTTCAGAGAAGTCGTCAGTGATTTTCTCGAACCACTCTGACAAGTTTGTTCTACCTCCTCAGATCAGTTTTTCCAGCAACTGTTGTTCTTTAGTCCCTTTCGGTTTTCTCATCCAGGAGTTTCTTCAGAAGTTGGGGCATTGATTCTACAAACTTTTCATGTGTTTCAGTGAAGAATCTTTCTTTTGACTATGCGATTGTTAATCTGTTCCTTCATGCATAATTCTGGAAATAATTTGCAACTTTACGTTCCCACCAGTCCTTAATCTCTTGCTCTAGTATCATTTGTTTGCATGCATTTTAGACATGTACTACTGGCAACGGAACCAATGTTGTAATCTCACAGATCACATAAGGTTACCAATAATACATACTAAAACATACATATAAAACAATGACACAAGATGAGAACAAATAGGTGAATTAACAGATTATATTACACGAATGAGTCCATACAACACAGATAATTGAACTAAGTTCTCAACTGGCTCAACAGCCTAATATATATCATTACAAAATAGTTACAAAATAACTACTTGTCGGTTCGGTGAACCGACACGACCTTAGGTGGCTGACCTAATCTCTAGTTTAGTCGGCCGACCGACTTAGTCGGTTGATTGACTAAGTCAGCCCATTGACTTAGTCAGCTGATTGGCTAAGTCGGCTATTGTTCAAGTTGACTTATTGACTTGATCCTTCTACAGTTCTCATGTTATAAGACAAGACTCTCACATGTCTTTGCTTTCTTTATCTACAAGAAGATTGTCTCCATTTTAAGTATTGTATTTGTAATTATAAGGTATCAAGATATTCACAAAACTATCTTTTAATTATATTATTTGTCATTATAACATATCAAGATATTCAGAAAACTGTCTTGATGATTAAAAAAATTAATGAGCAAACACAATATTGCTTGACTTCCAGAATTCCATGTCTAGAAGGATTTTATAAAATAATAGTGTGGTGTAATATAAAGTAGGTACGTAATGGAATGAGAAGTTATGTTATTACATTATAATTATAAACTATTGTAAACACACTGCGATGATGACTACAAGAAATCAAACATTGGAGAAGGATCCCTCCATGCACACAAATACTGTGCAAATTCCACATTGTTCTGGGAAACTAAAAGAGTCTCAAATGATCTGTTCTTCCAGGATGAATTGTCCCACCCTTAAACTTGGAACATCTGGCCCTTGTTTATCATCGCCATCCAGGCTATCTAGATCACAACTGAGCCGTCCTCTTATGCTGCGGTGAGTTGTACTTATGGCTTTGCCTATTGCAATGATGGCAGGACAATTTGCGGTTATTATAACTGAATACCGCAAGATTCTATCGTAGAGAGTTTAAAGTTTTCATTTGAGGGTGCATTGGATCCATAAAAGTCTCTGTTGCACAATAAGCACAGAGGGGCAACATCTGCTCTACAATACATTTCTGACCTAATTTTGTGGCATGACACACACCGTCACCATTTTTCTCTACAAACCCTCTAGATCAAACCTCTAAAGCCTCCATTTTTTGAGACTCCAAGAATCCAAAGGGTATACTATGATATATTCAACTCAAATCATAAATAGTAGAAAAAATAGTATTTTCGACTTACCAAACTTGAACAAAACCATCCAACAAAGTACAAGTTCTAATCAAGTTGGACCTCTTAAAGCTCGATCACCTATGAATCGTATCGATTCAGAATCGATTTGGCAGCATAAATGGAAATTTTATGATGAGATTTGAAACATTTTAGAGATTTCATAAGGATTAAAATGATGGTGATTTTATGATGAAATTCCAAATATTTTAGAGATTTCATAGAGGATCAGAATGAACAAGGGATGGTTTCTTCAAAGGGTTGAGGGGTTCGCTAGTTCTTTTCATCGCATTTGGAGAGTATTGGCCAGGGTCAAAAGAATTTCATGCAAAATTGGGCATGCTCCAGAGTAGAACAACATAAATGGTGCTCCCGATGCTTAGCTTCTGCCTAACTTTCCAAAAATGTTATTGGGTGGAGAAATGATTGGGAGGCCCAAACACTATTGCACTGAGAAAAGACTCATCCCATTCATTGATAATTATTCCACTGCCATTCACGCCTGGAACTGCAATATCGACATCATTTCTGTTTAGACATTAGAGCTCCTACTGAAGTAATTTGACAAGATCGGTGCTCACTGAACAAAGATCGTGCTCTACAAATAATACAACTATGACAACATCCTGGAGCTCAACTTTGACACTCACAAGCATGGTAAATAGCTGAAACACCCGACAAATCCACCGGCTAAAGACCGGAATTTGGTGGAATCATTTATCCCTTATTGCCTCCAATTCTCCATGCATGTTTATGCATCTATTTTTTACCTAACAGCTCTAGGGAAAAATGGGTGGCTGCTGCAATTAACTTGAATTACCGTGCACCACAACCTTTTTGTTTTACCCTTTTCACTTTTTCCAAAATCTTGCCACTCAATTACCTGTGGCTAAATTACTGACTGCGATAGAGTTACGGCAACAGAGTAAGTACGACTGACTTTTCACCTCAACACACTTTTACTTAATTTGACTTTGGCTTCAACTGGATATTAGTGTGACATGATTTAGGTTGCAACCAACTCATGTGCGACCAAGTTTTCACATTGACACAACAACTTTATATTTACTAGTCTGACTTAGGAATATAAAAAACACTTTTTATTGCAATTACCTAGGATTAATTACGACACAACTATATTGCGACTGACTCACAATATCATATAAAAAAATAATAAATAAAAATTGTGTGGAACCTCTACACATAAAAACTAGAACTTTTACATAGTATAATAATTATGGAATCTTTGTGTCTTTCACTCACAGTAAATGTAGACAACATTTACTCAGGTAAATATGGAGAAGATATGCTACTAACTAAAACTTGCATTAAATCATAAACTTAGGGATTTATATTCCTTGTGACGACATAAAAAAACTTACAACCGTAAGTACAAACTTGATATTTACCAGGATGTTTCACCTGTTACAGAGCTTGTCTCTTCAACACTTACAAAACATAGAAGCTTGAGCTTCAATCTCTTTACCTAGTTTTTCTTCTTCTTCTCCCCACTTCTCTTCTATGTTCTATTCTGATTTCTTATCTATTTCAAATTTACAATCTTCTTCATATAGGAAACTTCTACCGACTTAAAAATGATTCTCTATGACGCTGCTAACTCAATATTAAAGACTGTAATTACTCTCTACCTAGAAACTTAGCTTCAACAAATAAATTCCATTGTCTTATATACGAGAGATCTGAACTCTTTATCTTGTCAGACTCTTTAACAATTACTGACATGCTACGGAATCTGATAGAGTCATTTGATGTGATTATGGATCAGTGAGTAATTAATATTTCTAACACTCCCCCTTAATTATGAGTAGATCAAGATTTAAAACAAAAATATTACAAAATGTTTTAGAGTAGAAAACATGCTTTGTTCATGACAAAGTTCACTGTACAGAACTTGTCATTCCCAAATAACTTCAAAGATACTGGAATGTATCCAGTACCAATGGTTTTGTAAAAATGTCTCCAAGTTGATCTTTAGACCTGCAAAATTCTAAACAAATTTATTTGTTGTTCACAAACTCTCTTATGAAATGATACCTTGTGTCAATGTGTTTGGTTTTATTTTGAAACACACGATTCTTTAACAAGGAAATGGCTGAATTGCTGTCACAGAAAATAGTTGTTGGTTCTTTCTGGTTATGTGCCGGGTCTTTTAACATTCTTCTCATCCAAATAGCTTCACATGCAACACCTGTAGCTGCGACATACTCTGCTTTTGCTGAAGATAGAGTTACAATGGGATGTTTCTTCAAATCCCACAAAACAACACCTATACCAAAATGAAATGTGTACCCATATGTGCTTTTCTTGGCATCTGTATTTCCTCCATTGTCACTGTTAGTATATCCAATGAGTTTAAAATTTTCTAAAGTTGAATACATTATGCCAAGATCTTTTGTACCACTTACATACCCCAGAATTATTTTACCTGCTTGCCAATGTGAGTCTTTTGGTGACTCCATGAATCTTGAGATCGGACTTACTCCATACATGATGTCTGGGCTTGTTGTTGTTAAATACATAAGGATGCCAACAATCCTTTTAAACAATGTAGGATCTATAGCTGATCCATCATCATCTTTGCTTAATCTTAAACCTGTTATTACTGGCATTGGGGATGCCTTGCAATTTAAAATATTAAATATTTTTAAAACTTTTCTTGCATACTTGGACTATGATATGAAAATACCACTTTCAGATTGTTGGAATTCAATGCCCAGAAAGAACTTCATGAGCCCCAAATCAGTCATTTCAAATTCACTTTCCATGACTGTTCTAAATTATTTTATGCCAAAATCAACAGTAAATATTAAATCATCCACATACAGGTAAACAATGAACATATTATTTTTCTCATTCACTTTGGTGTACAATGTTGGTTCACTTTTACTTATGTGAAATCCATTCTCAATGAGATAAGAATCAATGTGAATATACCAAGCCCTTGGGGCTTGAGTCAAATCATAGAGCACTTTTTTTTATCCTGTACACATTGTGTTCTTTACCTAGAAATTCATAGCCTTGTGGTTGTTCCACATATACTTCTTCATCTAAATATACATTCAGAAATGCTGACTTAACATCCATTTGAAAAATAGGCCATTTGTTTTGTACAATAATGGCCAAAACAGTTCTGATTGTATCCATGCGAGCAACTGGTGTGGATGTTTCATTAAGATCTATACTGGGCTGCTGTGTGAACCCTTTTGATACCATTCTTTCCTTGTGCTTTTGATATTCCCATCAGCATCTTACTTGGTCTTATAAATACATTTGATGCTAACTACATCTTTATCTTTTGGTACATCAACTAGTTCCGATGTCTGGTTTTTCTCAATGCATTCTATTTCTTCATCCATGGCTTGTGCCCATACATCTTCTTCAATAGCTTCCTCAAACGTTAGTGGATCATCTATTTGAGAAAACAATGCAAAGAAAGAGAAGCAATTTGGTGTCCCATATTCATATATTTCACGTAGACTTCTTGTCTTTACTGGATCTGTTGATGTCGAACTGCTTAATGGACTCTGTTGTCCTCTTGGTGTGCTTGTCGATGTAGCTTGAGCTGTGAATTGTTTTGATGTTCCTTGTGTTGAACCATGTCACGGTGTCATGGGAGTTGACAGTGCTGCGCCCAGTTGATTTACTTGTGGTGTTTGAACCACTTCTTTTGTCATGTCTTCATTCTTGACATTTGACACAATCTTGAAATTCTTCTCAATGGTTCCATCCCATAATTCATTCTCGACGAATTGAACATCACGGCAAATGATTACTTTCCTTGTGACATGGTCATACAACTTGTATGCTTTTGTGTCTTTAGAATAGATAACAAGAATAAATTTTGTCCCTTCTTATCTAACTTCTTTCTTAGCTCAGCTGGAACATGAGCATATGCGACACAACCATAAAATTTTAAATGAGAAACACTATTATTCATACCTGTCCATGCTTCTAGAGGAACCCTGTTCTTCATACTCTTTGTTGGACATCGATTCATAGTGTATACAGCAGTTGCGACTGCTTCATACAAATATTCATTTGGAAAATGCTTGGCTTCCATCATGCTACAATCCATCTCCGTGATGGTTATGTTCTTTCTCTCTGCAACACCATTCTGCTGAGGTGTATACCGCACAATCAATTGCTTCTGTATTCCATGAGTTTTGCAAAAATTTAGAAATTCAATTGAGACATATCCACCACCTCTGCTGATCCTTAGGATTTTGATGCCACCAGTGGAAAATGAGAGATTAGTGACAAAAAAAATGACCAAAATGCGCATATCAATGACCCCTTTTGGTTTGGTGATCGCTGGTGGCTAATTTACGGTCTTTTATTACGCAACCAAAATTGGTCATTTTTATTTTGGTCATTTATAGATTGCTAGTTGGTCATTAATTTGGTCATATATTTGAATCAATGACCAATTATATGACCACATTTATGACCAAATTAATGACCACATGACAAACTAGAATATGACCAAATTTGGTTGCGTAATAAAAGACCGTAACTTAGCCACCAAATCTGTTTTTTGGTCGTTCATTTGTGAATTTTGGTCTTTTTTTGTCATTTATATCTCATTGTTTGGTCACGTATCTCTCAATTTTTGGTCATTTTATATGCGAATTATGGTCATTAATCTCATTTATTGGTCACTAATTTAGTCATTTTATGTGGTTATTATATTTTAATAGTTTTAATGGTGTCTGCTATTAATCAATATAAATTTTTAACATGTTATCATGTTTAAATTAAAAAAATAATCGTAAATTATTTATCATCATCTAATACACATGTGAATTATGCAATGTCACATTAATTAGTTAATTACAAGACTAAAAAAAAATATAATGTACAACCATATACGTTTTAAACTGCACAAATTATATTATATATATGAAATGTTAAGTATTACAATAACTGAGTTTTCTCAAAAACTATCTCCATATAACTTTACATGAAAATCATCTAGTACATCGATGACTTTTCAAAATATTACAATAGCTAAACCATCACACTTGTACTTCACTGCTAAGCCATACTTAGATCCCGCGGAAGCTTCAATTAACCCATACTTTGCATCTTGAAAGCCTTAGTAGCAGGTTCTTCATACTCAATGGAAAAGCCTCAGCATGAAAATCATCTAGTACATCGATGACTTTTCAAAATATTACAATGGCTAAACCATCCCATTTGTACTTGGATGCTAAGCCATACATAGATCCCGCGTCAGCTTTAATTAACCCATACTTAGCAATCCCGCGTCAGCTTTGATTAACCCATACTTAGCAGCTTGAAAGCCTCATCGGCAGGCTCTTCATATCTAATGGCAAAGCCTTAGCAACAGGATCTTCATACTCAATGGCCCACTTAGTTAAGTTCACTCTTGCAAAATGCAATAAAAAATTCTCAATGGAAAAACAATGAACTATAAAGTAGAACAATAACCAAGTTCATGTACAAAATAGGAAAATCCAATCTAACAAATTCAAATTAAGAATTCAAAACAATTAGGATTCAAAACACATTAATGTATTATCTTTCATGCAGTTATTTGGTGTATGAGAAATAAAAAACAATTATGCAATAGTATATACAACAAGATAATTCATACATTAACTCATGCTTACTTCTATCAAGTGTGTAATACTATAGACACTCAAGTACTCTAGGTTTGGCATCTTCATCTGCTTTTGATAGGGAGGAAGAAGTGACTTTAATTTATGGTTAGTTGCACTTATCAACCTGTAAAAATAAACTATTGTGAATTAGATTTTATGGTTGCATAAACAAAATCTTGCAATCACATATGTCATACGAAGCCAAAGAAAATGTATGTCATACGAATTTTGTAATCACGTGTAAATGTAAACAATGACACACAACTGCAATATGCCCCAAGTACTAAACTCAGTGATGCCAAACACAAATATGTTTCAAATATCGATTTATAGTGTTTGCCAAAAGGAAAGAGAATTTACATTGTCAATAATTTCCAGCTTCAAATCAATATGCCCAAATGATTCAGATTTGTTGAGTATATAGTAGTTATGTTCTAGAATGGTTCCATATCTCATAAAATGCTTAAAATAACCCAATTCTCTTGTAGATATCAAGGAAATAAAACTGTCAAGGTGAACAAAACAATTTCTAGAAATGAAGTATTAAATCAAGTGTGGGTGAATCCATGGACCTGGGTAACACTTTTTGGCAAGCACATTTTGCCAAAATCAAAAAAATGTACCTCGGTCGAGGGCTTGTTAAGCCCTCGACCGAGGTATTAATACCTCGATCGAGGTTTTTTGAAGCCCTCGACCGAGGTTCGTTTCAGCCCTCGACCGAGGTATTTACTAACCCTCGGTCGAGGTATCAAAACCTCGACCGAGGGTTAGTAAATACCTCGACCGAGGTATTGACCTCGGTCGAGGTACCTTCTCAAAAAAAATTATAAATAGAGGCCGCGCGGGCCCCCAACATCATTTTCAATCACTCGACCGAGGGACGCAGCTCGACCGAGGAATAGAACTCGACCGAGGGACAGCGACAATCTACCAAAAGTAACCCCACCTCCTCAAAATGTCGGAGCCAAGAGGTAACCATTTAAATTGTTTTTCTCAATTTAAATGGAATTAAATTTTTTTTTTTTATAAATTTATAAAATTTTGT
>LPNX010461178.1:0-60957 GCA_001517045.1 Pseudotsuga menziesii
ATATGGAAACGACCAAAGAAGATTTCATAAGTATCACAAAAAACATACCGTTGTAAGAAGTCACTTGCACTTCGACGCGGGTGTGTATTTTCTTGCTGCTCAAATTGCAGACAGATCGCAGCGAACCAATCACTGACGTCCTGCACCGAAGGCCTCCAGAACATAGCCCTTGTGGTACCAGGTAACCCCCTCGAGCAGTTACTGAGTTCAACCGGCAACGGAACCAATTTTTTGGCACTTGGGCAGACCCGAGTTAATACTTTTCAAGTCGCACCAACAAAAGACCCACTGTGTTGGCCCTTTCGGCAACAACCTGCGCGCAGGTTGCAGTCTCACCCGAAACAGCAATGGGGTGCCACAGAATCAGGTTTCTGCATGCAAAGAGGGGTATTACTGTACCTTAGCCTTTCTAAATAATCACTAATCAACTTCTGATCAACTTATCATTCATTCATATATATTTCACAACATAATACACAAACCAGCTTGCATAACCCACTACAGGGAATTCACAGTGCAGTTTAGTAATAACAGAGATCATATAATATCAGATATATTCGGTTAATGCATGGAAATAGCAAAAACAGGAACAACACAACAAAACCACAACACCAATATAACGTGGTTCACCCCCAGTGTAGGGGCTACGTCCACAAACTGCGTTTTATTCCTCTTTCCTCAAAACCACAGTTTCTCTGCGCACACAGCAGCAGATTTCTTCCTTACAAAATAGTCGTGCACACAGCAGCAGGCTTCTGCGCACACAGCTGCAGATCTTTCTTTCCTCCTTACAAAATACCCTCTGCGCACACAGCTGCAGAGGTCGTCCACGCACACAGCTGGGACTTGTCCTTTCCTTACAACAACCGATCTTACTTGCCTTATCTTTTCTTACATCAAAAAGCCTAACCTCTCCATTTTACATAAGCGCTTATTTATACTGCGCGGCTTTACAAAACCCTGGTCTTAAACCATGGGCACCCACAAAACCCTAAACCCTGGATTTAAACCATGGGCTTATTACAAACAGAGAGGGTTTTTACTTACCCCGACACCCCTAAGACTATTTTGACCCATAGCTCCGCTTACAAATTTCCTAACTAACCGCGGAGTTACCCTATATGGAATATACGCCCCAACACCCATTTTGATTGGTCGATAGGGTAGATGATGCCTACGGCTAACATGTTATCAATTTCATTTTTGACTATCTCCTTGTATTTGTGAGCGAGTTTATAAGGCCTTTTTTTCATAGGTTGAACATCAGGTTTAGTATCAATTTTCATTTCTCCCATTTCATGGACTAAGCCTTTTAGGCCTTTGTAATCTCTAGCAAAGACATCTTGGAACTCCTTTAGTAAGTTCACTATCTCTATGGTCTATTCTTCACTCCAATAGTCACCAATCTTTGCCATTTTTGGTCGATCATCATTTGAGATGTCGAATTCTTTAGTTTTGAATTTAGCATCTAGCCACTCTGGTGCTTTGGATTCATTGATTGGTCGAATTCCTTCTTTGAACTGTGAGAATGTGGCAGGGAAGTCGGCTGCAGTCATTCTGTCGGTATCTGTTTTTTTAGTTGTTTCAACTTTCAGGATGGTGCAAATAAGTTTTGTTGTTTCGACATGGTTGGATTTCCATCTAAATCTTTTTCCTTCAATTTTTTCATTCTCTAATTGTAATCTTATCGATTGAGGCTTTAGCTATTTTTGTATTTTGTTACATTTCCTTGTCTGTTGGTGGTCTTGTAAAGGTTAGTTTTCGGTCGGTTGGATAAATTCTTTAATTTGTTTTGTTGTTTCAACCAGATTTTCATTTTGAGGTATGAAGTTGAAATCCTTAATAAAATTTTCCTTGAGTTCATGCCATAAGAAGGTTTCACCTCTAGCTTCTTCCATCTTGTACCATTTGTTTGGTAAGTTGGCTAGGGTTGATGGGAACAAGTGTGGCCATGCTCGTTCATCCTTGTATCCAAGTATTCTCCACTCTTTTTCACAGGTTTTGATATGATCTTCTCGGTTCTGTCCTTGAGTGAATACAGGTATCTGAGGTTGTTGGGTTAACTTCTTTCCTCCAAACCTTTCGACAAAGTAAGTCGAAGCAGTTGTCTAGGTCCGTAATCTTGTTTGATGGGTATCCCACCATTTAGCAGCTTGTCCTGTAAAAGTTTCAACTAGGATTTGAAGTTGGCCATGTTCACCAATATTTTTGGAAACTTGTTCAACATGCAGGACTGGTGATTCCCTTTCCTTATACCTTGGTAGTTGTGTAGTATTCAGGTTGGTCGGTTGTAAGGTAGGGTGTTCCCTTATTTTCTTTTCAAAGATTTTTAGAACAATAGACACTATGAAGCACTATTGGGTGGGATTTTTCTGTACTTTTTGTATAGTCCAGCACCCTCTTACTTGTGTTTCGTAGTTCTTGATCTCCCAAGTGTACAATTCAGTGTATAATTTATAACCAAGTGAGTCTTGGTTACCTAAGTGAAGTTCTCCATGGATGTTTGGTTCTGTGTAATCTGCATTGTTGTGGATTTGGTAGAGTTGTTAGACATAGACTTCTTCATCAATAGGTTTAGCACAAGGTTCCCCTTGAGATGGATGAATGGGTACAATGAAATTTTGTCCATTTCCTTTCAATTTGATTCATTGTTTGTCCAAGGATATGGATGCTTTCATATTTCTACCCCAAGGTCGACCGACTAGCGCTGGGAAGGAGATGGATCCTTCCTTTGGGTCAATGATTTCAAAATCGACCTTGGTCAAGATTCCTTTTAAAGTCATGTCGACATTTTTCCAGACTCCAATGGGTTCAATTAGGTCTTGGTCAGCTAGTTTCAGGTTTATGCCTGACTCATAAATTCAAGGTCTGCCCATTTGTTCCCAAGTGTCACGAGTCATGAGGTTTACTTGTGAGACGAAGTCGAGAACTACTTGTTGGACATGGTAAACTTTGATTTCTAGGTCAACAAGTGGGTCGGCATCACCTTTGTCTTTTTTATTTAAGCTGCAGATGTTCTTTGTTTGTTTTTCAGAGTTGGTACCTTTTATTTCATACAGCAAATTGATAAACTGGGATGCTGAATTGTCTGTTTGAATGAGCTAGATTAGTTCATTTATTATGTTAGGTCAACTGTTCTAAATGTTTTGTTTTCATTCAATTTCTTGAAATACATGAGTTGCTTCTTTATATGTTTGTTTTTCCTTCAATGGTTCAGGATAGACATTTTTCTCTTTTATTTTACTGATTTTGGGGTTATCGACTCCTATTTTTGTTCCTTCTCAAGTTACAATATGTAAATTTTTGGTGGTTATTACATCATGTTTTTGCACACCAGACAAGACATTAACATTTTTATTGGTATTAATTTTTTCTAACATGGTAGGGCAATCCTCTAGTGAGTGATCCCCTACCCCACAGTGAGTACAGAATTTGAGATCAGTTCTATCCTTGTATGGACAGTCTGCGTACCGATGACCGTCTTTATAACAAGTGAAGCATTGGATGGGTCGACGCGGTCGGTTGTTGCGATTCCTAGGGAATCGACCTCTTCCTCCATAGCCTGCGCATTGATTGTCGTACTGGCACTCATATCGTCGACCATCGTATCTATGAACATTCTGATCATTTGCTATATTTTTTTGCTCGTTATGTTGTGCTACTGAATTAGTTTGGTAGACCGCCTAATAGTTCTGTCGGATCTTTAGGTTCAGCTGAAATTCGGCCATGTTATGACTTTTGGTCTCACAGATGGCACACTAGGAAGCCTTGTCATTCTTCATATTGAATGGGAAATCTTTCGTTGAGTGATCTCCATGCTCCTGGAAAATGTCACAAAAGGACTTGGTCTATACAAATCGAACGTCCTGTCAGCTATATTCCTGTCGACAACTATCCTTGGAATGGCCGACTGACGAGCATTTGGTGCACCAGATATCTTGATTCTTGAGGCTTAGCTCCTTCAGAGACTTCTGTATGTTCTTGGGTTGTTCTTCCAATCTATGGTCCATGGGGTAAGCGAGTATCTCTTCATCCATCTCCACCTGAAGAGCTTTTGTTAGTGCATCTTCGTAAGTTTTGAACATCTCCAGACTGATGTGTCGGTGCACTTTTTGAGATAGTCCTACAAGAAACCATTGTATTAGTAATTGTTCATCTATAACATAATCCAGCTAGCTCAGTAGGTTTTTCCAACTCTTATCGTAGTCACGGACGGATTCTCCTGGATTTTGTGATGTAGTTTTAAGTTTTTTCGTGACCAAGTGCTTAGCATCCGGGGTTTTGAAAAATGACAAAAATTGTGCCTTAATCTTGGATTTTGTCCTTCTAGGTTATCTCTTTGAAAAGGTCATATACCATGTCAATTCCCTTTTCCTTAAGGCTCCTATGAATTGTGCCATTTGTCTACCTTCGTCTGTAAGTTGGTTGGCCTCCCAAGTCGACTCGCAGATGAACTAGTGTCATCTAGGGTCCTCATCTCCCTCATAAAGAGGAATGTGAGTCGATTCATGACCCATGTCTGAATCACTGTCACTGCTCTTAGGAGGTGGCAGCGGTGGAGGTGGGGGGGCATGATGAGGGTGGGGGGGTTGTAGGTGTATTCATCTCTATGGAATTCTAGTTGATGGAACTTGCATTCCTGTAGGTTGTTAATTCTTCGTCGACTTGCATTCGTGTGATGTCGACTTCTGCTATCGATGGTCCACTGCAACTATTTGGCCGCAGTTCTAAATGTTCTGTTTCTTCTAAAGCTGTATGTGGCGGGGGGGGCACTCCTTCATGTGTCGGTAAGAGAAAGTGGATACTTTGGTGGGAGGGTGCTGCTTGAAAGGCCACCCAATTCGCTTCCTCTGGTCGACATATAATGAGGTGTTTTCCAGTGTATGTGTCTTCACCTAGTTGACTCCATATACTGAAGTCACCAGCTCATAGTTGGAGGTATTCTTTGACAATAGTCTATATTCGAGTACATGGATTCAATGGAGAGATGGTTGTTCCTTCATTGGGAGCTCTTAATTGGAGAGCTTCTTGCTACTCTATCCATAATTCTTCCTCCTTAGGGAATGCTTCTTGTTCTACGCCTTCTTCATGTCGGTCATGACCCAACTATAGTGAACTCTCTTCCTGGTCGTTCTCCCTAATACTTCTTCCTCTGTGCAGCTCTAAGGCTCTTTCTCGTCTTGCTTCCCTTCTCTGGTGTCTCTCTTCCCTTTCTATTTTCTGAATGTCCGACATACCTTTGTATGATACTATTCTCTTGAGTTCCCTTTTATTTGACTTCTCATTACTGGTGATTGGTATCTATTTCTAATTGACTAGGATCCACTATGCACTATCTTGACATATGACTAGATACCCCCCCATAGCCTACCCAATGCTTTTCAGAAAGCCCAGATAGTTCAGTTTATTTGCTTAGGAAGTATTCCCAATCCCTTTTTGCAATGAATTTTTCCCACTTCCTCTGCTTCTCCGCCCAGTTAGAGTTTGATGGCATTTCGTGAAGTGAAGGATGAGGTTCGATGATATGTCGTGCTCCTTTCTCAATCAAGAATTTGAACAGCAAGGTCAGTAGGGAACATAGAAATTGTTCGGTGAGATCCATGTAAATTTTCTCCTGCTTGCTCCTCATAGAAGTCGTTGGTGATTTTCTCAAACCACTATGATAAGTTTGTTCTACCTCTGCGGATCAGTTTTCCGAGCAACCATTGTTCTTTAATCCTGTTCGGATTTCTCATCCAGGAATTTCTTTAAAAGTTGGGGCACTAATTCGACAAACTTTTCATGCATCTCTGTGAAAAATATTTCTTTTGTTTGTGCGACTGTTAATCTGTTCCTTTGCGCGTAATTCTATGAATAGTTTGCAACTTTATGTTCCCACCGGTCCTTAATCTCCTGCTCTGGTATCATCTATTTGCATACATTCCAGTTGTGTAGTCGCGGCAACGGAACCAATGTTGTAATCTCATAGATCACATGAAGTTACTAATAATACACACTAAAACATATATAAATATAAAACACAGACAAGAGATAAGAGCAGATAGAAGAATAAACATATTATATTATACAAATGAGTCCATACAACATAGAGAACTGAACAGATTTCTCATCTAGCTCAACAGCCCATATATATGATTACAGAACGGTTACAAAATAACTACCTGTCGGTTCGGTGAACCGACATGACCTTAGGTGGCCAACCTATTCTCCTAGTTTAGTCAGCCGACCGACTTAGTTGGCTGATCGACTAAGTCAACCCATCGACTTAGTCAGCTAATCGACTAAGTCGGCTCTTCGTTCAAGTCGACTTATCGACTTGCTCCTTATACAAAGCCAAAGTTTCATATGGTAAAGGAACTCATGTTGCATCTATTGAAGCTTCGACCACAAGATTTTCATTGAATTTAAAGTTGATATCTTACATCAATGTAACACGAGCAATTTAGATTGTACACATCATATGCATTTCCTACCATTTGAAAAACTAAGGATTAACAATACATTTGATCATATTATAGGTCATTATGTTTTGTATTCTAGTTTGGATAGAAAAGGCTAAATTGGAGAGTGGGTGGATACTAAATAGTTACTTTGTAGATAATAGTTGCTAAAGAGATCATAGAAATCTGTTGTTCATTGTTGCCAATGTATGTTTGCAGCATAAAAAGGAAGTATACTCTTTGCTTCTCATGTTACAATTGTAACTTGTGTACACATGTCATATCTAGAGTCTTACAGATAGTTCTTACCACATAATAAAATTTTCTAGAAGGTTATGGAAATGGACCAATAAAAATGAAATCAATTGACATATTTCCATATCAGAGAAGTGGAGATATTTGTACGTTATCAGTGCTTTCATTTTGGGACCGTAATATTGGTCCTGAATTTTCTTAGTTTTTTAATAATTTAGAGAACCCTATTCTTAATCAAAGCAATCTTTCTAGTGCCAATTAGCTTTCATTGCTGAAGTTTCTAATGGATCGTGATTCTAAGAACATTCATACTAAGTTACTGGATCTGTTGGTCCAGGCTAGAGTTTCAAAGATTCAGAACTAGAACAACCCAGAATTGGCCAGGATCAAGCAGGATACATATCCATATTTGAGAATGGACAGATGTAGTCCTATCAAATTGCAAAATGCATGATACAGAAATCACACCACAACTAGCGTGATAAATGGGAATAAAAAAGGATTCATCATTTCTTTGTTTTATAGCCTAAACGAACAAAGCAATTTTTTCTTGAGAAATGAATAATGAAACTATGATTTAAATAAGGGGAGAGTGGTCTATTTATAACCTAAATAATACAGTTAAATAGCCAATGCCCATGAATTTAAGAGTGCTACCCTATTATAACACAAATATGCACCAACAAACCTATATGATAATTGTAGATGACCAACCTTGTCATTGGTGCCTTTCCAATATCAAAAGGTTGTCCATGTGGGTTGTATTCATTCACCAAACTAATATACCAAGTTGATTAGAACACAAAAAAATCATTGTGAACTGCCTGTAAGTAATCAAGAACGAGGATAAATTCTTATTATATTAAAGGTGGTTGAGATATGATTTCTAAAACAACTATAATAACAAGTGAATGAGAATGGAATATAAATAATATGTATATTAGGTGAATTATAAATCAAAATAATTGCATCAAGATAACCACCATTGCAATACATATGGACATTGGAAACTATTTGGCCAATAGATTCCAAGAACAAAAAAATAGGCATAGTAGAACCAAGTCATCTATTACTCAAGGTTGATTACATCATAATGAATAACATAAGGCTGATAGAACCATAGGCATGGAATGCATGAATATTATCTTCGAATAGCTAGGTGAAGAAGTGATGAACTCGCCATTCCTACAAAATGTTCAAAGGAAAACGATGTATATCCCTTGGCTTTTGAAAACTATATATATAGAAACATAGTGAATGACAAGTAATTTTCCCTAGGAGGAGGAAAGAAAGGCTTCCAAGTTTGAGTGAGTTTACATGCCAAGAATATTGGCTTACTTTTATATTCTACCTAATTTTCTTCTTTATCCTGCAGTTTGATAAATATTTTTTTCCTAATTTCTTGGCTATCCGGCTGTGTATTCCTCCCTCTGATGGCTGTATTTTGTTCCATGCATTGGTTTTCTTTTGTATTGAAAAAATCATCCCCCAAAAATTGCTTTCTCATGTGGATAGAATTAGCAGAGCTATTTCAGCACCAAACTCATCAAAGATAAAAATGTATAAGTTGGTTGGGGTTGGATAGGAAATATTGTATTATTATTTTCCATCCCAAATATATCAAGATTGAGATGAATTTATGCATTGTTTCTAAGATACACTATACACCCTTTCATAACTGTTTTTCTTCCTATAATTCGCTGGTTTTAACTTTCTAAACCATGGAATTAACCGACCATTGTGTGAGCTACATCAAATTCTCCATTTTAATGTCGCCATATTTAGCATATTTTTTCATACTTGTCAGAATCGATAATAACATCTTTTTTCTTTTCTTTTAGGCTTTCCAAACATGCATTGACTAGGTAGAGGAGTTCATATATGGACTTTAATACCTTGACAAATTTAGCCATAACTACCAATTATAATAGGAGCATCCATGATAACCTTTTATAAAATAGGATTGGCAACACCAATAGGGTATTAGAGGGTTTTAGACTTGTTTTCATGCTAGTTTGAATTTATGGCTAGTAGTGGATAAATCTAGCAAATCAAAACAATAACTAATCTCCCATGCAAGAGATCCACTAAACCAACAGGTAAACTAAAATTGTATTCACTAAATATGTTAGGATATTTAGACACTTAGGAGTTAGTTAAGATCAACTTGTGTAATATATCCTTTAGGTAAAGTGTGTTTCTTTAGTATGCATTTGTAAATATTCTAATCTGATTGTCACGATATGTTCTAGACATAACGTGATCTTACGGTTCAACTTCTCTTAGATCATACATACCCTTGATCCGTGGCTTAGCACCCGATTGGTCCATGATCTCTATTTAAAGAGCATGGAGGGTCCTTGGCTAGTTGATCAATTATTAGAAGCTCATTTGTAACTTTATTTCTTTTGCATAATAAATTGCTCCAAGTAGCTAGTTGGCTGGGGCCGTGGACTATTTCCCTCTCGAGGGTTTTCACTACGTCGAAACATCGATGTGTTGATCTATGATATGTTTGTGCGAGTGGATGCTCTAGGTGTTTGGTATATTGGGAGTACCCTGTGTACCCGAACATGATATCAGAGCGTTTATGAAGAGTTGTTTCTGGTTATGATCTAGATCTAAAACTGGTGTTGGAAAAACTTTGAAAGGGTTTCTGGGTGTGGAATTTCTATGCATTTCTATCCTGTGGGAGGTGTTCCACTACATCTGGAGCACTATTTCCATTGGGAAATAGTTTTCATTTCATCTAAAACCATTTCTGTTTGCTCCAAAAATGCCCTTTCCGCAGATTTGAAGGTATAATGTTACAGTGACGTTTTTTTTATTTCTGTTTAAAATATATATATATATATATATATATATATATATATATATCATATTTTATCAACTATATTAATATATTTTTTTCGCTCGGATTGTTTCCTTCCCTGTCTACGAATGCTCTTTTCCATGCATCTTGCGCGATCACGACGAATAAAAAACATAAAGGGAAAGGGTTTTTCTTAGATTTGTATGCTCTTTTTCGTGCACCTTGTGTGATCACAACAAATCAGAAACATAGAGAAAATCTAGACTTTTTGGGTAAGCTAATGAGATCTAACCCCAAAAGCGTGGAAAAGATTTTTTTGTTTCGATTTGTGGTGTGATTTGTAGGAAAAGGTGCAAGCACGAAGACCAAGAGAGAAGAGTAAAAAAAAAAGGTCCCCTTCCTCATTCCCTTCTTTTATGTACCTTTTAAACTTAGCTCACTTGGTTCAAAGTTGTTGTATTCCTTAATAGGTATTGAGTTAAGTCTTGTTAAGTTACGTTTTTTAATAGTGCATGCAATTTCTAATTTTAAGTTACTTTATTGTAAAAGTGCATCTCACTTAAATTAAAAATAAAATAAAATAAAAAGTGAGTCACTTAAGTCTTTTAGTTTATTTCCACACTATTTAAAGTAACATTATTGTAAAAGTGAAAATCACTTGTTTTACAAAAGTGATTTTCTTAAAGTAACTTTCTTGTAAAGTGATTGTTAAAGGTTCAACTTGGGAAGAAGGGGGTTGTTTTTTTTAGTTGGTCAATTTTATATCTGCCATGTCACTGTTGGGGACATCTTCAACATTTTCTTTCATCAAGCATAACTTCATCATACAGAATCATTTTTCAGTGCCATTTTTTTAAACAGTCTGACTTTTCGGGCTCTTTCCATACAGACAATTGGTTTCTATTTTTTTAGCCATTATTTTATAGTATGTCCCCCCCCGTGTGATACTCTACTTACCAGTTCTAACTATTTTTCAAGGAAATCTCGTATGGAGGATTTTCTACAAAGTAGAGAACTTTTTAGAATTACCTTAGGGAAAGAAACAAAACTCACTAATGATGATAAGGGAATAAAATGGGTAAATAGATGTGATGAATATCATGGATTGATTGGGATGTCAATATTGACTAATTTGTGATTCCATATATCTAGACTTAATGAACCTGATAAATCTTGGGAACCAATGGAATCTGTGTTTGGTAAACACAATAAAATTCGAGGTCATCAACTAGAAAAACAATGCATTTATCATACTCTTTCCAAACTTGGACCTACCTAATCTGTTTTTGTATCTACATTTTACTCCATGAAATAATCCTTGACTACAGCTAGCTATCAAGAGCCTAGTCTTGAATCCTTTTGTGATTCCTTAATTAGAGATTATGATAAGCTCATTCATCTTGGAATAATTAACAATGTAGATACATCTGGGAAATTCTTATTGTCCCAACAGGAAGAAAATTCCAAGCCTCCCAAGAAACAAATTTTTTGCAATAATAATCCAAACAAGGCTCCCTAACCCTCTCAGTCATCTCCTTCTTAAAAAAATTACAAAGGATCCAAGCCAAAAGGAAAGGAGATTGAGCATCATTGCAACTATTGCAGGAAAGATAATCATGATGAATCTACATGTTTCAAGAAGATGGCATCCTTGGAAGCAAAAATGAAGAAACACCACAGCCTAGATTCGTCTTCAGAATCTACCTCTCATGGACACGCACTTTGTGCTTCTAGTTATTATTATACTACTTCTTATTCTTCTACTAAAAATGAATGGCTCATTGATTTTGGAGCATCTTATCATATGGCTAAATATCAAGCCATATTTTCTACTATGCATGAATGTAACACCAAAAAAATATTTGTTGGTGATGATAGTTCTCTAAGTGTTGTAGGATCTGGAATAGTTCCAATAGAAAATGGACATTTTAGTGACATACTATGTGTTCCAAGAATTTCCTACAATTTGTTATCAGTCTATCAAATCACTCATTCTGGTGAAGGTAAAACTGTAATGTTTAGACCTAACCAAGTTGTAATAAAGGATTTTAAATATCATCAACATGTCCTAGCTACCCGAATTGTTGATGATATTACCAGGTTGTACAAATTTAACAACTTTGGGTCATCACCTTTTCCTTCATTTTTTGTCGCTCATAGTGATCACTTGAGAAAACTTTGGCATGAGCAATTTGGACACTTAAATTATCGTTCATTGCAACAATTATGTAAAGACAATATGGTGATAGGTATTTCGATGGTATCTTGTAGGGACGTTATTTGTTTCATTTGTGTACTCGAATAACATCATCGGGACAGCTTTGACAAGTGTGCCTCTTGACACGCCTCGGTTCCCTTGGAGCTTGTGCATAGTGACTTGTGTGGTTATCTTCCATCTACTTCCTTTTCTGGTTTCAAATATTTCTTAACTTTTATTGATGATTACTCCAAACACACTTGGTTTTATTTCCTAAAACTTAAGAGAGAAGTATATAACATGTTCTTGTCCTACAAGGCCCTTGTTGAAAATCAATCTGGTCATCAAATTATTAAGTTAAGATCTGACAATGGAGAAGAATATGTTAACAAAAAGTTCACTACTTTATGTAGTGAACAAGGAATCCAAAAACAACAAACTATTCCATATACACCACAACAAAATGGTGTAGCTGAACGGAAGAACCGCACTTTAAAATAAATGGTTAATTGTATGATCCAATCTAAGGGACTAAGTATTCAATTTTGGGCTGAAGCCATAAATTGTGCAAATTACATAGTTAATCACACCCCCACTAAATATTTACAATGTATTACATCAAAAGAAGCATGGAGTAAAATTAAACCAAATGTAAGTCACTTCCGTGTGTTTGGTAGTGAAGCATGGGATAACATTTCGGATGAAAAACAGAAAGCATTGCAACCTAAAAGTGAAGAGTGCATATTTGTTGGATATTCTAAATATGTAAAAGGTTATAGACTTCTTCAACCACATTCAAATGATGTAATCATTATAAGAGATGTGAAATTTGATGAAAATCTCTTGGCCTGTGAGCCTAACTCGATGATTGTGCCATATTTGGCATGCAATCCCAATTCAACGATTGTGCCTTCTTCTACATTCAACTTCCTTTACACATTTCCAACTCCAATTTCTGATGATGATAGTGAGGATGAAAATACACATTTGCCTACTCATATTCCTCCAGTTGCACCAACACCATTGCTTCCTAGATGGGTCCATTCAAAATATGAAGCAACTGGTGATCTTGTTGGTGATCCTAGAGATCAACGTCAAACACATTCTCAGTTTTAGTGAGCATATTCTCTTTTGGATCAAGTTTCCAAGAGTCATGATCCAAAAAAATTTGTAGAAGCTTGAATAAATGCAAATTGGGATGCAACTATGGATGAAGAATATCGTTCCTTAACGACGAACAATACTTGGGATCTTGTACCTCTACCAAAAGGAAGAAAACTTGTCAGATGTAAATGGGTCTATAGAATTAAGTATGCATTAGATGGAAGTGTTGAAAGACATAAGGCAAGGTTAGTTTCCAAGGTTTTTCCCAAGTTGAAGGGATTCACTACAATGAAATCTTTACTCCTGTCACAAAATGAACTCCATCTGCCTTGTTCTTTCCCTTCCAGCCTTACATAACTGGGAATTCCATCAAATGGATTTCAAGTCTACATTCTTACACAGTGATTTACAGGAGGAAATTTACATGGAACAACGTCTTGGATATGTTCATAATAACTCTAGCCTTCTTTGTCACCTTAAGAAATCCTTATATGTTCTTAAGCAAGCTCTTAGAGCTTGGTATGCCAAAATGGATAGATTTCTCTTTGACACTACTTTTTCTAGATGCCATTTTGACCCCAATGTCTATACCAAGAAAGTAGGAAACCATCTCATCATACCTATTCTTTATGTTGATTATCTTATCCTTACTGGTAGTGAGCCTAAGCTTTTAACCCATGTGAAGTCCAGTATTAAGAAAAATTTTGAAATGTCAGACTCAGGACATTTGAATTATTTTCTTGGTCTCCAAGTCTTGCAAACCAAAGAAGGAATCTTTATTTCCCAGTCTAAGTATGCTTGTGACCTTCTTCGTCACTTTCACATAGAAGATTTTAAACCAACCCCTTCTCCCTTCCAGTCTAGAGTCAAAATTTCTGCCACTTGTACTTCACCTGAAGTAGAAGCCACATTGTATCATCAGCTTGTTGGTAGTCTCTTATACTTGACTCATTCTCATCCTGACCTTTCCTTTTCCATTTTTTGTGTTTCTTGTTATATGTAAACACCTCATGAAAGTCATTGGAAAGTAGCAAAAAGAATAATTTGATATATTTGAGGTACTATTCAATTTCAGATACATTACAGTACAAGGGGGAAACCTTTGTTGATTGGTTTCACTGATTAATATTGGATCGGCAATCCTGATGATCAAAATTCTACTGCAGGTTATGTTTTTAGTTTGGGATCTAGACCTGCCACTTGGTCTTGTAAGAAACAACAATCTCTTTATTTTTGTTCAGTAGAAGTAGAATATCAATCCACAGTTAATTCCAGTTAGGAAGATTTATGGCTTCGACAGATACTATCAAAATTTGGATTCGAGCAGCAGCAGCCTACTCCACTTTGGTGTGATAATAAAAGTGCCATCAAGATTGCCAAAGATCCCATTCTACATCAACAAAACAAACACATTGAGCTACATATGCACTTCAGCAAAAATCTTGTTCATGATCGTGTTCTTGAAGTGCTATATTTCCCTACAGATGATCAAGTTGCAGACATCTTCACCAAGTCTCTTACAGAAGCGAGTTTTTCTAAACTTTTATCTATGTTAGGAGTTCATGAATCTATCATTAAGGGGGGATAGGCTCTAATGTCTCCTTCGTTCTCCTAATAGTGTCACTTTCGTAAATCCTTCAATCCTATCCCAAGTTGTTCTTAAGGGGGATGTTAGGATATTTAGACACTTACCAATTAGTTAAGATCCACTTGTGTAATATATTTGTTAGGTAAAGTGTGTTTCTTTAGTATGGATTAGTATGCATTTGTAAATATTCTAATCCGACGGTCACAATATGTTCTAGACATAAAGTGATCCGACGGTTCAACTTCTCTTAGATCATACCTATCCTTGATCCGTGGCTTAACATTTGATTGGTCCATGATCTCTATTTAAAGAGCATGGAGGGTCCTTGGCTAGTTGATCGATTATGAGAAGCTCATTTGTCACTTTATTTCTTTTGCATAATAAATTGCTCCAAGTAGCTATTTGGCTAGGGCTATGAATTGTTTCCTTCTTGAGGGTTTTAACCACGTCAAAACATCGATGTGTTGATCTATGATCTATTTGCGTGAGTGGTTTCTCTAGGTGTTTGGTCTTTTGGGAGTACCCTGTGTACCTGAACAAAATATTCCAAGGTGAATTAGGATTTGTTACAACTTGAACTATCATGTGCTATTTTTGAATCCCAAGATAATTCAAAATGTAATTTCTGTTTATGCTGAATAAAAATTACAATCTTTTCCTTGGAAAACAATCATTTAAAATTGTAAAGTAGTTATTACTATAGTAGCAAAATTGGAAAAACCAGAGCTATAAGAATTGTGTGCATGTGCATGGTGATGGATAATGTGACTGAAGACCCAATGTACAACATGAATTTTGAACAAAGGTGGTATATACTATATTTTTGTGTGGTGAGGAGCTATGTGGAAGAGGAATTATCATGCAACAATAAGAATGGTACAATGACAGTATATAATATGCATGTATGCATAATAATGGGTAACATAGAAGAAGGTTCTCAATGCTGCAAGGAATGCACAATACATACACTTGGAGGTGTATCATAGGTAAAGGACTTAAAATAAAAAGGAGGAAGGTAGGATTGTCTAGCAGCAACAATAGAACAAAATAACCATTTATACAAGAACAACAATTGTCACCAATAAGAAAATGATAACATTTAGTGGACATATAAAACTGGCATTGTCACCAAAACAACAAGCTATGCATTTAATTTTTATGATTTCAATTAATAGTCTATGAAACTTATTTGCAAATGCTATTAGCCACAATAGAGGTGTTCAATTTTACCATATGTGCTTGGCAGATATCTTCAAAGATTGTACCGGTATAAAAATCCTTCTCTTAGTAGGGAAGACCATCATTTCTAGTAAGATTTCCATCATCATAGTGCTGCTACAAAATATATAGACTAAGTCTCTATGAATTCTAGATAACAACTCCATAATAATGACAACTTCCTCATACAAAGCTATATCCTCTCACCTCCTGAGATAGTATTGGGTTTTCATCTTCAACAATGTTGTTATTTGATTTCCCAAGATAGTCACCAAATATGTCAAGGTCCTTAAAATCATGTTCAATGCCAATTCCTTGATCATAATCACTGGGAGCCCCGGGACCATCAAAAGAAGAGCTTTGATTCAAAGTCATAGAGCTCCTTAGCTGCATCAAATAAACCAAAATCAGAATTACAACCATCAGAGAATTAGAAAGAAAAATCCTCAAAATATAATCATCATTTTATGGTCATATGGTGAAAACCTCTTTTATATAGGAGGTGAGTGCAAGTTTTGTTTTCCATTAATATCAAAATCCCTAGTCTTGGACACTTTTTTAAACTATGGACAAATCATGCCAAGCCTTCTTTCCAAAGGAAATTCAAGCACAATGGAAACTTGATCATCATCCCTAACCTAATCAACATATGCAACATTCTTGTCATAAGCATGATTGTTTGAGATAGGTCTGATAATACATTCATAGTCTCAAATCAATGCCTTACTCGGTTGTAATAACCCTTTGCAATTTGTTAACCTTGTTGATGCTGGAATATTCTAAATAGGTGATGGACTATTTGCAGGCTTTTGAATATGAATTTGAACCTTGTCACTCATGTACATATTGTTTATAATATACCTGAAATGTACTTTCTTATGCTCCAATATTTAAAGTAAAAGTATTGGGACATAATACATAAAACATTAGGCTCTAAATACATTGGGTAGACAAAAATCATAGTGAAATTCCCCTTTGATTTTTTCTAAGCCAGTTCCAAATTAGGTCCAACAGTAGGCTTCCAGGTAGGGTTTTCTTCAACTCTAGAGTCCAAAAATTCCAATGTAAGTTTCAAGAAGTGAAATGAGATAAGAAACATAAGGAAGGCAGGTTTAATGTTTAGGTAGGGTACTTTTTTTTCCTTTTTTTCTTTCCTTCGGATTTTTTTCCTAGGCCCCGCTAGAAAGTAGACACATCTTCCTAAAACTTCCTACTTCATTTTTCTCAATTAAAAGAAGAAAAATACATACATATAAATACACATATATGTGGGTGTGTGGGTGGATTCAATTTTCTGAGTGGGTTTCATATAGGACTGGAGAAATTAAAAATTTAGCTGAAATTGACTCAAAGGATGACTAATGGAAGAAGTTACAATAGTGAAGCTATGACAAAGAAAGAAGAGCAAGAAGATCTCTTAGATGAAGGAAATGTGACACTAAATATAGCAAGTTAATATTGATTAAAAAGAAGAATTGGATAGTGAAGTTCTTAAGGATATGATCAATTGAGGAAGAGAAATCCTGACATCTTTGAGAATTTGAGGAGCAAGGAGTGATCTAGAAGAGGTTGTATTGTAGAGAACCAGAAGAAGAAGAGGATACCAAGAGGATAACTTGGAAGAGTGACAAGTAGAAGACTTGTTGCACCTTTACAATAGATGGGAAACGCTATTTTTAGCTCACAAGTGGACAAGGAGAGTCCATAGAAGGAATATGTAAGGAGGATATGGGATACAAACCAAGACAAGATTAAAAGGGGATGTGACTTGTTTTGTTGTAACTGGTTCTGTTATAGGCAAGCTGAGTAAAGGGAAAGTCATATTCCCAAGTGAAAGGATGAGCATGAGTATACATATGAATTACATCGACAGGAATGAGATTGAAACCCTCTATTTTATCACCAGAATGAATATGAAAAGAAATATATATGAAAAGCTATCACACATAGACCAAAGAGCTTTAAAAAATGACTTACAAAGAAACACTCACAACAAAATACTACGGATGAGGGTACAAAACAAGTAACATTGTAAATCATTCCACAACAACAAATACATAATTATTGTTATGTTTAGTTTCGGGAAAATCTTGAAAACATGTCCATTCCTACAGATTCCCAAGGCCATGTTAGAGTAGGTAGTGTCCATTGTGTACATCTTGTTGATTTAGCGATTATGCATGTTATACAAGACTTATCATGGACCTCAACATGTTGACCCATATCAGGCTAAAAAAATGAGTCTGCAAGGAAGCGAGAACCTTAATAATGTTAAACTGGCCCATCGAAATGGGGAAATCAAATAGTCACACTGCAAATATAGATTTATGCAACTATACCAGATAGGAATGGTGCCATAGCTACTCAATAGGAGCTGAATGATTCAAGTCCAAGCTGTGGGAAATTTTCAGGTTTCTGTAAGCCTTGGTTGTCTTACATCCACATCAGCAACATTACCTATTTCTATAGCCCAGTACCTTTGGTGTCTTTTTTATGCATCCAAAAGACTCTACTTAGTGGAGGAACAATCACTTGCAAAGATTATCCTATAAATCCACACTATCTTTGTAGCCTTGCAGCCCTCGAGATTCAATATTCCTCTATAAAACTTCACAAAGGACAAACCTTACCTTGTAGTTCCTCAATCCAAGTTCCCACTTCTACTCTTTGTTGAGTTTACACTAACAACCCACACAGACCCACTAAGGAAGGAATACTATCAATGATAGTTACATTGTCTTGTACACATCTTGTAATGGATTGGCAACTAAAGCACCTACCATTTGGAGTGACTCTTTACCTGCACTCTCTTCTTAGATATGTATTTTATTTCATGCATTGTAGGAGGGAAGTGCAGTGGAGAGAACATTTTATGTAGCAGATCATTCTTGTATCTAAATAACTTGACTAACACAACCTTTCTAACCAATGTAAATACCCTAACCAATGCAATACCATATGCTTATACTCCAAAACTTCTCAATTTGTTTCCACCACTTGGGATCTATGGAACATTATGAAGTAACCTTAGAAACAATTTAATCTAAAGAGAAATAAGGATTTTAATATTGGCTTCCAACTTTAGGAGAGATTATGTTTTATTCGATGAAATTTAGTACAAATGTATCTCCCAGAGTTAATATATATATCAAACTTCAAGCAACGTTTCTCTATATATTATGAGAGTATTTTATAATTATCACATGAATTTGTAGCTTAGTTTGATTTATATTTTCTCTCCCTAGCCTATGGCTGTTTTCCTTTAAACCGTATTCGACCCCTTGAAACCGTAGATTTTTGCAAGGTTCAATACTAGAGGCTTCAAGCAAGAACGCAAGGGAGGAAAGCACATAATCATTCAAGAATAGAACATTGAATCTTGTTGAATATTGCACTCATAGATATGGATCCTTAACCAAGACACCAAACCAGGGTCTTTGGCAAGTTACTCACTTTGATTGGTTTTACTCAGTGAAAAATAAGTGATTTTTAAATGGTTCTGGTGACTCAATTTCATTGGTCTCTATATAGTTCAAATTCACATAAAATCCAAGTATTCTATAAACAATAAATTATAATTATTGTTAGCTTATATTCAATAAGACCCATAAAATGTTTGAGGAATCGAGGTCACCTACACTGAGTGCAAATATTCAACTCTTTGTATCTTGCTTTGGAGGTCTTGCTAGTGAGAACATCTTTCAGGAGAGAGCACAATAGATGATTCTATATGATTCTAATCCTAATATGAGTCCTCAGAAACAACGGAAACCAATATTCTTCCAGTGTTGTATGTAAGGATGAAAGAAGAATAAGAAAATACCTCTGTTGGATTACAAATTTTATTTGTACAATACAACATAACACGATCAACAAGTTCACAATAATGGGAAAATGCATCTACAAACATTTTGTGGGAAATCAATTTCTTTATGATATCAGCCGCTCGTCTTGTGAGTATTTCTCTCCTGTGACAATAATGAAGCTGTTAAATTTGGAGAACTAACAGAGTCAATTTGTTACTCCATCCTAAAAAAAGAAAGAAAAATCCAACCAAAGCTCTATGAGACAATGCATTCTTTCATAATAAACAAGCAACACATAGTTTACTAATCTCTGTGGATCACTCAAGGGAGATAAGGGTACATGTTCCCATAAAATTAGGGCATGTGTACTTCTAGTTGTGAAATCAACATGTATTAAGTAATGAACATGATGAATACTGGTGGGAAAGTACATGAACCAAGATATTGAATCAATCCCCATTAACTTGCTTCATAATAAGTATTAGCACATCAACTAAGAAGAGAAGACAATGATACCTCATTCCTCAGGTAATAGATAAAGGTGCATCACATATGACTCCAATCAACTCTATTTTGTATGGATTTCTTGAATGTCCACCTTCTAGCACTGGTTCCTTACCGTCATTGGATTTTCCTACCAAAGATACTTCTACCATAACTTGATAAGACTCTCTCCATCGGACACTAAATCATAATCCTCAACTGGTTCCCTTAGGCTTGTAGGATTTAAGAAGATGTTTGAAGATGTATCTAAGAAGAGAAAATGGAGTTGAAATTCTAGGCACATCCATAGGGTATCTTGGAAACCACTCCTAAATAAAACTTCATATATCTTTGTGCCATGTTCCAAAGTCCACAAATCGGCAAATGCTAGAAAAAAACTAGCAAACGTTAGCTAATTCACCTAGATTCCCCATGTCTACATCTCACAAAACAATGTCAATGCTTCCTCCTTATGCTTGTGCATGGCATAAACTGCAATAATTGAATTCCAATATATTACGCTTCATTCATGGATTCTATGAAATAACTCCAAGGACTCATCAAGAAACCCATTTCAAGCATAACCTCCAATCATGGAAATCAATGTGACCACATTTTTCTAGATCATTTTTTCAAACAATTTATGCGCATCATATATTATTCCATGCACATACATATCTACAAATGTGTTTCCCACAAAGAAATTGATCTAAACCCACTTCCAACTATGTTATTGTCAACATCCTTTGCTCTCGAAAGACTGAATATGGATTTTGATGATAAGGAACTGGAAGGGATGCCTAGCCAAGTGGTGGGTGAGATGATTAAACTGCTACATCATAGATATTTGTACCTGCCTTTTATTTTCCTGCGCCTGCAATAGGATCTGAATCTATAATGAAAGATTTTAGGTATTTTATCCTTAAGCCATGTAAAGGAGAATTGGAGGGGATTCCATCATGATGAAGAGGTTATTATACCCATAGCCTTATCTAGATCTATATTTTTATCTACAATTGAAGGATTTTCTATTGGAAGCAGAGGTTAAAATGCTTTTGCCCCTTCCTTTAACTTTGATGGTTCTTCAATCTGGATTTGAGATTTCTCCTGTTGATTTTTTCTACAAGCATGTTTCCCACAAAGACATGGATATAAAACACACTTCAAATTATGTTATTGTGAACTTTCTTCCCCAAAATGATGTTTGGAAAATGGGCACATACTTGATGAATAGTGGAAAATGTAAACTAATCAGCATAAAATTTGTCTTGTTGCATTTCGAGAAAAATGTATGAAGGCATCCGAGTGAAACCCATGTTTGGATTAAGAAATGATAATTTCCATCCATATGATCAAATTTGGTTTATGTTTCTCTTCGTTCTGAACTAGGAAATTATCCTGTGTTTTTCCAATTGGCGTCCCAAAACTCCAATGGAAGGCAGGAAATGAAAATCCCCAAAATTCCAATAGAGGGAAACAAAAAAATTAATGTTGTAGAATTAAAATTTAAATTCAATATAACAATGATATTTTATGGTTAAAAATTTTATAATAATATTTTTTATGATCATATACTATATCAATGACATTTGGTTCAAAATCTTATGGGAGATTTGTGGCATTGGTGTTTTTTTATAGGAACCAAATAAATCCTATTGGATGCAAATAAGAAGAGTGTAGTTGCACAAATAAATAATGTGGATAGTAGTGTTCTTGTAATTCATAGTGTTCTAGAATTTTTTTAATAAAAATAAATGTACTCTTCCACTAAAAATATTTAAAATACTATAGTTATCGTTGTGACCATATTTGATGGGCAGTTAAACTAATGACAAGATAAATACCATGAGAAATACTACAATATTAAGAATATATGCATGACCTTAATTTCTTAGAATTCTAAGAGTTTCCAGACAAATAGAAACTTTCATCATTCGAAAATTCCTTTGTAATATTATTTCTTATAAAAATAATTTTATCATTGACGCTTTGTAATTAAGAAGGCGCGTCCTTTCTGAATATTATGGGAAACAAGTAAACCTGAAATAAAATTTCAATTCTGTCTTCTTCTTGACTTTTATCCAACCCTCATCTAAGAGGATGAGGTTCTTACCTAGAGTTTCTTGCATTTGTGAGTATTTATCCTCCACAAAAAATATTATTGTATACCTTTAATATTGTTTCCTAAACACTACATCATTTCCCTTAAGGTGTAGAAATAGACCATCCATAAAGAAAAGAAGCTTGGAATCAACATCAACACTTTAATGCAATATAAATTCCTCCCTATTGATGTCTCTATCAGAGTTCTTCCATCAAGTGTCTTTGCAATTTATACACTCTTTGAAAATGAAGTAGTATGGGAAGAAGCGTTAGGATTCAAATAGGAGGAAACCAAGTGGTCATGTGAAAAAGAATACCCTATGGTGAAAAGAAATGCATTCATAGTCCAACATTTGAATTTCAGTACAACCATTTCAATATAGAATGGTTTCCTCAAAAAGACACTTGTTAAAATCAATCTTATTGCAAATACAAACACAAGCAATAGTATCGAAATTTGACAATAATCTTGGTTTAATAAATACTCCTTTTCAAAATTAGAGCACAAATAATGATCTTAAATTTTACAATCATAATTTTGGTTTAATAAATATTAATGGAAGTTTAAATGTTTTATACAATCATATGAGAATATATAGCTTCTTATGAATATCATCAACTAATTTAGCGAGAATAACAATGCCATAAGTATATCAAATAAGGATGAAAACAAGTTTGACAATATTAATATTAATTTTATTGATGTAGATGCCAAACAAAAGTGTAAAAAATGGGGTTGGTTGTACATGTTATCAAGAGTTTCATGCATCCATATTTATAATGCATAGGCTTAGATAATCGAGGAAAAAATACATCACCAAATAATGAAGGTAATATATGATATTCATGGTGATTTGTATATGTACAATTACTTATATTGATTGGTAGAAACATTGTTAAACCAAGGAGGTTTAAGTTAAAATGAATAATGAGAAGCTACTAATACCCTACCACTACATCAATATGTGAGAAAAACACTTATGTTCTTTATATTCATATGTGGAGGATGATGTCTTCACATGGTGTAGAGTGATCGAATTAAAAAAGGAGGATACACTAATGTTTAAGGCCACAGGGAGTTTAAGATAAGAAGCCATTGGAGACTAGTTGAAATGGACAAATGATTGTATATAAGGATGTAAGAATTCAATGTTTGTTGCACAACACTCAACATTTTTATTAGTAGTCTACTATTTCTATCAATAATGACATGAAATTGGTGAAGATAAGAAGTACATTTAAGGTTCCTTTAGTGTTGAATCTTAGATTGTGAATTAAAATGAATGAGGAGCTTGTGATCAGTATGAAGGATTGTTTCCTTATCATATGTGTTAAATGAAGGAATGGTATTAAGGTTTCTCACGTTAATGATCTTAAGGTTTCCCTAAATCCATTAAGTGCTAATTAATGTGACCATTGTGACCATAGTGTGACCATAAGGAACCTAACCACTAAAAACCCTAAAAGCTAAACATTAAATTATGTAGAACCTTCTATCCCAAACTATCAAGATAGGTAAAGAAAAGTCCAATCCCAATGAATTTTGGAGGATTTTTTTAATGCCCCCAACTCCCTAACCCCCTTATGTGACCATAATGACCATAGTGACCATAAACTCATTAAACCATAACCATGACTCCTTATAAAACTCTATGCCTAAATACCTTAACCCCTTAACCAATTAAACCCTAATTAAAGTAAAAATTGAATCCTTGTCATAATCATCATCATCAACAAGGCCCTAAATTTTTTCCGTGAATGATAGCTCATACCATGAGAACTATTCTTGGTGCCCATGAAGAGCCTTAGAGTACACTAAATTTTTGACCCAACAACCTAAATTTTTGGCATTGAACTCGACTTGGTATAATAAACTTTAAATGGACACCATATCCTACTCACATGACAAATTTCCCATTTATAAGGCCTACATAGTTGCTAAGGACCCCACAAATTATGGCTCATGAAACCTTTACTTTGGTATAATTTGTAACCATCCAGGTTTTTCTAAACCTCAAAATGGCCATGACCATATACAACTTACATGCCAAAGAGTCCCTATGGAGGGATTATGATGCTAATTTGGGGACCTGCGCATTGAGCATGAGATTTAGAGGCAAATGTTACAACCTAAGACCATAGTTTTGACTATATTTTAAGTCACACATCAAGAACGATCCCCTAATGCAAGTTTTCAAAATGATGACCATGTCTCACATGAAGACTAGATATTTTATATGTAGATTCATGCTATGTGATGGTCAAGGGAATCATCATGGTCCATGACCTCGTAAAGAAATGTTATGAACTTAGGCCATAAATTTAAACCCTATACCATGGTGTGGGCCAAGAGATTGATTATTGATGTTATACATATCAAAATATAAACATATCCCACTTGTAGTGAAATAATATTCCATCCATAGAGATTATGTGTTCTCTCGAGACCTTATAATGCATCACTTATGAGCCACATTGTTACATGTAGGCTAGAGTTTCCATACATAGTTCTTATGTGGTAATTGTTATATTTTTAACATTTAAGCTATATGATCTTAGGATCTTATTTGAGAGAATAACAAGCACAAAAATCAATCACAACAGACAATGGATAGAAAGATTTTCCTCAGGGAAACCATAAAGGAGAAAACCCCACAACTTCCTCAGATATAGAATCAGCACCAAAAGTAAAACCCAAAGACAGTAAGATGATCTCCCGACAACAGTAGTATCCCTCTCTCTCTTGTCCCATCTTTTTCTTTCTCTCTTGGTTATGTGCTACAACTGAGTGTGAGTGAATGTGTGTTAAATATATAAGCTCCCTCTCTATTTATACCAATTCTTGACTTGACAATAACTCACTAGGGCCGAATTCTCTAGGAGATTCTAATAACCCTAGGGCCCCACAACTGCAGGGACTTTAACCCTTGATTAATAAGAAGGGTTACACTCTATGACTTTACATGAATTGTTTACATTATTGAATCTCCCGATAGGAACATCGGGGCATGACATGACTCAATTACATTACAGATACTTCCCGATAGAAACATCGGGGTACAATACATAATATACATAAGTGAATACATTCCAAAGTTACAAATACATCAACACTTCCTCTTAACTAGGAAGGTATTCTCTCACCACAATTTATCAGCACAAGTCTCCTTCTCTGTATCATCTGGATCATCATCAAGTCATATTCATAAAGTTATCTTGATCAAGTCTGGGTCATCACTTGATCTGGAGCATCATTGGATCATCACCAAGTCTGGATCATCATCAAGTATGGATCATCATCAAGTCTGGATCATCACTTGATCTGGAGAATCACTATATCATCATCAATTCTGGATCATCACTTGATCTGGATCATCACTAGATCATCATCAAGTATGGATCATCACTTGATCTGAATCATCACTTCTGGATCATCACTGGGGCATCATCACTGGTGCTATCTCAATTCTACTCATCATAGGAATTTTTATAGAGCCAACCCTTTTTCATGACGATTGTAGGCCTATCCTTCATGTAGGTCTTCATCGTCTTCAACACTTATATCTGACCATGGAATGAACGATGTCAGAAAGGACCAGCACTCACATCCGACCTCATCTTGTTAGAAAGGCTCTGTAGTTACATCCGGACTCATCTTGTCAGAAAGGATCTGCACTTACATCTGACCTCATCTTTTCAAAATGGTGCTGCACTTACATCCGACCTCATCTTGTCAGAAAGGATCTGCACTTACATCCGACCTCATCTTGCTAGAAAGGTGTTGCACTTACATCTGATCTCATCTTATAAAAAAGGCTCTACACTTACATCTGATCATGTGGGAACACATCCCCCAATCACATTAGAATGGATCTACACTTATATCTGATCATGTGGGAACACATCCCACAATCACATCAGAATGGATATGCACTTATATATGATCATGTGGGAACACATCCCGCAATCACATCAGAATGGATCTGCACTAATCATGTGGGAACACATCCCACAATCACATTAGAATGTATGTACACTGATCTTGTCGGAATACATCCCATAATCACATCAAAATGTCTCTGCACTGATCATGTGGTAACACATCCCACAATCACATCAGAGCATCTCTGCACTTACATCTGATCATGTGAAGCTCAACCTTCCACCATGTCAGAAAGGCTAACAGACTCATCAATTCCCTTTCGAGGGAACCTCGATCTAGAGAACACCAAGCTTCTCCTTGAAGTACTCAAAATTCACTCTGGCTAATGGTTTGGTTAGCACATCAGCTATGTGCTTGTTCCTTTCCCACATAGTGGATCTTCACTGCTGCTCTCTCTACCATATCCCTGATATAGTGATATTTGATATTAGTATGCTTTGACTTATCAGGGAACAATGTGTTCTTTGGAAACTTCACACAGCTCTGGTTGTCACAATATATACAAGTAGCATCCATATGGAGATCAAATAAATCAAACAGTAGATTTCTCAGCCACACTACCTCACAACTAGCCGAAGAAGCTACAACGTACTATGTTTCAATTGTAATCAGTGTCACATAGGATTGCTTCCTGCTAAATAAGGAGATCACACCTAATCCCATACTGAAGCAACACCCTGAAGTGCTCTTTCTATCAATGGTACTTCCTACCTAATCTAAATCCACATAACCTTCCAGGTTAATCTTCTGATTCGCTTCATACTTGAGCCCATAATCAACTGTACCCTTCAGGTACCTTAAAATATGCTTTGCATAAATCAAGTGAACATGTATTGGATATGTCAAGAACTGGCTCAATGTGTTCACAGCAAAGCAAATATCTATTCTTGTATTCAATAGGTACATCAAAGACCCAATCACCTAACGATACATCGTAGCATCAACCGATTCTATTGAAGCATCACTCAATAGCTTCAGGTTCGATGCCATAGGTGTGGTCATGGCCTTGTAGTCCATCATCCCAAGCCTCTTTAGGATCTCTACTACACACTTCCCTTGTCCCAAGGAAATTTCATTTTCATTCTGGCTCACCTCCATGCCTAGAAAGTAGTGCATCATACCCAAGTCCTCAGGAGTATGAGGAGCTCCATGAGCATGTCATATATTATTTGAGCCAGAACCTTATTGATGCATAAATATATTATTCTCATGTACAGAAACTTGCCTTGGCCACTATTCATGCAGTTCAGAGATTGAGACATTACATTCTCCTTTGCCAGACCTTGGTGGTAGCTCATGTCAATCCATTTCAGTTCATCCTCACTAGAAGGATGATCGGGAGAAAATACAATAAGTGGATTGTTATTTTGCAAGAATTCGATCTCAAATTTGTTTTGGCGAAATCGAAGAAATCATTGATCTTTGCAGAGCTCATTTCTGATTTTCCAAGTGTGGAGGAGGAGGAGGAGGTTTATGAGGATGTGTTTGTCGATGAGAATATTTTCCTTATCTCAACTTTGGACCCATGGTACGGGGATATCATTGTATATTTTCAAAATTTGAAAGTCCCTACTCACCTTTCATGGGATGAGTGACGATGGTTACATCATGTAGCTAAGAACTACCTTATAGTGGATAACACTTTGTACTGTCGTGGGGTAGATTCCATTTTGCATCGTTGCTTAACCCATGATGAGGATGAGGTTGTGCTGAATGATTTCCATGAAGGGGCGTGTTGTGGTCATTTATCTGGGCTTTCAACAGCCCAAAAAATATTGAGGGTGGGATAGTTTTGGCCGTCAATATTTAAAGATTGTGTCAATGTGGTTAGGAAGTGTCACCCTTTCCAAGTGTTTTCATGCAATATGTGCTCACGTTCTGCCCTGTTACATCCAGTTATCACTACTAGTCCCTTCACCAAGTAGGGGCTTGACTTCATGGATTGCAACCCAGCTTCGGCTGGGGGGGATCATCACCTTATAGTGGCTATCGATTATTTCACGAAATTGGCAGAGGCTATGCCCACAATTAAATCCAATGGTGAGACAGCCGCACATTTCATTTTCAACCAAATTATTACTCAGTTCAGCATTCTGAAAGAGCTTGTCACTGACCATGGTAGACACTTTCAAAATAAAATGATGGAAGAGTTGGCTTCAAAGTTAGGGTATAAGTAGGAGCACTCCTCTTCTTATTACCCTTAGGCAAATGGACAAGTTGAAGCAGTGAATAAATAACTTAAGTCCATTATCCAACGAACCATCGCACAAAGTAAGACGAATTGGCATATCATGTTATACCCTATTTTGTGGGCCTATAGAACCGTGGTTAAGACTGCCACCAATTTCTCTCCATATCAGCTAGTACATGGAGTGGAGTCTATCTTGCCAGTTGAATGTGAAATCCCTTTGTTGAAGCTAGCTATAGAGCTTTTACCAAACACTTCCACATTGGAGGAACGTTTGGTCCACTTGGAGTAGCTTGATGAGCAGCGTCGGGATGCCTTAGTGGCTCTAAATGTAAATAAGTGTCACTTTAAGGTCCAATATGATAAGTCTATCCGTCCGAGGAATTTTAGTGAAGGTGATTTGGTCCTTTTGTGGGATCAAGCTAAAGAACCCTTGGGGGTAGGGAAGTTTAATCCCATGTGGCATGGTCCTTACGTAGTCAAACGTGTGTTAGAGAAGGGCGCCTATGAGCTAGTGGATTATGAAGGGACAGCCTTGGTGGAGCCTAGAAATGGGCTCTATCTTAAAAAATACTATGCATGATCATCATCTAGGGCTGATTGTTGTATACTATTGTACAGTTTTTTGCATAGTTAGGTTTTCTTATGGTGACCAGGTTTGTTGATTAGCTTTTGTTTTTTATGGCAGATGTCGATGGAGTCTTTCACTTACATAGGATTCACTGATGGTGCTAGCGTCACACTCAAAACTCAGCTTTGGTTGCTTGGGTGATTTATACTCCTATGGGTCAAGTATTGTCTTCAGGAGGTGTATGTTTATGGCCTTCTTTGAACAATGTTTCTGAATATAGTGTCATTATCGAGTTATTGTGGGATGCCATTTCACATGGTGTTCTCTCTCTTGAGGTACGTCTTGATTCACAGTTAGTGGTTTCACAGCTTAATGGCTTGTATTGTATTATGGATCCAACATTATTATGAAGATTCCTACATGTGAGATTACTAGAATGAAAATTTGAGAACATAACATACATACATGTCTCAAGAATTTGTAATCAAGTTGCTAACTCGTATGTTAACTATGTGTTAGATTGGTATTTATTTCATAGACCATAAGCATATCACAAACATACATTTTTACACACATGTATATAAATAAAATCGATCATCATAAAAAAGTTTCATTAACATCCAAAATGTGACGTCATAATACATAAGTTTCATGCGACAAAATCAGGGCTTTCGAGCCACCAAAATATAATACACGGTAGTACAAAAAGAAATACTCTCAGGACTCTAAGCCTGAGGAGGAGGAGGGGGGTTCTGATCGTGGTAGCACACCATGACTCTAGCTAGCCATCGAAATAATTGAACCCATGCCCATGGTACGCCAACCACCTAGTGCTGCATGGCCTCAAGCAAGTCCTTGACTTGCACCATGGGTACTTTGTGTGTCAAGCGTACAAATTTTTTGTGGATGCTTTGGAGCATCCGCTCTGCATCTACACCCATGATGTTGTCTCCTCTTCCCCTCTGTCTATTATGAGGGAAACGGTCAAGTCACTGTGGTCCAACATATGCATACACATGACAGATTTTCATTATGTGTCGTCACACCAAAACATGTCTTTTGAGTCAATATATCAAAAAACACAAAAATTTAATAATGCAAAAAACTTAAAAAGAGGGTTTGGGATTCATTACCTATGTCACCATATGCCACTCTTGCTAGTAAGGGCATGTCCGGATCTCCTCAGAAATCTATCCCTGCATAGGGGTAGTCATCGATGGCAATGATTTTCCACTGCCACCATGGAAAGAAGTCCACTTGGTAGGAATTACCCACCTTACCTCTGCCTAGTATGCACATAACATTTTCCCAACGTCGTTGGGGAAGATATAGAACTCCATGTGCAGGAATGTCCACTCTAGGGATTATCCCCAGTATACGATTAAAGAAGAACATGCTTAGTATGCTTCCAAAACCAAGGTTTCTCACATTGCCCATCTTGCAGTCACTGAGCTCCTGCTTCATGTTACTCAACAACGCAGTGCTCCAGTCGTACACTGTGGGTCTCATACACTCCACCGCATAGAACATCAATGGTTGTGAGGCCTGGTGGAGATAAGCTAGATCGGCTATCCTGTCGAGTGCCAATAGTATGGCCTTTAGTGCCAACACCTGGATCGAGTTTATTGGGATTTGACTCCCAACCTTTTCCATGTCTGGAAAGCAGTACACCACAATGTGCTCATCAATAGTCAGACCACCTCTGGGCCCACAAGATCATAGGTTTACCACCTCTCCTCGTTGGGATAATCCAGCAATAAAGTATATTTCCTCAATCTCTATACTAAGAGACATCTCGTCAATGTGGAAAGACTCTGAGTCTGGATCCTAGTAATCTACTAGCATATGTAGGAGTCTTGGTTTGGCCCTTAGTCTGCTAAGACACCAAAACTTATACAAACCGCATGAACGTAAATCTTGTTGGGCCATTAAGTCACCTTGAATAGCCTCTTCTACATCACCATGTTCTCTCTCCCTCCATTCTAGAACCATCCTGCACATAAAACATGATTTTTTATCATCATTTGCCTTAAAAATCCTTATTCGTGGCTACATACGTGATTGTTTACAAAACAACCGCGTGTGTACGTGGTTTTGGGAGGTTTTTTCGTGTATGGCCAGCCCTATATGCAGAAAAAACCTCAATATCCATGTGAGCTGAAACACCTACTTTAGATTGGCCTAGAAAATAAAATTGACCATGGAAATTGAAAAAATTTGCATGAATTGGGAATAGGAGGACATAAGGAGTTACCTGGAACAAATGGTGTCGAATTTCGCTGGACGATGCTCCTGGAATTCACATTGGAAGTTTTGAGCTCAAATGGGTAAAAATTTCAAATGATATGGAATTTTTGAATTTTTTACTATTTATAGAAATTTTTTGAAATTTTTTACCCACTTTCTATAGTTTTTTACTATTTCTGACCATTTTGGACCGTTTTGGACTAATTTTATGATGTAGGAGTCCATTTTGATTGTCGTTTGACCATGGTTTTGACCCATTCATGCCAATTTTAGGTATTATGTCTAAACTGGCACATAAGTTGGGTTTCAGATCCGTTTGCATTTTGCATGACCTTATGACCGTTGCATTATAACCTTAGGTACGAACCCATTCTATCTTGTCACAGAACCTCGTTGTTTATTTTAGAAGTGACACGATGTGAATGGTAGAGCTTGACCATACATGGGTTCCCTAGTTAGCTCCTATTTTGCATTTGGTGCCCATGCCGACATTTTTTCTTTAGGATGTGGGAGTTATTTGTATAGAATCTCCATGACTTTACACAAGAGCCTCATACTCATCTTGATATTTTTGCTAGCCTTTTCCTTAGGACTCCCTTATGTCAAGTTGTAATTGCATTATCATAAGCTTTGCTTTCCTTATTGATCATTATGACGGCTTCCCTAACTTTGATTATCAGCCAAATAGCCTAAGCTTGTCTCATGTCTAGCCAAGTAGAGCCATTTTACATATCTTTTGTATCTTGATGTCCCATCTTTTACCGGGAGGGGACTTTCCCCCGAGTGTCATTATCCTACACATGTTTCCTTAAATTGAGCATAGGTACATTCCACTGCTTGGAACTAGTTGGTTTTCCCCTTGACACTCATCTCCACCTAGTCTGTAACTATAAAACACTTTTATTCTTTTTCAATATTTTTAAAATATTTGAAAAAGTCCAAAAAAACCAAAAAACCAAAAAGATGGATAGGAAAAGATGTTATCTTTGGCAGCAATTGAGTCATGTCTCCTTCGAACAGAGCACTATATCTCACATCCATTGATCAGGTTAATAGTTTGAATTTAGGAGCTATACTCGTTTCTCTGGTTTTATCTCCACCGATTGGTTAAGTTTCTAGTCCCTATGGAGCCTCTATCGATGCCTCCTGTGTCACGGAGATGTCCCAGTTTTGTATATTGAGTCTATGCTACCTCCATTCAGTCACCATTTCCTTTATGCTTCTGTTTGATGGAAGTTGAAACCTGATTCAGCCACTCCTTAGCTCTCTTGACTTTGCATGTCGACCATTCCCAGTACTGATACTGGTTCATGCACATTATGATCGAGTCCTTCCACACTATACAACTTTTCTGAGCACCTCATGTTGGATGATGAGGGATGCCTTAATTCCCTCCTTCCAGCGGATTTCATCCCATCAACTTCAGATCATTTATTATTGGATAGGAATCTAGAGTCATTTTGAGTGCCTTGAGACTTGCAGTCATCAGTGGCAGGTTCTCTCGTAATTGACAGTTTTTGGAATATATCAATGTCCCCTTATCGATGGATTCTCTCAACTTTTTGACCTCAATACATTTATTCACACTTGTTAATTTGCACCCTAGTACCTTGATTCCCATTTTCATTATCGATGGGTGATCTCACATCTATTAACTGTATACATCAATGATCGGTAATCAGACGATGGACTACTATGTTCATCCTCGACACCTCTATTCACATAGTAGGACATGTACTCATAGTGGATTATGTAGAATACCTTCCATATTGGTGGCATTTCATATATGCTACCTCCTTGATCGTGCCGGTGTTCATGAAATTTCACCTCTCGTGACTTGATTCCAGTGTATGTCAGATATCTTCAGCCATTATGGAGATCTTGATCCATTGTATATCTTTAGCTTTCATGGATATCATGATCATTTTTATATATTCATCATGAAGATTTTGATCTATCTATATTGTACGTGGTGATGACCACATGTGTCATATTTTGTATCATGCCTATTCATGGCCATTGTACTCTTATATAGCTAGGATTATTGTATGTACTTGTAGTCATGTGTAGAGTTTGATTATTGTATTATACTGTTGGATGGCTGGTTCTTCTACCTAGTTCTTCATCACTCCACTTCTTGGATGGACTTATAATGTATTTTGGTGATCGTATCACCCCTATGACCTCACACATTAGCGGGCATCTGTTACAACTGATTTTACCACACATGGTGGATCACACATTTATGGCCTTCCATGTCCCTTTGCAGACTCTTTGGACCCCATGGACCATTTTTGTACCTTTGATGTTTCCAAGATCATCGCTAAAAACATGCATTATTTTCCATATGCAACTTTTAAACCTATTATTGCATATATACATGGATATGACCCTCAAACCCGCGTACATCGGGATGTGTGCAAAAGGCCAAATAGTTTTGGAGTTTTCCTTGATGTGGATCCAAGTCACTTTCTCTTGGCCTTCCATATTCCTTGAGATCACTCAGATTTGACCTTACATTACCCCATTGAAGCACTATATAAGGAACCCTTTGGATACATTGAAGGGAGAGGAATTGAAGAGCAAGAAAACTATAGTCCATTGTTGTCGGAGCTTATACTTGATTCTGCATCCCTTTGTCCCTTGGAGCACTTTGCATTCTTCCCAATATTGCCTTTGGTTGTGAGCTTGCTATCAAGAGATGGAGGATTGAAGTGGTGGATGCCTAGGTGGAGGAATCGGTTTCTCCGGTTCGCAGATGTGCCAACAGAGGTTGTCACTATTGTAATCTCTGATTTATATTAATAGAAATATATTTTCTTGTCCAATAATGTGTATTTAAATGAATATTGAATCCATGGATGCTCTTAGAATGCTCATATGTTATTGATTATATATGCTAGAGTAGGTATAACACCATTATATAGCGTGCTTGTCTTGTTTGTTGATTGTTGAGAGAGCAAGTTGCTAATACAAGTGAGATTGGAAAAGCTCAGCAAGGATCTACATCAACCATCTAGAATAAGGTATGTTTTGAGATCCTTTAGTGTTAGATGTTTTGTTTCTCTTGCATATGGGAAAGGATTGATTTCTACGGTTACTCTGTCTATTGTGGTACCCCAAGCCATAGGAAGTTTTCTCCGTAACAATCTAGTCATCATGTAAAATGTCATGAAAGATGTAAAGAGATCTCTAATGCTCTAGGAAAGACTATCATGTAATAACTCAACTAGGATTAAGAAACCAATGGGTAAGTCATCTCCAATGTGCAAATCCATAAAAAAAATATCTATCATATGAAAATCCATCATGGACCATCTAGGGTTTGAAGTTTGAACATACACCACATTTCCAAAATATGATGAAACACTACCAAACATGGTGTAAAGAATTTTGAAGTAAATGTGAAAATTAACATGGTTGCACTTGAACAAATAGGGGTTCTAGGAACCTTGTAACAAGGTCAATTCTCTAAGATATGGTCTTTTTTAAGTGTTGGAATAGGTAGGGGATAATTCCTACACACTTAGTCTAAATCCATAATTGTGAATTGACTCTATATTTAGTGTGAAGAATCTCAAACATGAGTCATCCATGCTCAATGAGGGAAATGAAAAACAAGTCTTTTCTATAACATAAGACTTCACACTATAAGCTCAATCATAGTTAATAGAAGATATAGGTTTATGAAGAAGTCTAGAACAACTAGACATGGGTAGTAGGAACTTTGTATGGTTGGGTTTGTTACCCCCATAGTATGTGGGTGTCAAAATATGATTCTCATCAAACTCTTGAAAGTGGTGACATCATTCAAAATGATGATTATTGACATCACACTCTGTATAAGGAAATTTAAATTCATGGTAATAAAATTTTTCCTCATCCCTCTAAATGTCTGGAAATGAAATATGTTGAATCAAATTTACAATCCCCAATACAGAGTGCCATTCATATTTTGCAAGAAAATATCATCATTCTAGAGGCCTAACTCTCAAAAGCCAGTGTACGAAGAGAATTTCTGGGTAGAGATGGCATAGGTTGATTGCACTAGTCATTAAGTAGGCACATTAAGCATCCTTGGCTAGTGGTTGAAGTTCCACAAGCACAGAACAAAGGGATGTCTCTATAATAAAATGAGAATGTTAGAGGGAGTTGGACAAGGCCTTGTTAGAGAGAATGTATGACTGTCTCATTTCATTGTGAGAACAAGATATTTCCAAATACCTTTGTTAACTCTAATATTTCATCTAGGGAAGTGATGGAGTTAGTTGAGAACAAGAGCAAGGAACCCCAACAAAATTATGGAGGAGGAAATGTGGTTGCTTCTGGAGCATGAAGCATGAAGTTTCCCAAGAAGCCTAAAGCATGATTTTACCTTATATTAGCTTCAAAATCACTTTTGGTCTTGTTTCTAACCTCAAAGCTCATCTATGAGTCAGTTTCTTTGGTGAAACCATTAATAAGAGGCCTCATAGTCATGTATGGGTTAGTTCTGGTAAGTATGAATTATTGTTAGGGATTATTGAATCAGGTTTGGGTTAATTCATGAGATTGTTGGGCTTGAATATGGATAGAGACAACAATTATGGACACAATTTAGGGACTGCCCCACCCTCTCAACAATAGAAAATAGTTATAAACCAACAAGAAATCATGGTAATTGACAACTCTAGGCAAATGAATCAACAATAAGAGAACTTTTGGGCACATTACAAAGATGTACGCATGTACAAGTTTATTCTCAGGTTGATATTGTGAGTACTTCCCTTGGTTTTCTATCCAATTTTGAATAGGTGTACAAGATGTGGGTATTTGTGGTAAAGTTCCTAAATATAATTATTTTTAAGGTGGGGAGTATCAATCAACTTCTCAACCTAGAAAAAGTCAAAGATAGGAAATTTGATTTGCATAATGTGCATAGTTTCACTTTTCATGGTAATCATTATTGCTTTGTCTCAAACTCATGTCACATTGGGTTCTTGCTAATGGCTATATACATGCTCATTCACAATGCATTAACAATTACTTCTATTTGAATTAACCCAAACCTACAACTTGCATTTGGATTGTGACTTACTTCCACGTGTCATGGTTTCAACATAGGACACTTCCATAAAAAATAACTATGTTCATATATATAACCTACAGTAAATAGTGTCCTAGGTAAATTATAGTCTTTGGTGGTCTTTGGTGGTCCTAGGTAAATAGGGGAGTTCCATAAATAGCGTCCCAGATAAATTACAGTTACAATGCTCATATATATAACCTTTGGAAATGAGGAACTAAATTGAATGAAGGATGAGATTTGTTTGCAACTTGCTTTGGCATGACTTTGTTTTCTTACAGTTTTGACTCTTGAGTCCATGTGAAGTAATTTGTTACACATGTGCCATTTCTAGACTCTAGATCTATTGAGTAGTGCTTTATACCAGTTATAGTATATGATGAGGACTGATAAGTGTCATGGCATATATTAGTTACAATGTACAATGCATTTTTTTATAGAATATGTTGAAATACTTGAATATATGGTCTCTACTATCCAAATTGTCACAACTAAAACAACTACCATTTTGATCTATGTCTTCTTTGATCTTGTAGAAATCATCTTGACTTACAACTTAGAAGTTGTCATGAGTGTCTGTGTTGAAGAGGGCATTATTTGGATACAATTGAATTTTTTCAATCAACACTTTTACTTTTGTAGCAAGACTGGGTAGGTTCAATTTCATATCCTGTCGGTTAGAAACAAGCAATAGGACAATGTTTAGAATCCAAGTCCACACCCCAAACCAATACACTGGATGTTGGAATTTAGGGGTCTTTTTCTCCTGTTTCTAACTTGTTCTTGATGCTAACTTGTGAATATTAAATTATTGAACTTAATGGCTATTTGATCCTACACAGAACCAAGGATAAATTGATCAAATTTGGCATTGAATTAATACCTTCATTAATTTATTCTTAATATTACTATTTATATTGAAGTTGGATTAATATGTTTTCCTTTCAGTTAACTTTTGAAGTCATCTAGATCATATATTCATATGTCAAATTTGTGTCTAGTGACATTTAGCACTTATATCACTATTGGAAAATGAGAGATTAGTGACCAGGAGACCAAAAATTTTGGTCACCGCGGTGTCCTGAAAGGCACAAATGACCAAAATTGACAATTCGAAGCGAGCTAAATAAAAATGACCAGGATAAATGAACACTTTTGGTCACGGGATAGAAACCAACTAAAAACGACCAAGATAAATGACCAAATTTGATCACGGTATATGTAGACTACAAATGACCAAATAACAATTGGTCATTTATTTGGCCATTTTTCGTTGTGTCACTCTGACACTGTAAAAAATTACAAATTTGAGAATGCATTTGTACTTTCAGAACTCAACATGAATTGACCAAGTTAATATATATATAAAATACACATTGGTTAATATTATTATCGTATATATAATGATGCCAAACACATTACATTGTTATATTATGATATATAAACACACATATCTATATATTATAATATAGCTATACATTATTAAATATAAAATAATTAACAAAACCATATTAAAAACAAATAAACGTATTTCATTGAAAGGAGTTTCATGGACAACCCTTTGAGGGGGTATTGTCCGCTTTTATAATTAAGTCCTTAACTAACAATCATGATGTCTCAAAGTACATTATCATTAAATGTGTATAATTTCATATACATAATTTTTGTGAATATCAACCAAAAGTTGAATCCTTAACACACTCTCTCCATCTCTCTTTATTATATATATATATATATATATATATATATATATATATANAAGAATATAATTTTGAGGTTTTATTTGGTGCAAGAAAAGACAAAAATAGTAACATTTAGTAGAGATAATCTATTTTTTTTAAGAAAGAAAGAATATAAAAATACATGTAAATGTATCTTTTATTTTGATTTCTTCAATTTTATAAAATATAACCTTATTTTAAATAGAAAAAATGACATATATTTTATTTACAAAATAGACAATTATTAAAAAAATTCACCTCATTAATTGAACCTTTTAACATGTTTACTAAATTTAACTATATGCTATATAGTCTAACAAATAGCTTAGGTTAATAAATTTTCGGTGGAAAGGATTCAAGCGTTGATTCTTGATGATGTCATACTTATGTTTTCATGAGATGTAATCCTGACTTTGATATGGATGGCTCTATTAAGTATTTGGTTATAGCCTTTTGTAATTAGCTAACTCCAATTAAAAAAAATAGACTCTTATAACTATCGAGCCTTTAAAAGTTTGCCAAAAAGCTAAATAAGACAATATTTATTTATTTTATTTATTTTTGTTACCATTTTTGGTAATTAGTGAAATCCAATTAAAAAAATAGACTGTTACGGATATAAAATCTTTAAAAGCTTTCCTTACAACCAAATAAAACAATATTTCCTTATTTTATTTATTTATTATAGAAACATGCCAAAGAGCAACTTTAAAAACTTTTCGATCGGCCAAAAAACTACCCAAAAAAAGATATGCAAGATGGCCCAAATCTAACGTTTTGGTGCTAAAATGTTGTGGTTTAAGCTTATCTCATTTTCAAACCCCAAATGGAATTGGATATCTCGTCTCCCTTTTCTAGCATGGATTCTATGGAAAATTCTAGAAAACTCTTTCCTATATGTGCGTGGTGTGCTGGGATACATGGCCAAATGTATATTTTTTCACACAATTTGTGGATTTTTTATTTAGATCGATTGTTCAATCATTAAGAACATTGGTGGGGTGTTGTAGTGGCAGATTATTGGTTTGTATTTTCAGATTTTTTTTTACAAGGAAATCGCTATACCTTTCAAGGTGATTGCAAGGGTGATTTATCTGTGCATGGGTATGTTCAAGGCAAAAGAAATCGTTCAATGGATATTTTTATTCATATCACTTGAAGAGATTGATTGAGAGAAAATCAAGGTATTATACAAATCACTACACTCTCAAAGTTTTGTGACTTCCAGATGAAGATCATCCACATGGATTGTTGTGATTTGGATCATGTATTATTTTTGCTACTATTGTATTAACCCCTCTAAAATTTATATGTAGACTTCTAACTCTAGGCAGAGGAGGATTGCAAATTAAAAATGGGAAAAAATGAGACTGAGAGATCTGAGAGATCCCTTCATCTCGACATGGATATACTCCATGACACAACTGGGCTGGAAGAGCCTCCCTTCTCACCTCCAACTTAGTATAGAGGTTGTGCTGAGACCAAGACAAGTGAATAATGGAATAAATATTTATTAAGTAATGCTTGTTGTTCAACACTTTTCCATATGCACACCAACTATTTGATGAAATGTTCGAATGAAATGTGGTCTCATGGAATAATGATTGCAGGTTATGCACTTTTATTTCACTGTAACCATGTACTTCTTGACTTGCATTTTGATGTAGAAGATATCTTTCTACTCTTCACATTGTATAGTTTGAGATTGCACCACAAGAGCCAATTTTCATCTACCTCCCTGATCTCTTCAAAGTCTTGTTCCTCTATTGGAGCAGTGAGCTATAGATGCAACAACTAATATTGTTCATCAATATGCCCAAGATTTTTTCAAAGAAAGGTATTATACATAGTTCATTACAGGTGTACTACATAACACTCACATATTGACTGGGAAGCTTATCACCGTGTAATGGTCTGGGTCTTTAGAGAACAATTACCTCATCAATCCCATTCATTCATGGCCGACAATGCGAACTAAACTCCATTCCTTTTGTTTAAGCTAGAACCGAAGTCCCTACGACAATTTCAATCCAAAGGAATGACCGAGTGGGATGATTGTACATCGTATATGCAGGGAATAACTTTGACTATGAATTCACTTCTTCAATGCATCTTTGTTTCATCAAATGATTTCCCTGAATTGATAGGGAAGGAACTTCAAATTATGGAAGTGGGCCTGGAGTTTTGGGTTCATGTTCCCCATTTTATTTTTATAGATAGGGAAACCATTCCTCGTGAACTTGTGATAAAAAAAGGAGGGTTTTGTGAATCCGGATAGTGTAGATGAGATGGGCATCATAATATGCAATATCAATGTTTCCATTCGTCATCCCACACATAACTTGATGATATATTTTTTCCATTGACATTCCAACTTCAATACCTTCATTAAAGATAGGGATTCTTATGCTTATTGGCCCCACTTGAAGTGATAAGATGTTGAAACTGTTCCCCAACCTTCTTGGAACACTTCTGATCCAATCCCAACCATGGTACCTGTGAAACTCCTCAATCTCTCATTGAAAACCCACCTTTAGGAGCTACATGCTTGCTATCAAAAATCAATTGATGATGACTTTTTCCCCCATAACTGCCCATAATTGATTTATGTGGTTATTGCATTCCCATATTTGCTTCATTTATGCCACTGTTTTCCCACAATTTGAATAATGGTTGTAATTATTTGCATGCATAAGTTGCTCATACTCAACACAATATGACATTTATAGATCTTGTTTTGAAACTATGCCAACAAATAATGGGATAGCACCATGGAATTGAAAATACTGCCCAGAATGAGGTTCATTGCTTCAAAAAGGAAAAACAAGTCTGGATTTTGGTAGTGCTATGCTCAGGTTTGGAAAGATGTTGCTTGTCAAAAAACTTCCTGCCATTCTAGAAACCTTAAAACACATGAAATGGTCTCTCCTCTCCATTAGTCACCATACAATCCATAGGTCCTTATTTGTTAACCGAGCTTTGTAACAACAATGATATACATGATGACTTTGATACAATGAACAAGATCAATATTTTTTGAACAGGGGTTTGGATACTCCACATTTGACCATGAACATAGGTTTCTTCAAATAGTGAAGACATTCTTGTACCCTTCAATATATGAGAAATTTGTCACTCTTACAACTTGTTTTTTTTTTTAAATTTAGGATGGTTGATTGTAAGGAAACACCTAGACCTATAGAGGTTGGCCTGAAGTTATTAGCCACATTTACCACTGAACCAACAAATGCATTTGCATACAAACAATTGGTAAGGGTTTGATCTATATTACAACCATTAGACCGGATTTGAGCTTTGCATTAAATTACATTTCTAGATTTGTTACAACTACTAAGACTGATCATTGAGTGAAAACAAGGTGAATTTTGAGATATCTGAAGGTACTTGAGTATGGAATCATATATGGTAGAGGAAAGGATTTTTAACTTATACGGTGTATAGATTCATATTAGATGGGTTCCATCTTGGTACATGTGGAGTTTCATCACTAATTATTAAGTAACATGCAATATTGTTTTCCTCCACTAAAATGGATTATAAGGTAGCAATGATGGTATCTTCTGAGATAGTTTTGTTGAGGAGGATACTTGTTAAATTGCAAGTTATCCAAAGGTGTTCCCACTAAACTTCATGAAGATACTCATAGCATTTTTAAATTTAGAAGGAATCCTATTTTAATGAAGAAACAAACTGCAATATTGTGCAACTCGAGAGATTCTTGATCTAGATAAGTTTACGTATCTCAAGAACAAACTCAGTGTAATTTTCAAAACAACTATAAAAAAAATTTATATCGTTATATTAAAACTTTAAAATAGTAAATTATGGGTCATTCACTCTATGTAACTAAATAAAAGTATTAAAAAATGAATCAATTAGTTAGAATGGTTCTCTCTCAATCTATTGGTTTTTAATTTTTGTTGTTTCTACTGTGAGAAAAAAATATTATATATCTTTTGTAATTAATGTAATACACTATCATTATGTTCGGTTTCTTTGTTGTTAAACACTAATGGGCAGTAGGGACATACATTTTCTTATGGAAACTTATGATACCTTTCTTTTGTGTGCAACGATACCATCCTTCAAGAGTGTTGAATCTAGTATACCAACCATTTGCATTGATAACATTTGCTTTACTGTCATACTTTGAAGTGACTATCAATACAAAAAAAAAATTCTAATGGGATTTGTACCTTTTAACATAAGTGTACTCCTTGTTCTAGTTGTAGGTATTCAGAGATGAACGTGGTGGTATGATGTTTTCCACAAACGACTTTGTAGAGTTGCATCTTCATAGTTTAATGATCTTTATTTTGTGAGTAGTTGGACCTTGAAACATATGATAAGGTAGGACTGGGAACATTAATTGGCATATGTGCCATAAGTGCAACTTTTGGTGTTTTTGATGCTCATGTTTACAGAGGAGTGCTTGGATAATTATCATACATGCATTCTAACTTTATTAAAACAATCCATAACCTATGGATCTATATATTATTTTTTATTATCTATATATTATTTCCATTTTTCATGTTGAATATCATGCTCACAATATACACTTCTAACTTTTAAATCACAACCATGGTTCTCTTTATAGATGTGTAGTGTTTCCTAGCTGGATTAACAACATTAGGACCGACTACATTTTCATTGAGACTTATCACCGAAGGAGCCTTTGAAAGCTAAAAAAATTTGGCCTTTGCAATGGAGCTTGTATTTTTATTACTCCTTTTTCCCATACAAGTTTTATTAATCTTTCTTTCCTAGTAATTTGTCATTAGTTATATGTCTAAGCAGTAATTTACTAGTTGTAGATATTTTATAATGCACTAGAGATGGGATGTTTAAAATAAGATAAGATAAAAAAATTTAATGGTCATGACTAATAAAAAAAGTCAATGAGACTAAAATGAATAGTTGGGATTGGTTTCCTAATTAAATATTTCAGCAGCAAGAAGATGAAATACCAAAGAAGGATATGTGCCTTGAGTGGAAGAACAATTCAAAAAAAGTGCATGCAATTGAAAGAATTTCTTGCTTTACGCAATGCTGCCATTGATCTTCAGGCCTTATGGACAGGTATTTCATGTTCATGTATTTGTAGGTATGTTGGTTATAAATGTTTATGCATTTTGAGTACACTTGTTGTTTGTTGAAATTGTTTCTTTTTGCCATGTTAAATCTTGTGAAATTACTATGTACATTTTCCAGTTAATTTTTTTCTCTTTTTAGCGAGCAACAAAATATATTGCTTAACATGTGTTGTTTGTAGGTAACCTTACTCACAAGTTTTGTAACAACATGAGGAGGGAGGTTGCTGCAGTGTGGATACAAAAGCTGTAACAACCTGGTTTTGACCTTGTTTGTATTAAATGTATATGATGTTTATATTGTACTTAATCATGGTGTGGAGCTAAAGGAAAAATCCCCACCATCATTTTAACATTTTATGTTTCAGTGATTAAAATCGTTGCTGGTGGTATTTTGTGCTAGCCGACACATTATAATTTTGGCATCATGTAAATATGCATTTTAATTAAAATACCCACAAACAGCTATGTCAATGCAACCATAATGAAAAGGGCATGCTATTCCTAAGGATAAAGAGGGGGAAATATTTAACCTTTGGGGCCAATGCTAAAAGGCCAAATGTCAATTGATAAACCCATTTAGTTGTGTCCTATCCCTTATCTCATTCAACAACATTTTTTTCTTATTCTAGTTTCAACTACCAAATTAAATCTGTGGAGTTAGTTGGGGGTAGTTATCGCATGGGAAATGATGTGTGGCAGGACTGTCAATCCTTTCCCACATGCACACTCCACCAGGGATCTCATTCACCCTCATGTGTGCAGGAGGAGGAGGACAGCCCCATTCTTCATTATTCTTCATCACGTAGAGAACAGGGAGAGAGGACTTACCTTCACGATTTTCCTATTTTGGAGTTTTTCCTCACACAAGTGTTCATTTGGTTTTCCTCACCTCAGGCAGGTAGTCATGTTATTCCTTCCCTGATTTTTACTGTGTGTAATTTCCCTTCACACTGGGAGTCGGTTTGTGTTTGCATCCCTTCCCAATTGAGCCGTGGCTCTCCTCTATGCAGGCATAAGATTAGTGGTTATCTTTCCCCCACGATTTGGGTTGCTGTAGGTTGTGTTGGGTCGTTTTGGCCATGATAGGTCCATAAACGACTTTGGAGTCAATTTCCTACTCTGGGCTATGTGCTAACCACTCTTGTCATTCCAGTTTTGCTATGTGGAGTGGTGTTCGTCCTTCAAATCCCAGGTTGGTTGTTTTGTTGTGTGTGCACAATGGATTGGTATTTGGCATGTGTAGGGGTGGAAAGGAGTCTTCTTCACAAACCTAGTGTTTTACAAGAGCCTCATAGATAGAGCTAGAGGGATGGATCTCTTATCTACACCCCCTGAATAGCATTGGAAGGGAAGTCATGTCCCGAAGGACTGTGCAGTAGAGAAGGGAATGATTCCTTGTATTGGGTGTGTGTGGATGTCTTAGGAGTCAAGATAGTTCTAGTGTCAGCATCCTTAGCTCTTCAGTTAGCCCACTATCTTAGCAGATAGTGCTTCCGTCTTTTGATAACCTGATAAACCCAACTTGTTGGCTTGGTTATGTGTTGTTGTGTACTCTTGGTCTGATAAACCCAACTGTGTTGTCTTGACTGAGTCTTGACATATCTCTGGCTATGTGTGAGCCTTCTTAGTTTCCTTATTCTTTGTGGGAATCATGCCTAGCTCGGGGGTGACAGTGTTGTTGAGAGATTAAGGAGCACGTTGGTCTATGGTTGGGTGGAACATTGCAATGACATAGCTAGTTTTGGGGCGTTCTTCATCAGAAGATAAGTATTCTCGTCTATTTCATCTTTGCAATTCTATTTTATTTTTAATGAAAATGATGAACATGCTAAATGCTTGAATGGAATGTAGTTGCTTCCACTGTGTGTTGAACCTTTATGCATCTATGCCTGTTTTAGTTCAAATCATTCCAATATTTTTATCATGTGTATGTTCATGGGGCTAGTTTCCTGGGTTAGATCGTATTATGGTAGCGTCCTCTTCACCGGTTGGAGGGTCAGGGACGTTACAGAAGCACACACATGTGCATATATAGAGCTCAGAAAGATCAAAAGCATGTGCAGTGCAGATACATAAGCATGTGCGCAAATAGAAAGCTCAAAAACTGCGCCATTGAGTATGAAGATCCTGTTGCTGAGGGTTTCAAGCTACTAAGTATGGCTTAGAATCCAAGTACAAGTGGGATGGTTTAGCCATTGTAATATTTTGAAAATTCATAGATGTACTAGATGGTTTTCATGTAAAGTTATATGGAGATAGTTTTTGAGAAAACTCATTTTTATTGTAATACTTAACATTTCATATAATATAATTTGTGTGGTTTAAAACTTATATAGTTGTACTTTATATTATTTATAGGGGTTGTAATTAACTAATTAATGTGTCATTGTATAATTCACATGTGTATTAGATGATGATAAATAATGTATGATTCTTCTTTTAATTTAAACACAATGTCATATTAAAAATTAATATTGATTAATAATGGACACCATTAAAACTACTAAAATATAATAACCACACATAAAACGACTAAAAATAACTAAATTAGTGACCAATAAATGAGATTAATTACAAAAAATTGAGAGATATGTGACCAAACAATGAGATATAAATGACAAAAAAATGACCAAAAACAGTTTTGGTGGCTAATTTATGGTCTTTTATTACGCAACCAAATTTGGTCATATTTTAGTTTGTCATGTGGTCATTAATTTGGTCATAAATGTGGTCATATATTTGGTCATTGATTCAAATATACGACCAAATTAATTACCAACTATATGACCAAATTAATGACCAACTAACAAGCTATAAATGACCAATTTTTGTCGCATAATAAAAGACCGTAAATTAGCCACCAACGATTGCCAAACCAAAAGTGGTCATTGATATGCATATTTTGGTCACTAATCTCTCATTTTCCACTACTGTATATTTCAAGTTTGAGAAATTTCTTTTAAGAGTTTTGTACTTGTCCATGTTGTCCTATGAATTTGATAGACTCAACAGGGAATTCTATGTGTTTACAAATTGACCATGGAATTCAATTTTTATATGATAAACATCAAGACTACTTTAGTTACAGTTCTACCTTTTGTTTTTTGTGATGTATTGCTTGATAGAATACATGCTTTATTTGAATGAAAAATGAAAACTTTACGTGTTTCAAATACATGGATTATTAATTTTTAGGCAACCATCATTGAACATCCCCTCAAATGTCCCTTCATCAAAAAATTGATCCGGAGATTGGATATGGGTTAACTACCATCCATGAAGCCATCTGGGTAACCAAGTATTATGCTTGTTGGTTTTTTAGGAGAGAAACCTGGATATGTGTTGCATCTTCTGTTTAGTTGCATGAAAGTTGTCAATTTCTTAGGTATTTTTTCACATCTTCAAGGTTGGTGGTTTCTCTCTGCAAATTTAGGGGGTAATTACTTCTTTGTGTTTCCTATTATGAGGGTAGAAAGATACTGTCTACTTTATTTATTTACAACTATTGAGCTGGTGCTAGGCCCAACACCAAGGTACTTGGCCAGACAAACATTTTCAATGTTAGTGACCAAATTACATATATCCATATATCCAGGGTCCTCAATGATACACATGATATGGAATCGCCATTTGCATTTGGCCATTTCTAGCATCTAATTTCCAAGAAATTGTTTATTTCTCCATTCCCCAAGTCATGAATTTCAAATCTTTGTTAAGGGTTCTACTATTTACATGTGGAAAATTTTGTTAGACCCAAAATTTATTCAACTTCCATCAACTGCCCTTGAATTTTGACTCTTTTAGTATTTTGGTTTTGGCTTTTCAGCCAGCTTCCTAAGCACTTAACTATTTTGACAACTTGAGTGACCATTTACTGTACATTTTGGATGTTTTTGCATGAAGTGGTCTCAGACATTATTTCTAGGACATTATGAGTGCTTCTCTGCCTTAGGTTAAATGTTCGATGAATCTTCTTGACATCTTTGTTACAGTGATATCTACTTCAGCTCTTACTGTTTTCTTTGCCTTGGACTCATTCACATTTAATTGTTTCAATGCATGCCCTGGTTATTTTTTCCTAAGAAAAAAATTCATAATTTCATTTCCTTGGTTATATCTATCGAGTCTATGCCTTATGTTTTTGAACATTGACTGTTGTATTTTTTGACGACATCTTTGTGGGTGTTTTCTTTTTACTCTATCTTGTGGATGTTCCTGCAAACATTCATATATTTGTTTGATAATTAGATGTTGAGTTATTTTTATGCTGTCAAATGTGCAATTGCTTGAAACATGTTCACTACTCGGCATTAAAAGTTCACGGGCCTGGCATTCTCTGGCATATAAGTTCTTTGTACAATTTTTGCAATGCTATTCTACTATGTTGGGTATAGGGCTACATATTTTACATGGTCTTCAATAGATGTGGAATTTTTGTGGATTTCCTTCAACTTATGTTTATGATGATGCTAAAACACCATGCTCCTGCTTTGAAACTTGATCAATGAGATTCAATATTCACCATGCTTATGTTGCAATACACAGTTGAGCATATTTGGTTTTCGTTGTTGTGGTTTTTAAAATATTGTAAATTAACCTTATTAATAGTACTCTTTTACAATCAAATACTAAATTTTCGGCTTATGAATTTTAACCTTAACAAAAAACATTTAAAATATAATTCTGACTTGCCTGTTATTTTCTATCTCGTTAGGTAGTCATGAATTCCCCTAATCTCCTCAATTGTTCATGGAGTTTTTTTACAGTCCCACCATCTTCATCTGATACTGTGTTAATTTCGAAGTGTGCACACTCCAAACTGGACATTCATAATGGAGAGAGTATGAAACATATTTTTATTAATCTTGTTGTGTCAATAATACAAAACTTTTCTCATGTATATCATGAAATCTCACATTACATATTTATAGCTCCCTTACATTGTCATGGTGGTTTAACCACTAAGCTCTAACCTCATCATTTATTGTTATATTAGTAATATATTACAACACTAACATTAATGTGACTGAACCAACAAAAAAGTTAAGTCAATTCTTAAAATAAGGTCATACAATAATTATTTGTACATTAACATAACGATAGATCTTGTCATTTTCTCCCCAATAACGCTGCTATCAATGATTTGTTATGAACTGAATCACAACTCCCATTTCATTATCAATGTATGGCCGAGTGCAAACTGTTGTGTGCATAAGGCTTCCAGGTACACTTTAATACATAACTCATGGAATCCAATCCTTCTATGTGTCTATATTCAACTTGATATGCTTCACTCTATAAGTGTGAAGTGCAATTTTATCTGCAGCTTGGAAGCAATTCTTATTTGTAATGCATATGATTTTTTGTTTTTGAATGTTTTTCCTCTATCACATTAATATCAGACCAAACCATGAAAATAGGTAATAACATTTCACCTTAAATATGGATTTCTTAATGATGCATATTTCCTTTGATTAGCAAGCATAACTTACTATCAAAAGCAATAAATTATTTTTGGTGGTACTTTAGGTCAGAATAGGTTAATTTTAGGTCTTAAGGATCAATGAATCCTTGAGCGGTATGAGGACTTGAATTCCTGAAATGGACCCAATATTGGCATGGATCATGTTCTTAACTAGAAGACCTAACATGCACCTTCTTTACTCATTATGCTATCTACAAGTTTGGACCAACCTACAAATTTGATCAGTCCTTGGGACACACTTGAATTAGAGACAGTCAAACTCTGCCAACTGATATCCAGTTGATCATCATCAGATAGGATATGTATTCTCTCCTCTTTCTTGTGCTTCTTTATCTTTAGACTTAGCAGTTGAATCTGGTGGTGGAAAGTCTACAAAAGAGTATTCAACATCAAAAGCTCATCATCATCCTCCTGGTGTTGAAAATTTAGGAATATATTTATAGGCTTCCCCTTTAAAAAGAAAAGTGGGCTTTTAAATTTTTTCAATGTTGATAGAGTCCACTAGTTTAAATCTGAATGAGCTTTCTATCATGTCAATTGGGTGCACAAACCAAGGTAAAATTGTCTGTTCAAGACCTAGGTTATTGTCTTACTAAGCAACAGACAATTTATTCTTGAGAGTTGTGACTAGATATGTTTTGAATTTGATGAACATTACGATATTATTCAAACTTTCAAAGTGCCCAATTGGTGTAGTTAAGGCTGGACGAATTTCATTTAACTATAAAATTTAAATCTCATTACCCTTTATTTCCTGCTGTGAAAAGGCAATGCTCTTTCTTTGTTGATTTTGGAAATCCTTTCTATTTCTGTTTCACGAGTGGACTTCTTAAATTATTTATATTTAATAACCATTGATTATGCAAGATCTTTATGCATTCTCAAGAATAGTGTTGCAAATATCTTTGATTTCTCTTGAGTTTTTCGTGTTCCCAATTTAACCCATATTTTTTATAATTCTTCAAGTCTAAGTTAATTTTTGCAGACGTTTTTGGATAATTCCCGATATTTTCGATAAGTTTATTTGTAGGCATTAGCCTGGAAAAGCTAATGATAGAGAGTGAAGTCTGAATGTTTCCAACATCAAGGGGACTCCTAGATATATGGCACCAAAGTACATAATGTAGAATGACAAATAATTGCAAAACAAAATGTATATATCTTTTGGTTTGTTCTTTTTCATATTGATAGAGAACTACTGGCCCTTTCTTACTTTTCCAATAGTTTGATGAATTTCCCTCTCACATATAGTGAATAATAATGAGTGGGGACATAGTTTAGCATCTCACTTTATTTAATTTACATTTTTTCACAAATATGAGTACATATTTATAGTAAAAAAGACCTAAGGCTAGGTGTCAATTAGTAGGAGATTACAAAATAACCTTGCATTTTTCTTATGACATTTTTTGTGGCTATTACAAAAGATAGGGTGGTGATGTTGCTACTAAACCATCTTAAATTATTCAAAATGGAGCTATCTCTTGTGTTATAGATCTTTATTGGAATTAAATCTTCATTCTATTGCTACTTTTGCATGTGTGAGGTTTGATATCTACCAAATCCACTCAATATTATCTACTGAAAGGAATCTACAACAATTTATATTTGTTCATTGAAGTATGCCCAGTTTGTGCAATACCAAGGAGAAAGTTGAAGTCATGTAGGACACTTTTTTCCATTGTTGTTAGTGCATCGAATTTTCCAGGCATGCATTCACCTTAATTTTGAGTAAAATCTAGATTTGGAAATTTGGCATTAAAAGTTTGTTTTATGCTTTAAATCATTATTGTAGCATTTTATTTTGCAAGCTTAGATGTTGTCAATGGTAAATGTTACATATGCTATAAGAAATTCCTTCTAAACAATCTAAGGACAATCATCATAAGGATTGAACAACTACTGCTGCATTGAACTGTATACACTACAATTGTTTATCAAATTCACATACCAAATTACTTACAGTCCATGACAGCCCAGTGTATGCAAAGTGTTTGTAAAAACATATACTCGATCTCTACAATGAATAGGGAAGAAATCAGACTTCTAGAGAGGGTGTACTATACAACAGATATATATCCACAGATTTAAGAGTAATTGGATGAATATTGAAACCCTTCCAGACCACTTAAACAGTCAATGTGATTAGAGGGCAACGTGAACATAGCAGTACATTCATTAGAAGAAAATTATCCAAACTTGCTGGTTAAATTCCTTTGGTTATACTCTGGTAAGATAAGCTTATATGTGGTCTCTAGCATGTTAAGTTTGTCACCTTGGTCTTCAAAATATTGGATTTAGTTTTTCTTTTACAAGTACATAGCTAGTTTATTGTGGAAGGAGGAATTCACCATCTTTCCTTTGAAATAGGAATATGCTTTAGAATCTTGACATAAGTACAATCCCCTAAAAGGCCCCTTGAGAAGAAGAATGAGGTGAAATGCATCAAGAAGGGGGTAGCTTTAGAAGTTAATTAACATGGCTATCATGTTACAGTGATGACAATAGTATTTGAATGTTTCAACATCTATGGAGTTCATTATTAGCATTTTGGGTTAATGGTTTTGGTCATCAAAACACCTATCATTTAAGTAATAATAATTTTATTGAAACATGTGTCTATTGCTACTGCAAGTCCCCACCAGGCTATTTGAACTAATAAGCTATAAGAAAACTAGTTTTGGATCCCCTTTTTAATCCTTTTATAATCATTTGCTTTTTGTTTTCTGTTAATATGATTTTTTCTAGGGTACTATATTGATTTTAATTTTAATATTATTGATTATAAAATGCATATGTATTTGCTTGATTTTCTTCTAATTTTATTTAAAAATGTTTCCACCCCAAATTTCAGAACCATATAATATCAAGTGCCAAGCATACCAAACATGGATTTCCTTTTCCCAAGAACCATAATACGCTTTATAGTTCTCAAGGCCAAAAGAACTTTTTCAACCTCCATTAAACCTTATTTCAATGCTATAATCCTAAAATTCAAGTTGCGCTTGTGTTGAAGGTCAACTCCAAGATATTCATATATACACATTACTTGGAAATGATGAATTGATTCAAAATGGACGATATTTCTTGAACTCAACCTAGAGTGATGAAAATAAAATCACATTGAATAAAAACCACTTTCAAATTGCTGTTCTCCATTCAAACAAACTACATAATTGAGGTGAAGTGCAACTCAAACTTGGATAAACAGCTTGAACTGAGGCGTTAAATGATTACGTAAATGCTACCACTTGTATGCTTTATCCTTTTGGATTTATCGTTGTTTTTTTTAAAGTATTACAGGATTTATTTACCAACCATATTAGCTATGTATCTCGGTTCTATCTTAGCCATATCTAGTACATATTTTGGTAGTATCCTTTTTGTATCCATATAAGATAAATATCTCAACCGTATTGCATATGTATTTGGGTCACGATCCATATATAGTATTGCGCATGTATTCCATACTATATATGTATTTGGACAAATCTGAAGGGGTGGGGATAACATATCTAGCAAAGCAATTATTTATTTCGCTGTTTACTGGATTTTATAACCATTGAAAAGTTTAGGTTGGTAAAACATATGCAACTTTATTTAGATGGTTATAATTATAGGTGGAGAGAAATTTCACATTTCATTTGATATTTGAGAAGTTTTCTTTCTTATGGGAGAGGCATAGACATGCCTGAAATAAAAAAATTAGAAAATAGTTAGTTCTATCTAGAGTCTATTCTGAAGTACTATTACGATAATGTGTTAGTTGTTTATCTTATGTTCTATATTGGCTCATTCATGTTTCCATGATCATATTGTAGGTATATCATTTGTGACTTATGCAATCATTGGTCTCTTTGCAGAAACTCGTTATGGAGCCCAAACAAGTGATAACATTATGGAGAACAAATGGATGGGAGGAGGAATTGGTCAAGGTATCTTAAATTTGTCAATAGCTTGTATGTCAAATCCTATGGTCCTAATTTTTTTATCTTTAGAAAATTTTCCATCACCTTCCTTCTTTGTTAATGTGGAAGAAGCATTAACAAATTCAAACAATATAAAGTAGTGGTTGTATAGCATGACGCTCTAAGGAATATCATGATCTATTCAATAAAATTGTGAGCGACGATTGAGGGTATAACATTTTTGTTTTAAATAGACAGGTATGTCGCTATAGCAATGACAAGTCATAGAAAATTCCAACGAACTTGCTATACTAGCGACGCAATTTTTTTGTTGCTAGTATAGGAAGTTTGTCGGAACTTGCTACGACTTGTCGTCGCTATAGTGACGAACCTTCGTCACTACCACGACGGTGTAATGTGGCAGAATTTTCTTTAACATGCAAGTTCAAAAGGTCTTGTCGTCGCTATACTGACAGACCTTCATTGCTATAAAGGTGATCCATGTGTTGATAAAGAGATGAATTGGTGTCACTATAGTGACATAATGTGGCAGAAGACATGCAAGTTCGAAAGGTCTTGTGGTATTTATACTGAAAAACCTTTGGTGCTCTAGCGATGATCCATGTGTTGATAAAGTGAGAAATATGTGTCACTATAATGACATAATGCGGTAGAAAACATGCAAGTTCGAAAGGTCTAGTCGTTGCTATACCGACTGACCTTCGTTGTTATAGTGACGATAATGTGTCGATAAAGTGACGAAAATGTGTCACTATAGCGACAGGATTTGATTTTTTAACTAAAGGACATTTCATATATTTTTCGCCACTATAGTGATGAACTGTGGAAAGTGTTTCTACAACGACGAAAGTTTTCCCATGAAAAGAAGTGGTCATGTTCGTCGCTATAGCAATGCAAAGTGTTGCAATGGCAACGATTTTCTGTGGGAAAAATTTCCACATGTACTAGTGTGGGCTCCTAGATCATGTTGTAGATCAAATTCTCACATGGTATCAGAATTGATTTGAGTTGCAAATAAATATTGAGTGTTTGAACTGCATTTTGAGAGATTTTTTGGATAAAATTTGAGTGTTTTTGGAAAACTTTCAGCAAAATATCACCACTAGAGGAAGCAGAGATGGAGGAAAACCACATCTTTCCACTCCATTCCATTAATTCGAATGGAAAGCTGAGAGGGTCATCCAACTGAGATCCAAGGGTCTCTACTAGATCACCATGGGTGCATAAGTGGAATGAAACTCTGTAGTAGAGAAGTTGAAGTACTTCAATAGACTGAATGATTCCTTTGAATTGTTGTGTCTAAGCATTTCAAGAGAGCTCCTATTTCATGTTGATAGTTTGAAAACCCCAAATGAGGTGTGGAAGAAGCTCGATTCTCTCTTTGGGAAAATTGATGATCTAAGGGGACACCAGATTGAAAATGAGCTCATTAGCCTAAGACCAATGCATTTTGACACTATCCAAGAGTTCTTCACCAAAATCAAGTCTCTAGTACTTCAAATAAAGTAGTGTGGAATTGAGAAGAAGGAAGAACAAGTGCTACCTTCAATCCTTTCGAAGTTGGGGCCAGAATACTCGATGTTTGATAGCACATTCCTTTCTGGAAAGATAACCATTAAAAATTGGAAAATGGAAACACTAGCTAGTTTCATGGAGTCCTTGACCTAGGAGAAGGACAAGCTAGTTCATATGGGCACCATCAAAGCAAGCAAAGATCAAGATTTGGCTATGGGTGTTTTGAATGCCTCCAAAGGAAAGCAGAAGGAAAATAATTTGAAGCAGTCAGATAAAACAAAGCTAGATAAACCCAAAGCCATGGATGGGGGTTCGAATCCTCCTAAGGATAAGGACAATAAGGGAAAGGAGAAATCCAAGTGCACATATTTCCGTAAGGGATGACATCTAGAGAGATCATGCATGAAGAATACCATTAACATGATGGCGCAGCTACTGGAGAGAAAAAACATCCTTGTCCCAGATGGTGTAAGGAAGAAAGATGGTAGCTCAAGTACTGACAACAAGGAGAAATTCCATGCCTTGGTAGAAGGTTCTTCTAACCCCTCCACCTTAATTATTGATTCAGGGGCATCTAGACATATGGATTCCACTAGAGATATCTTCTCCTCTATGCATTTGAATAGCGGTCCAGTCATTTCAAATGGGAGATGACTCTGAGATCCATGCCAAAGGAGTTGGGAGGATAGACCTTGACCATGGATGTTTCATTGATGTCTTCTATGTACCAGACTTTGCAACAAATTTGTTGTTAGTGTACCAAATGACACATACATGAGAAGCCAATAGAGTAAAATTTACTCCATCTTTTGTAAAGATAGCATAAATATGCTCCAACCAAGTTGTTACATTGGGGTATGCAGACCACCAAGCTTGAATGTTTAAGTTCTCAAAATTTCTTCCTAATTCCATAGGGAAAACACTTCTATCACATGCCAATGAGACCTCCAAGCTATGGCATGAAATAATTCGACACATTAACTACAAGTACCTTCAAGCACTGAACAAGGATGAGATGGTGGAAGGGATTCCTCAAATCAAATCTTCCAAAGGTGTTTGTATTGGTTGTGTAGTGGGAAAGCATCCAGAGCGTAGCTATGAGAAGGGGAAGGCAAGGAGATCCACAAAAACACTTGGATTGGTACATTCAAACCTCATTGGTCCTATTCCCACTCCCTCCTATGGAGGATCAAGGTATTTCCTCACTTTCACAGATGAATACTCGAGGTTTTGTTGGGTATACTTTCTTAAGTTAAAATCTGAAGTATTTGAGACAATGAATATTTGGAAGGCCTTAGTGGAGAACCAAAGTGGGAATGAGATAAAAATCCTTAGGACTGATAATGGTAAAGAATATTTCAATAAAAATATGCATCATATTTGTGCAGAATGTGGCATCCAAATGCAACATTCGGTCCCCTACACACCACAACAAAATGGTGTGGCAAAGAGGAAAAATAGGGCTTTCAAAGAGATGGCCACATGCATGATTGAGGCAAAGCATCTAAGTACCAATATATGGGCTAATTTCATAAAATTTTCTCCATATGTTAAGAACAAGGAATTACATAAATAAGTCAAAGGAAAAACTCCCTACAAGGCTTGGTTTGGCCATAAAACAAATGTCTCACATTTCAGAATTTTTTGCTCAAGGGTATGAGCTCAATTTCCATCAGAAAAGAAGAAGGAATTGTAGCCATAGAGTAAATAATGTAAATTGATTGGTTATGGTGAATACATAAAGAGTTATATGCTTTTTTACCCATCCACACTCAAAACTTTCATTGATAGGAGTGTGCAATTTGAAGACGAACCAATATCGAATTTTGAGCTTGCGCTGAGGGAATGCTCTTCTCCCCAACACTGTGATGATGTAAGTGATGATTGAAACTATGATTTTTCTGATAATTCTGATAATGAAATGGATGAGTATGAAATTTCTGTACATGAATCACCTTCAAGGCCCAAATGGCATGAGAAAACCATACAAGCTCTTGGATATCTCATAGGAAATCCCCTAGATCCTAAGAAAACAAGATCCCAATTTCACAATGCTTCTTATGCAAGTGAAATTGCTCTTACTGAGCACTATTATCTGATGATTGGATATGATGCATAGTCATATCAGGAATATTTTCATGATCCAAGGTGGAAATCAGCCATGCCAAAGGAATTCAATTCCCTTCAAGAGAATGAAACATGGGAATCGGTCCCTTACCTCCCAAGAGGAAGCTTGTGCAATGTAAGTGGGGATCTAGAACAAAGGTTTCTGTAGATGGTTTTGATATTAAATACAAGTCCATATTAGTTTCTAAATTATTTTCTCAAGTCCAAGGAGTGGACTGTACCGAGACCTTTGCACCGGTTGCAAAGATGGATTCAGTCAGGCTAGTTTTAGCCATTGCTGCTAGTAAAGGTTGGGAGGTTCACCATACAGATGTAAAGAGTGCATTATTACATGGTGAGATACAGGAATATATATACATGCATAAAACTGAAGGTTTCCAAGAGGATCCTTTACTTGTTTGCAGGTTGAATAAATTACTCTATGTGCTCAAGCAAGCCCCCAGGGCTTCGTATGCTAAAATGGACAGTTTTTTGTTCTCAATTGGTTTCATTCGATGCAAATATGATCCAAATGGGTATTTTCAGAAAAATGATGATGAATTTCAGGTTATTTTACTTTATGTAGATGGCCTTTTAATTAAATGGTGATGTAGCAAACAAATTGGATCAATCAAGATATCTCTACACAGTGAGTTTGCAATGACAGATCCAGGATTGCTAAAACAATTTCTAAGATTGGAAATTGACAAATCTGAAAGAGGAATTATGATCAGAAAACATAAGTATGCTTCATAACTACTAATAAATTTCAATATGGATGATTGTAAGGAAACCAAGTTCCCATTTATTTCTGGCATAAAACTAGATGAATTTGGTGATTCTCCTTTGGTAGATTGCGCAATGTATAGGAAACTAGTTGGTAGTTTGTTGTACCTTACACATACCAGACTTGATTTACCTTATGTTGTTAATTCTGTAGCAAGGTATATGCAGTAGCCACATGAGGTACATTGGAACGCATCCAAAAAAATCCTTCAATATGTTCAAGGAACAAACAGTTTCGGGGTACACTATGTAGCTAGTTCTTCACTAGAACCAGTTGGATTTTCTTATTTGGATTGGGTGGAGATCCCAATGAGAGAAGGTATACTTCAGGTTTTGTTTTTATGCTTATTGATGGTCCCATTTTCTGGTATAGTAAGAAAAAAAACACATTTTCTCTTTATTCAACAGCAGCCGAATACAGGGGAGCAGTGAATGCATCCACACAATGTGTGTTCCTACAAGGTGTTCTTCAGGAGCTTGATGTTGCATTTGATTCACCCACTACCATTTGATGTGATAATAAAAATGAAATCAAGATATCTACATATTTAGTATAGAGGAAAATAAAAAATCACATAGATATCCATATGCACTACATCTGGGCCTTAGTGCATGACAGGGTGATTTCCTTGCAGTATTTCCTATCCACCAAGCAAACTGCTGACATATTCACCAAGAGTTTTACTGAGAATACCTTCACTTACTTGGGATCATTGCTTGGAGTGAGTGATGGATGGTGATGGATTCCATTCACTTATAGGTTTTCAGACCCATGTCCATTTTGGAGGGGAGGTTTTGTTCCCATGAGTTTTTCCTCTTTTCCTCATTTTTCATGGACAAATAAATTTATGTTTGCAATGAGGTGACTTGAGCCTTTATTGCCAATTCCTCCAATAATATTTTGATGAGTTGTACTAATTCATGGTTAAGGGGGGGTGTTATAATAGTAGTCCAACACTTGGTACCTTGTTTTATAACCTTAGTCAATCTCATTTTCTTCTTAGCATTATATTGCTATGGTTTAGACTTAGGGAATTTGTCGAGGAGATGAAATGGTTATTTCCAAGCCTTCCACACAAGCACTGGCACTATAGTTTGTCAACCCAAAGTATGTGCACCCTCATTTAATGCATTGTGGCACTACAAACTTGATCTAGGTGATCTAGGTTTGACTAGGGGGTGCTAATGTGTATTTTTTTATCTATTTTGGCTCTCCTAGGAGCATTTATTGTCACCTAGAGCCTCCCACACACCTCTGTTTTATCACCCATGCATGACATGTAGTCATCATTGCCCCAAAATACTTTATCCATGTACACACCTTGCTTCATGACCATTTGGGATGAGTCAGAGGTTATTTGTCCCACCTAGGGGGGATTGAGGCCAATTTTGGCCATGTCACATGTACACTCAGATTTGTCTTCCTAAGCCTCATGAATTGATCCAGATATAATATAAACTCATTTTAAACACATTCGGATGTTAGACAATTCAATAATATCAAGTTTATATTCAGATGTGTATGTAAAATTGCTCCTCTTTCAAGATTTTTTGCTGGTTTTTGCAAGTAATTCGAATTGTGAGAGTATGTTGGGCTCCTATATTATGTTGTATATCAAATTATCACATAAATTATGAATTCGATCGAATTTGGAAGATGAAAATATTAATAGATCGATGGTGGATGAGAATTATGGGCCGACAACATGCAAGGGGAGACAGATTGGTTTAGGACTAGAGGAAATTTGTACTAATTTCCACATGGAAGGTAGAGAATCATTCCACTAGAGGAAAGGCAGTAGGGAAAAAAATACTCATCACGATCCCGAAACCGCTTGTGGAGAATTTTATAAAGGGGTAAAGGCACTTGTTTGTAGAGTATTTGTATTTTTTGCATTGGAATTAACATGTTGTTTCCTTTGGGAAGACAATTAATACAATAAACATTTTTATCCGCCATCATCAGAGTAATCCACGTAGCTAACCCACGAAAATTGTTTAAAATGGAAGGTGAAAGGGAGGTTGAAACACAGGCTTGTGAATTTGGTAAAATGGAGGAGATTTTCGAAGATATGGATGGTGACATTTTTATACTATTCATTCCTTTAGTCTATTACATGAGTTAAAAAAACAATTACAAACCTATAAAGAACAAGGAGTTGACATGCACGGTGTCCACAGGTCTCACTTCCAACATTTTTGTGAAGATCAAACCCTAAGTTTTTCGTATTTTGTAGCCTAGTGTGCATCTAATTACTCCCATTTTGAGTGTGTTGTAATGGATTCAACTAGGTATAATATACTTTTCCCTATTAATTCTTTAGTTATTAGAGAGTCGCTTGAGGTACCCCTATTATTCACCTTGAACCAGGAAGATTTCATCGAAGAAAACTTAATTGAGTAGTTTAGACATGTTGTTGTAGAAGAAAAGAAAGTTTTTAACTCCAAAATATTGAAGCCTGATGTATCTGTTGTAGATGAACCCTTTCCTTTTCATATAAACATGTTCAATGAACAGTCTCAGTTGGTCATTTCCTTGCTACATCAATTTTTAGGGTTGGACACTGATAGGTTTGTTCCAGATATTTTCTTGATTCTATTGTTTAAGATGAGTATGTTTAAATCTGATTCATAGGAAATTCCATTTCCTTGTATTAAATTTGATGTATTCATGGCTGATAATATTCATTCTTAGCTTTTGAATCTCCACACAACTAGACACTTAAGATTCCAGTCTTACTTGGTCAGGATGTTTCTATTCTTCAAAGAGGAAAACTTACAATTTCTAGAGATATTGTTTACGTCAGAAATCATGAATAACACATCCAACTATATGAATCTCATAATGGAAAATATATATAGATTAATGTTTCAAAATAGGTTTCCTAGAGTTCTGCTAGAAATGGAAGAAATATTGCGATTTGCTCCAGATAGAAGGGTTGGGGATTGGTTCCTGCTAAAGGAACATAGTATTATTAGAGTGTATCATTTTTTTTATGAACCATGTATTTTGTCAACATTTTTGAGACCCAATATTTTTGTTCTGGAATTCATTAGACAAAAATCAATTGTACAAAATGAACATTTCTTGAGTTTCAGAAAGGTTTTAGAATTCAAGTTTCCTTTGAAGGTGGGACCATTCATCATAAAAAATAAGGATTCTCTCCCATTGGTTGAAATCCTATTGTAGGATATGAATTTTATGAATTCCACTAATGTTACAATAATAAAAATCCATTCATATACTTAGGATATATTATTTAATCATTCTTGGTTAAATTCCTAGGTCCTAAACTAGCTAGTTGGCATCCACTTGCACCACTTGTTCAAATGTTGCCTAAAATTCCTCCAGGAGAACCTTTGAAATATTCTGGATAATATTTTGACCACACATCAGACTTCCCAGTTTAGTAAGTGCACAATCCTTCCTTGTCCAGAATTAGACTACTTTTCAACAACTTTTAAGGCAAAAGGTGAAAGCTAGTCTTAAGGAAACTGCCTTGTTTTTTTCACAAATACTCCTTCATCTTTTTCTCTTTTTCAAGAATGAGTATATACAAATTTCATCACTTACCATTTGATACACTTCATTCATCCCATTCATGACCTTCTTGACAGATTAGGAAAGTGTTTTTATGCACCTACGGGGGATTTTGACTTTATAGTAAACCTGCTTTTGTGTTGATTCAAATTGCCTCCTTAGGCATTAGAATCTATTATTTAATTATATATTTGGACATCCTATGACTTCATGAGGTTGTATGATGTAAAATTATTCAATAGAAGTTTGTTTTATGCACCATATACAGTCTCCAATTTGAGTGAATTTATGCATGATTTACAAGAAATTTTGTGAGTTCAATTGATATAATATTTGGCTTAGTTTCCACAACTAAAATAAATTATGATCCACATCATATCATTTCTTATGGTATACAACCTAAAATTAATAAAGCATTTGAACATTAGGAGATAGAAGGATTATTTTATAGAGATAGCTTGATGGACTACCAGTCTAACATGGATGATTCAAGAAGTTTACAAGAAAATCCTTCTTCCATAATAAAAACAATAGTAATGATTGTTACAAATGCCAACAAGATTGAAATAATAGGTAAGATAAGTTTTTTCAGAAGTCGTTGAACTTGAAGAGGAAGATTCAGAACTATCAAAGATACAACATTAGAGGAAATTTCAACTCAAAATGGGCCTTTTAACTTTTATTCAAATTCCATGTCATCATGTGTTAGACAATGAAATTGCTTTAAATTTGAAATA